>CAOLHI010001600.1:0-357942 GCA_948474755.1 Ctenosaura bakeri
AAGGCTAAAGGTTCCCCTCCCCTTCTCTCACTTCCCCAAACAATGGGAGGCAGATAGGGCTTTGCCAGATGAACTTAGTTCTCAGTTTCTCCTAAAGATCTAAGTGGCATTGTCATTCTCAGCTATAGTAAACTCACTGAATCAATGGAAAAGTAGAAGTCCTGATTCAGTGTGTCCGCTCTAGTTAGGACTCACAGTTGTATTTAGGGCACTAGCTTGGCAAAGAGAAGGAAAATAGGCAGGAACTTTTCCAAAAAAAGAGGAAGGGGGGATAAAAAACCTGCTTTACCATGAGAAACAAGTGGGGATTTATGATGGGCAGGTGATAGGTTTAGGTCACATCAAAACAATGCCTTACAAGTGAATGGCTGCCAATCGTTCCTCTGAGGACACTGTGGCGTTGGGGACAAAATGTCTGTTCATTGGCCAGGGCTCCTTAAACTGAGGTAGCTGAGCTCTGCTGAAATCCTGTGACTGCCCCAGGGTAGTTGTGAAACCAGGGTGACCAGACCTTGTCTTCCCCCAGGGAGAAGCTGAACTGAGTGTAAGAGTGTCCAGAGATACATTGCAGGGTTCTCCAAGGACACCCTGAAATCCATACTGCCTCTCAAAATGATCAACATTACCCCAGAGCTTGGAAAAATTATCAAGCAGGCTGGGAGATTGAATACTTCCAATCCAAAACAGTAACTTTCCCAAGCTTGGCATTCCCCTTGTGTAATATATAAAAGGACAAGATGGAGCCAAAGTTAAGCCCTTTTAAGTCTCATTGATTGTGATGGTAGAGATAAAAAGTATGCACTTAACTCCTCTGTTGAAATCAATGAGATTTAAAAGTGCTTACCTGTGACTGGACCAGGGCACTCCAAGGGGACAAAAATCCAATGTCATCAAAATGTAGTTTTCTCAGGGTTGACATTTCCCATCTATGCTGTTTTAGAGGTTTATTACAGGTACCTGCATTGACATGCAATGAATGGTTTTCCCATGTGCACGCGGGCTTCTCATTCTCTCTTACCTGCTAAAGTAATTTCAGCAATGACGAAGCAAGCCCCTAAGATAGCAACCAGCTGTGCTCTGTAGCAGTCACAGTGTGTATTTTGTTTCAGCAGGCTGTATGTACTGGGCTAAAGAGAAGGAATTAGAATGAATCCAAAGCCCATTTTAAGCTATTAAGATTTTATCCTGGGTGAGAACTTTTGAACTAGATATGATTGAAAAGAGACTCCAATTCCCTCAAATTGTATGCTGTGCTAAGAACAAGCAAGTAAAGTGGGACCAATATGCTGCACTGTGCAGTGAGCCAAAAAGTTATTGTTACTATAACTTTTATGACCCCTTTAACACACACAGGGGGCTGCTCTGTCATTGGTTTTTCAGGAGATCTGCATACAAAAATTCCATTAGTTTATGTCAATTTCTTATTCAGAGCTCACTAAAGCTTAAAAAAATATGGATTGGTTCAGCAGCTGGGTTAAAATAGGCCTGTGCTGTATGATCCAGAGGAAAGAGTGACCCAAAACAGCTGTAATGATGTAACCAAATGGAGAATTTGATTCTGTGTGCTTCTGAGCCAACTCCTAAATATCCTTACTCATACTGAATTTGACCTGGATAAAGTCCTATTAAAAATTAAAATGAAGGAACGTAGCCCATATATGCCAGGTTTGTTAAAGCAAAACTGTTATCATTATTATTAATTATTGGCCATGGAAAGTGCTCCTCTGCAAATCAATTAGCATTAGGAAGTGTTCCCAGTCTGCTGGCATGTGTGCTTGCCAGCTACATGCAATTACTGGGCATTTAGTAAAATGGAATAACAAGCTGTAAGCGGCAGAAATGAACATATGCTCTTATCCACAGTCATTATTCTGGCCAAGCCACTCCAGGATTAAAGTCAGTAAGATTATGCCGGATCTGAAGCTTAGCACTCCATTTCTTTAAGACAGGGTGACTAACCAGCATGAAATTTGGCGTAGCAATTCAGACATCAGCCTTTAATCCAGATGTCTATAAACTGGTGCCCACCAGATATTTGGCACTTCAACTATCTTCCATTGGCCATGCTGCCTGGGGAATGTTGGGAGTTGTAGTCCAACACCATCTGGAGTTTCCCA
The DNA here is from genome assembly GCA_948474755.1 of Ctenosaura bakeri. NCBI lineage: Eukaryota > Metazoa > Chordata > Lepidosauria > Squamata > Iguanidae > Ctenosaura > Ctenosaura bakeri. The sequence goes on from CAOLHI010001600.1 coordinate 2,118, forward strand.
GATCAAGGGGGAGGACTGTTTCTTTTAATAAAATGGGTGAGTTAATAAACTAAACTTTGTATTTTGGTCATAATTTATTTCCATTTAATCAATGGGGTTGAGACTGATGAGTACCCTATTGCACTGGCAGATTTTTCCCCTTCCTTCTTCCAGAGTTCATGTTCCACAATTATTAATTGTCACCATCAACAACAACTATATTGTTGTGTCTTACCTGCCTCTCCCTGTGAATTGAGATGAGGGACAACAATAAATAAAACACAATTTAACACAGTTAAAAGTGTAATCTATACAAACTTTAAACTTATAATTTAAAAATCATCTGAATAGGCCTGCCAGAATAGATAAGTCTTTAGTGCTGTTTTAAACTCAGAAAGCATAGCCAGCTTCTTTCTGGCAGGTCATTCCATAGTCTGGGGGTGGCTGAAAAAATGTCATCTGGGTAATCTGGGACTGCTATCACAGTCCTGGCTGATGGAAGTAAATGTCCCCCAGAGGACCTGAGAGTATAGGGTGGATGTTGTGAGAGAAGGTAGTCCCATAAGTAACATGGACCAAAACTATGTAGGGCTTTAAAGGTACAGCCAAAACTTTGTTCCTTGCCTGGAAACTAATTGACAGCTAGTGGAGTGGTTTTAATATTGATGAAATATGATTAAACTTAAATGATGGTCCTCTGTGCATGGAGATGGTCCCAGCTCAGTCTAGAGTGTCTTGCTTTGGCAAAATCTTGGATAATGTAGTTAAAAAAAATAAGCAGAGTAGGCGGTCGGATCTAAGTGGACCAATGACTATACTGATCTAAATGGGCCTATAGTCTGACACAGAATAAGGAAGCTAAACCTGTGCCCCTCTCCTGAAGTTTCTGGAGTCTAGTTCCCATCAGCCACCCCCACCAGTGCAGTCAAGGGTCAGGGCTGGGAGTGAAGTCCAACCAATCTGGAGGACCACACATTCCTCATTTCTGAATGGATCAAAGGACGAAACCTCCAGAGGATGAGGTTTTTTTGCAGCTTGGAAATGTTAATTTCTTTAAAATTATAATTTCCAGAACCTTGGGGATTCTGTGAATTGTAGTCCAAAAATATTTTCAATCTCTGAATATTTTTGTAGCAGATAAAAGACAGAATGGAAGCAGACTGTATTGCTCAGATAACTGAATTATCACTAAGCTTTCTAAATTATGGCCTTCTACACTAAAGAGTGCCAGCATAGTATACTGGTTTGAGCACTGAACTACAGCTCTGGAAACCGGAGTTTGAATCCCCATTTGGCCATGGAAACCCACTGGGTGACCTTGGGTAAATCACGCTATCCCAGTCTTAGAGGAAGGCAAGGGCAACCCCCCATGATAGGTTTGCTGTAAGGTTGTCATAAGTTGGAAATGACTTGAAGCACACAACAAAAACCACAATACTAAAGCATACATTATAAATATATTTTGACTTAGCTGTATTATTGAAATAAGACATTCTTTGGTGAAAAAGACATATTACAAATAAACTTTATTTGTGACCGTGAGATGTAGTTTTTGTAATTAGCTGCTTTTTGCTTACTGGTAAGAGAATTATGCACTTCTTATATAGACACTCGGACTTTAGTTCTGTCCTCTGAAAAGTACTACAGTTGCTGGTTTCCTTACAGACAGTTAAAAGAAAGATTTCAAATGGATGGGCAAACTTATGGAATACAACAAAAGGAGCAGATTCAATTGTTGAAACTTTTAAGAGAAAGTCCACCCATTTATTAGCACGTTTATATCAAGAGATCTTACAACAAGAGTGTGAGGAGGAAACAGTTAAAACAACAATGATGCAATGGGCACAAAATGTTGGACATCCAATACAGTTAGAATGGTGGGAACAAAGTTGGCAAAGAACACAGAAATTTACTGCTGCTCAAAACCTAAAAGAAAATTATTATAAACTTTTTCACAGATGGTACATGACACCTGCAAAATTAAAGACAATTTACAAGAAAAGTACTACAGTTGACTAGTTGGCAGTATGCAGCATTATTTAAATGCAAGGAGATACTCGATGAAATAAAAAGATGATTTCATCAACTCAAACTCTTCAACTGGTTGACAGCACTAATGAAAAGAACTAGTTCAGAGACCTCTGAATTTTGTAGCACAGTTTGTATGTTTGCAAACATTTCCTGTCTGTATTATGTCAATAATGACTGACATGTATAGCAAATCAGTACAAATTGAGGTTGTTAATCCCTGATGAATAGAATTTACCAAGAACAGTGCTTATGACATCCAACAACAGACTTTGCAATCAAGGTTTTGTAACAATAACCTAAATCCTATTGTTGGTCCCATCTGGAGTAGACTTGTTGAATCAGTGGGATTTACTGATGTGTTGGCTCAACTTTCCACAATTGAATCAGTTGGTCTACTGTAGTTGGGATTAACCAACAGGATTCCTGCTCTAATTTGTATTGGCAAAAATAAAATCATGCCTTATATTAAAGACAGGGCACAGAAAAGCTACATTTTGGATTACTGCACCTAGAATCCTCTAGCCGTTGTCTTGCTCAAAAATATATATTTCCCAAGAATGGTAAGAGATTAGATGTATCTCAGTCTAAAGTATGGCCATAATAATGTTGATGGTGGTATGGCTAAGATCCAGAGAACCACATTCATATATTTTTTTTACACATGATCCAAGTTTTCCAGATTGCTCATTCTCACTACAGCCCCTATTACCCATAAAACTCTTATTTGTGAGGTTAGGGAACTGTCCAAATTAGCATTTTTTCCCCAGCAGCACAAGAGCTGTAGCTGGAAAGAGAAACTGACCCCTCCAGTTCACTAACCACACAGAAGGGTCTCCTTTGAGCCAAGCTTATCTGTTTAGATGTGATTAAGTACTCATTTTTGTTTAGTTTTGTTAAGAATAGAATGAATTCAGTCCCTGTCAAAGTTTTGCCATTCAAGAGGTGATGTTGGGGTTTTGTCTTAATCCAGGGGCTATATTTTATCAAGAACTCCAAGACACTGACTTGCTGAGTGGGTTCATGTTTTTCTTTGGGTAAGTATGACCTCTGGAAAACTGTTCTCAGTTTTCTACTAAATGTGTTGATTTTATTGCTTATGTTCCAGGATTGTGAAAGAAAATGTATTGGGGAATTTTCTGAGGATTCCAATGTACTGAGGCTTAGCATGGTGACTAGGCATGTGTGGTTAGACATTAGGTTTAACATTCCCAATTATATTTCCAATGGAAGAAGTGCCAGTTTTCCTCAAATGGGATCAACCTACAAACAGGCAGCGCATGCCACATCTGCTTTGCTGCATCATGGATCATTCATTGAAAATCAGAATGGGCAGATTTTATCTCAATGTATTTTATTGATTTGGACAAAAAGAAAAGGACCACAGTTGCAAAAACAACAGATTTTTGTACATTTTATTCCTTCTGTTTTGGTTTGTAAAAACAAAACAAAATCGTCACATGACTTGTAGCTGAAATTTGGGGATCTTGGCTAGCATCCTGCACTGCAGGTACAGATTCATAACCTGGAGTTACAGACCTGTAGTTGCTCTACATTCAGCTATGCTACATATTCACAATTATGACCTTATTGTCTTGATCATAAATACCCCTGAAATGTACCTTAAACTCCAGGAAGCTACTCTGAGCTATGGAAGGTCTGCAGCATAGTCAAGTGGGGGGTGCTTCAGGATGATGCAACCAGACGCCTCTCATCTCTGAAAACTTCTCTCCTTGTCATAACACAGCTTGGGGGTGGGATGGGGCTTGCCGCATCATCCTGAAGCAGCCAGTCCCACTACTTCCAGACCTCCATCACTGGGAGCAGCTCCCTAGAGTTTAAGGTGGGCTTTAGGGATCAGTTCCTTGGTTGGTCATAGCTTCATTTACAGAGCTCATTCGCAAAAACGTACCAAGGTTTCCAGGGGTCCCATTTAGTGAATAATGAGAAGTGAAGCTTAACATTTTATGTTCACATAGCTATGAGTCTGATACAGGAGCTCAGCCAACATTTACAACTGTGCAGGCAAGAATGCTACAGATTGTCTATATTTTGGATTTCATTCTGTAACAACAAAAATGAAACTCTGGGAAATTAAAATATCCTTTTGTACTGCATGAGGATTAAAACAGGCAAGACTCCAAAGACATTGTGTATACCACATTAGTCTGTTGCTACATGGTAGTAATCTGTTTTTGCTTTTGTACCTAGTGCTTCTCATGCTGTAGAAATACAGCATCATACAGTGTCTTGCTGCTTTTCAAAACAGCACTTGCCAAAGGAACTGTGGGAGATTCAGACCTGTAACTCATTTCCAGAATCTCTACCAGGGTTTCTAGAGAACTCATTTAGTGAATAACGAAAAACAGAACTAAAACAACATGGCCCCTGACAAAAAAAACAACAACAAAACAGTTTGGAAGCAAAATGGAAGGGGAAAATGCTCATAACACTGTGCAGCAGCTACAGCATTATACCGCACAAGTTATAATAATGTTTCTCAATAAAGTGTATTTCAGAGAATGGCTTGGGTTGAATGGGGAGGAAGCTTCCTCTAATGTTTTCTGCATTGCAGATTTGTCCCTGCTTATTTTCTGCACTAGCACCAGAAGATGTAGGCCAGTAGTTTTCCTTGTGGGGTGGCCAGATGGCTCTGGTCTCCTTATCTTCTGCAATATCTCAAATAAAAGTTGTAGAAAGTTGCTGGGGCAGGCACGATTTAGTAGGAATTAGAGTGGGGATGGTGGATTATATGAAAGTACTTGCTGTCTTCCTTTCCGTCTTACCTGAACACAGTTCTAGGCCTGTGGGAAGAGCTGTATCATAATCTTGTACGCAGGTTGGAAAAGTTACTTTTTTTGGATTACATGTCCCAGACACGTTCCTTGTAAAGTGCCTCAGCCAGCATTGCTGTGATAGTCTAAAAAGTGAAGTTGTTCAGTCTTTGGGTTCTTCCCACATGGCCTAAATCTCCACAACATACGGAGGCACAGTCTAGCTGCAAAATCATAAAGACAATGTCAGAAAGGACCCTAAGAGATTTATGTCACCCTGTCTGTTCTCTTTACCCAAAAGTCTTCTTGTAATACAAGGGATAGTGATACATATTTTCATTACTTTGACAATGCTTCTGCAGGTGTTTTCTGTCATTTGTTGGTGTATTTATACTCACCAGGAATAGAGGCAAGGAGTGTTTGACAAGATTTTATATTGACTATGGACACATTCCTGGTAAGTTCTGATCCTGGAAATATTTTGCCTGTCATCCTTAGTCATGCAGTTGCAAACCATCTATTAATGCAATGGCTGAAAAGAAAAACCACATCAGATGCCTCTTCCCATCATTTTGAATAAAAATTGATTTTCACTTAATTTATTTTCCTATTTCCACTTGGTTTTTAAAGAAATAATCTTGAATTATTTCCATCCCATTGCCATAGTCTATCACATTAAAAACAAAGTGATCCTTGCAGTGAGAAACCTTTTAAGGGGAAAACAATTAAACCTGTTCGATTTGATTTATCATACTTGAGCATTTTTTCAATTTTTTTTTTCAATTTTAATCCCATAGGGGAGAAGATGAAGCACAAAATACAGCCAGATTCAAACAGCTTATCCTACGGCACTTTATATAATGAAGGTGACTCTGTGAAGACTCAAAGCTAAGAGAAAATAGCATCTTAAATTCCAGTTAACAAGAAAAACCTTCCATTTATTCGCTTTATATTCAACAGCACCCTTTTATCACACGTGTTCATTATGTGTCAAGTTATTTTATTCTGACAGCTCTTATGGCTATTTAATCCTTTTTGGGGATCCCCTGGCTATCACAAATATGTTGCAACCTAAGCCAATTATTGTGCTTGTGGAAAAAAGAAAAGCATCAGTCATTAAGTGGACCTGGGTGTTTCCCTTGTGCAATGGCCCTTTTTGTGATTGCTTGCTTTTCTGCAGCCAAATGGTCCATATTCTGAGACAGAGATACAGCTGGGTCAAATGTTGACTGTTTTCTGCAAACAATTGCACTGATTTCTCTTTAGTGGAATAAGGTGCAGAGGGCAAATCAGAGTTATGCCTGATGCCATAGTTTAAAAGTAATCCTGTTAAAATTAGTGGGATAAGTTGCTCGTGCCTACAGCAGAGACTAACACTTTTCTTATGGCATATGCATTTTCATGGACTCATCAGTCTATTTCTTAAGTTGTATAAAGTATTATCAGTTTGCAAGACTGTGCACCTGGTGTTGATAGGGAATTGATAGTCTGTAGGATGCTATAAGATGCTCTGAGTTTTTGATTTAACAGACTTAAGATGGCTACCCCTCTGGAAAATTATTTTAATGGGTGCAGTCTATCCCTCTCTGTATAAATATAGTGCGCCCTCCCTATATGTGGGGGATCTGTTCCAAAAACCCTCACATAAAACAAAAAACACAACTGTTACATCCCATTGCAGTCAAAGGACACAACATGTGTGCACCTATGGCAGCACAGTTGCACACCCGCTGCATCCATTGACTGTGATGAGATACGATGTTTCATGGGATCTTTCATTCGTGCATGCAGAGGATGCACCAGAAGAGGGCACGGTATAAAATTAAGTTTCTGTCCATTTTATGTTTCCTACCACATCATGTGAAAACAGCTCCAAATTTGAAGGGTATGTTTGAATAGTCTGACTGAAAATATAGAGTATGTGGTGGATACAGAATTCACTTTGAGAGTCCCTGTGGAGGAACATCCTCTGTATTTTTATTGATACAAAATAGTATGTTTGCAAGCCTTTCAAGAGATGTATGGGGACTATTCACACTGTGAAATTATAGCAATGTGATTCCACTTTAACTGCCATGGGTTCAGTAGTATGGAAACTTGGGATTTGCAGTTAAGAGAGGAGCATTTAGAATTTTCTGCCAAAGAGTTCTAGTGCCTCACAAAACCACAGACTCCAAGATTCCATGGGATGAAACATTTAAAGTGGACTCATAATGCTATAATCATGTAGTGTTCAAGTGCAGCTGAAATTGATGCCCAACATGAGGAATGTTTGAACACCAAACAGATAAGCACTTCTCTTCCAGAGCTGTCAAACTTGAATCATCATTTAACAGCGGTGAATGATTCTTCCACATAAAGCTGGGTACTGTAGGCAGTTTTAAATAATCTGGAGTATTTACCTCTTCTTGATCTTGCATCATCCAAGCAGTGTTTCTCATCTCACAGATGATGTGAGAAAAGCTTGCAGAACTTCTTACACAAGCTTGGGAACTTTTGTAAGCATTTGCAGAACAACACTTTCTTTCCACTCATACTTCTTTGGGTCCAAAGCCACATTCATTAAGAAAGAAGAAAGTGTGACTTCTCAAAACTCATGGCCTGGAGATGTAATAGGGAGCTATAGATAAGGACTCATTGTTAGTTATAGAGACAGAGAATGGGGCCACTTGGATAGACATTAGGTCTGATCTAGTGTAGGCATTCTTACATGTCCAACAGATTATCATAGCAAACAACCCTAATTATCTGTTGGATGGTATATAGACAGTGTTGGAGCTTGGAAAAGTTTTTCTTCAAGTTCCAGACAGTGTGTGGATACCCCACATGTACTGGGCTGGAGGGCTATTTGTGGAGATTCACCAGTGATATATTTAAGTTTTTTACTCCATGTCTCTCAAGTCAAGTCTCAAGTAAAATCTCAAGTGTGGGAGGCAACTTTAACAGAAAAAAATAGAGGCACTGGTGGGATGAATGGGATAGGGTCAGTGGCCTTACAAGGGTCTGCAGCTTCAGAAGTGGGGAATAGGATCCATTTTACTCCTCATTCCTCAAGCTGGAGGCTTTTGTGTGAATGGGCATAAAAGAATCTGCAGCTTCTGAAGTGGGGAATAGAATCCTTCTTCCTCCCCATTTCTGAAGCTGGAGGCTTTTTTCAGAAGTGGGGAATAGGATCCTTCTTACAGTCCACTACTGCAGCTTCAAAGGCTTTGGAAGGAAGGATCCTTCCTTCTCAAGCCCGTTGCCCAATGCAGTTGCTGTTCACCTCCAAGAAATGCATCCATGCTTAGGGCTTGAGACAGACTGTCTGGTGACCAGTAGGCAAAAAGAGATGGAAGCAGTGTGCAAAGTCATGAAGTTTCTGGACGAATGGGTTACATTACTGAACCAAGGGCAGCAAGTCTGTCACTAAAAATATGCAAGTCACAAGTGGAGTCAAGTCAGTGCATCATTTATTGTCGAGTCACTGAAGTAACTTCAGTCTCAGTCCCAGTCCCAGTCCCAGTCAATTGACTCAAGTGAATTGACTCAATTCACCCTGAGCTATATATACAGAATGACTTCTATGAATCTGCCTTCAAAAGCCTTTGAAAGGATTCTGTAAAACAGGGTTGGAAATCTTCACATATATACCAGCTGTTGTTGGATTGCAGCTCCCAGCATTCTTCCCCATTGGCTATGCTAGGCAGTGCAGCTGAAAGTTGGAGTCCAAGAATATCTAGGTGATTCATCCCTCCTGCTCCACTCCACAAAGGGAAGATGATGATAGCAGAAACCTGTCAAATCTGTTTAAGGTGCTTAATATACTTTTCCACAGAATACAGGTCATCTGTGCTTCAGATGCTTGTTAAAATTCAAAATGTTTGTTGTGCATTTACAGTCTGCCATCAGACTTCATATAATGCTAATTTGTTTATCCATGATCTGTTTTCACTGTCATTATTAGATATACAGGGTTTTAGTATATTTCTGGAATGCTAAACTACTCAAAGAAATGTGCTGTTCTGCAGTGCCATAGGGCTTTTTTTGTGTGTGTTCTGATTGTGTGCCTATGGATAACAAGAGTTCTCATTAGAACAACCACCAACGGGCCTGGTGCTTGGGATGGGTAGACAAGAATTGCAGTGGCAGCCACTAGCACATTCATTCAGGGCAGCTGATGTTTGTTGCAGAAACTGTAACTGGGGGACTAGCAAGGGAGTATACACATACTGGAAGCTAAAACCAATAAATTCAGTTTATTCCTAATGGGAGTAGAAAAATTTAAGCAGTGACTTAATCCCTGAAACAAGTGCCATGTGCCCCTTCACACACATAGCACTAAAGTTGCAGCAGCTACATTCAGAGTCAATTCATCTGTTCTGTCATCAGCAAAGTTACTTTCTTTTTTTTTAGCTATAACTCCTAGCTCCCTGCCCATGCTGGCTGGGGGTTCTGGAAACTGTAATGCAGGAGTAACTTGTATAAAACACTAGTTGTTAGTAGTTTTATGTTCTAGTCATGTTCAGTTCTACAACATTAAATATAACCTGTGATTACAGCTACATAGTGCCGCGAGTTGGCTAATTCTCTACCCTTTAGTGGGATGCCTGAAGCGTAAGATCTATTTCTTCACTAAAACAGCTCCAAAGAGCAATAACGCATCTCAAGCTGGTTGGCAGTGGCTTGCATCCTTCTGTTGGCATAATATTTTAGGCTTCCCAAATGAGCTGGGTGGAATGACTTAAGCATGTTCCTGTGCTTTTAACAGTAGCTCCATCTCCAGAAGCCAGTAGGTTAAAATTTTCATGGCATGGAGGATAAGTATTATCACCTCCTAATGGCTGCAGATCAGGTTGCTGTTAAAAGAAACCAAGAAAAGGGACTTACTGAAGAACTGGCAAACAACCCTTAATAGACATAAATTGGCATACCTGGTGCTGATTGCCCTTTGTCTCACCTTTTTGTTGGCCGATCTTCCCTCGGATGCAGAATAGCCAGAAATAAAACAAAAGGCTCTTTGCAGCACTAACATCTGCTTCAGAATCCTGTGGCCATTAACTGCAATATAAAAAAGGCTCCTTCTCTTTCCCTCATTAGGCTTCTCTGGCAACAGCAAAAAACCAACCTACAATGACTGATTTAAAATAAATTTTAAGAAGACTAGTATCTCTAATTTAGGATGCAAAAATAGTTCTATTGGACCCAACTACGTTTTATCTATTTGGTTGCATTTTACCAAAGTTATCTTGTGTTACAAGAACCAGCGTGGTGTGGTTTGAGCACTGGACTACAACGTAGGAAACCAGGGTTCAAATCTCTGCTTGACCATGGAAACCTACTAGTTGACCTTGAGCAAGTCACACCCTCAGAGGAAGGCAAAGGCATCCCCCACACACAACAAATCTTGCCAAAGAAACCTCAAAATAGGGTTGCCAAGAGTCAGAAATGACTTAAAGACACACAGCAGCAAGCTGTGTTACCATTTTGATCAAGGAGTGTTTGAAGCTGATCAGCAGCTTCAGCCCTCAATCCCAGGAAAGGGAATTTTATCAGCCTGCTTGTAGTTCAGCATGGGCAAAGTATGGCCTCTAGATGTTGTTGGATTGCAACCCCCATCAGCCCAGGCCAGTAGAGCTAGTGTGTTGAGAGGCCAGACTTTGCTCACCTCTATTATAGTTGTTATCTCTTGTTTCAAAAGATGCCTGATTGCCCAGGAATTTTACCACCTTCTGGCCTTAGCCAATCATTCCTTCCTTTGTAGGTGTAATTAAGCCATGATGGGGGCAAGCTGAACATGGCTTGGGACGTTACCCTCAGGCAACCAGCTGAGACTCATCCAACACAATGGACCAAACACTGTTTGGGACATCTCCCTTACTGCAATAGCATTAAGCATGGTAATTTAAGTTATGACAGATGGAAACAACTTTGGCCCAATCTACACTGAAAATCAGATCAGTTCCGTCAATCTTGATGTACATGATTCAAGCCCCTCTCTAACTCAAAACAACAGTAATTGCCTCTTTGAGGTACATTTCTCTATATCCCATTTATGCCATCTTTTCTTCTGGATACTTTTTGTGGTATGTGTCCTTGACCTGGAGTTGATTCTGTTTGGGAGAGTATTACCTGTAGTTTTTGCAAAAACTATTCCCTTACTTGCTACTCTTGCTTGGCTACCATCTCCTGCTGGTTCTTCTTGCTCGAAATGATGATGTAGCATGGCAAATTCTGTTGGGAGTGGCAACCTTTGTATGCCTAATTAAATGGCTAGTTTGTTTGCATGTCTATTGTAAGCATAGAGAGATAGGCTAGAGAGAACTTCTTGCTTGTTGGTTAACACCTCTTACTCCAGCACATACACATTCTTTGTTTTTAAAAAGGTTTTCTTGCCATTTTACTCCCCCTTTTGTCCTGAAAGCATGCTCTGAGATTTCCCAACAAGGATTATTGTCAGCAAGCATGTGAGTGCTTAATTTTCTTTCTACCTTCTTCAAGAATTGAACCTGTATAGACTATGTACAAGATTTTGTGAGTAAACTCTTTTATATTTTTAACCAAACTGTTTTTGTGTTTATTTTGAGCTAGATTAACTGTGTTTGGGGTGGAGTTACAGAAGTGGGACTGGTGATCTGTTCAACTTCCGTTTTTGTGCAATTACTAAAATAGTCTGCCGATGGAGAGTCTCATTACCAAGGTCTCTCAATATTCAAATATATTTTTCAATTTTCCCAACAAATTCCTCCTGTCTAACTCTGGATTCAGCACTGAGAAGGAGCTGGTGTGTTGTCACCAAGGGGATTAAAAAGTAAGTCTATATGATCTTAACTACCTAGTGTGGAGTCAGGCTGCACATGAAACACTTGTGTAATACATATCTGTGTCGTCTAGTCCTGAAGCATAGATCCAGCCTTTCTCTTCAAAGTGTTTTGCAAATACACACAGTTTGCCATCAAGGATGTAACCAAGAGGAGACAGGAAACCTTGAGTATCAACTTTGCATTAATCTCCACTCTGCTTAGGGATCCCTATGTACCATAGGATGATTCTGCACATGTAACATCTACACATAAACTGGAGAAAGAACTGTTGTTGTTGTTGTTGTTGTTGTTGTTGTTGTGTACCTCCAAGTCTTTTCCAACTTAATGGCAACCCTAAGGAGAACCTATCATGGGGTTTTCTGGAGCTGAGAGTCTGACATGCCCAGGGACACTCAGAAAAGGTTCAGTATATCTCACACCCACAGCTGATTGTGCTACCAGGGTTGTATTCACATAACATTAGCAGAAGAATGAGAAAAATGTGGACCTCCAGATGTTACAGAAGGGTGAGCACTTAGTCTTTGCCCAACCAAGGGACTGACTGCAATTGTCATTCACTTTGTACAGCAGGGGCTGGCCACTTTGACAGGTCCAGGGGTCAGGTTTTTTGCCCTGGGAGCCTGCAGGGGCCACAAAGACTATCAAATATGAGGGGGACAATAGAATGGGCTGAAAGTTCACTATGGCTTTGAAAATATTGGGTTTTCAAAAACGTTGAACAGAGTAGTTAAAACAGTTGAACTCTGGCCTCCTTAAAGTGTAGATTGCTGATTCTGGAAAACTTCCAGAGAATCTGTTCACTCATCTTTTTTTCCTTCAGAAAAATGGTGGTCTAAGGGGATTGGAAGCTAAAAATTGTATTGGGAGCCACATGCAGCCTCATGACTATGCCTTGACCAGCTCTGTTTTAGAGCAATTTGAACAAGCAGTTGGATTAGGGTCTTAAGCACACATTAAAACACAGGCAAATCAGTGGGATGGAGAATGTCCAGGATTCCACTGCAAGTTATTTGCCTTAGCAGAGTGGTAATGTGGGCAGTGAAATACTGAAGTCTGACTAAATTTCCAAGCAAACCTTCAGTTCATTCTTTGGTGTGCCTTCATTAGTATGTGCCTCACAAGAAGCCTACAGTGGTTTGCTCTGTGACTGGGATGACTCATTTGCTAATGGCTGTTTTGTGACCAGGACCTCTTCCAGTGAACCAGGGTTACTGATCTTTTCCACACATAACATGAAAAATATCCTTCTACCAAGTTGAGTGAGCTGTAGCACATCTGCTGGAACTTGGCTCTCGTTCACTTAAGCATTACACATGCCCTTTGGTAAAGCAAACCACCTGTTGCCTGCGCACAATTTAGCCCCAAGCACTCTAAATGTTTCTCTGAGGAGGAAATCCATCCAAACCACTGATGGGGAGTGACAACCTTGGCATTCTTTTCCACTCCATTTGCTGGTGTGCCATTTATTGTATTCTCCACAGAGCATTGCAGTGTTTAGCCCAGGGTTGTTCGGGTTTTTTGCCCCTGCAACAAAAACAGAAAAGGGTTCATGCAACACCAAAGGCAAACAAATTCTATGTTTTCCACTTATTAAGATTCAAACCCCAAATGGGAAATGAAACTCCCTATTCTCCCAACCCACCAAGTCACCACTTCAGAGGCTAAGAATGTAGTTGGTAAATAAGTGCAGGGTAAGAGTGAAGGAGGAAAGGAAACATACACGTGCACACGCACACACATAGCAATATGATACTCTTAAATAAGCTGCTATGCTAATCTGTCCTGTATTCTGTTTCTGGTCTGGGGCCAAAAATTACTTGTACTAAAATATTTTATTTTTAGAAACTTAAGCTAATCAGTAAGAATGTGCCAAAAGTCAGTTTTAGGCCAGATCTTTTGAGGTAGAGTTAAAAGTTTCCGCAGGGAGAGTTTTGGCTGACATAGCGGGGGTCACAAAAGCATCCTTTAACTGGATCCCCTCAGTAGGAGAAATCAAAAAATGACCATGTCTAAGCACAACTGAAGAAGTGTTTCTAAGCACATTTGATGAAGCAGACTTATGTCTATGAAAGCTTATGCTACAAACTTTAAGTCTCAGAGGTGCTACAATTCCCTTTGCATACTAAAAAAAAAAAAAGCAGGGGAGGTAAGTTTCTAGTGCATGGAGTAAATCTTTGTTCTGAAGGTGATGGGCCAGTTGGTAGAATATGTCTGAGAAGTGTCCGCCACTTGAAAAATAAAGGAGAAGCCACTATGTATGTAGTGATAAGTGTGTGTATATAAAATCCTTGAGAACCAATGACCCTAAATCAGGTTCATATGTTTACTAAGCTGGCAAGAAGCTTGGAAGTGGAAGACCAGTTATATTGACTTCTCTGCATTATGTAGTCAGTCATTCTCAAACTTTCATTCTACAGATGTTTTGGACTGCAGCTACCAGACATCCTGGGCAGTGGCTATGCTGGCTGGGCCTTCTGGGAGCTGAAGTCCAAAACATCTGATGAAAAAAACAGAGAGAAACACTGATGAAGGTAATGTCAATCTGGAGGCAGGCAGTGCAAATGGCAACATGCTGATATTGTTTGATAGTTCTAGGGCTCTAGAACATGAAGACTGCACATGTGCATGCATGCACATGTTTAAAGCAAATACTGATGTACTGATAGGCACTTCCAAGAAAGCATATTTAGTAACAGCCTTCAAGTCAGGAGTGAAGAAACTTTCATCCACTGCATATTTTGGATTTAACTTCCCAGAAGCTCCAGCCACCATGGCCAACAGCAAAGGACTGTGGGATATGTCACCAGACTTCAGGTTCCTATCAACCCTAGCCAGAAAAGCTCATTGTGAATGATGATGGGAATTATAGTCCAAATCAGCTGCAGGGGCATACATTTCCTGCCTCTTTGCAAGAACCCATGTTCTTTTCTAGAACTCATGTAGAGCAGGCCTGTTGTGCCTCATGGTCACTCCACAGGAAGTGAGACCATACTCTAGAAGAAACAGCCCCAAACTTTGAGCCCATTTTGCAATCCGCAGCGGCAAGGAGGAAGTGAAGGCTTGGCAGCATTTTCTGCACCTGGCCAGCATCTCCTTCCCATAATTCAACATGGCTTTCTCCGGCTTTCCTCAGAAGAGAGAAAACTGGCCAGCCAGAGGTAGCCTGTTTGGCTAAGGGGTGGGCTCTTCCAGACAGACTCATAGGCTTCATTCAGCTCCACCTGAGGAATGTAAACACCACTGCTTTCATTAGCAGAACTTAGTCTTTTGCCAGACTTCTCCCCACCCAGCCTCCCTTGCTGTATTATATTGTCTTATGGTCATTTTTATTGTCATAGCTTTTGCATGAGGATCTCATCTAATGTCATCCTTGGAAGCTAAGCAGGGTTAGCCCTTGTTAGTACCTCAATAGGAGACTGCCAGTGAATACCAGCAGAAGGAAGTGGTTCCTCTCAGTGATCCTTGCTTAAGGAATACTCTGTTCCTTAACCTTCTCCATATGTGGTTGCTATAAGACAACAGGTGACTTGAATGCACACACACATATATGCTCATCTAGTTTGGGAAAGATAAAACTTACATCATACCTGGTCAGGAATCTCCTTAAGGGATGTGAGGAGGATAAAGATGGCAAAATTCATGTCCAGGTTAGAGGTGGGGAACTAACTCTCCTCCCAAAATGGCAGTGGATCCGCACAGCAGCTTATGCCCACATGCTATCCCACTTTGGTCACATCGGGTTGATCCTAGCACACAGACTGACTTTTAGAGATCATGAGGGTTGTCCAATGCCCAGATCAGATCCCATACATGCCAAGCCTTCTATAGCTGTATCCAGCAAAAATTATGGCTTTTTCAATCCCAACCTAAGTTGTCAGGTTTGTTTTTTGTTGCCAAGCACTACCTCTACCTATTTATTCTGTGTCAGAAGTGGGCAACGGGTATATTTTAGGAGGTATGCAGGTATTTTTGTTATAGCAATAAAAATTATTTACAATAATACCATTGCAATTATTTAGAAAAACACATTTTGGGGGTTTTACTGTAGCACTGAACATTATGATCAATAGTATTCATACAATTTTCCACTTCTAATGGAATTACTATTTATGTTTACTCGCAACAATACTTTAAATGATAATATTATAACAGAACGCGCGTAATCATGTAAATGTCCTTTCTGGAAGAAAGTGGACTTTTTGCTTCTATCACAATGGTATCAACGTTCCTTGACAGTGTGGCTGGTGGAACATAAAATCTCAAAGGCTAAGAACCACTGCTATAGAACAAGCTTGAGACTTTTGCCCTTCACATTTTGGATTTGGATTTGGATCCTTGATCATTAGTCATTTTGCCTTGGACACTTAAGAGGTAAAGTCCAACATATCTGCAGGAAAACAGATTGGGAACCACTGCTTTATAGGACACCTTGGCACTCTATTGTGGCTACATGTTTGAAAAGGAAGAGCAGCAATATACCAGAATACTGCTAGCACATTACATAGTAGAATCACAGAACTGGAAGGTTCTGCAAGAGCCATCTAGAGTACAACTACAGTTTCCAGGTCTCAGGGCCTGATATCCTTCTCCTGAACCCTTCAGGGCAATTGTGTCACCTTGAAAGCTTCCCCTTTCTCTCTTTTTTCTGTGTGTTTTTTCTAGACTGCCGCTGCTGCAATATCTGCAATGTGCTTTGGAGTAGCCACTGTTTGTGTTTGAAGGACAGCTTGGAAAACTTTCTTTGACTGAATTACAATTGTCATATGTTCTTAAAAGCGAAGCTTGCAAAAGGGTTAAAAACAAGGTGGAAAAAGAGCTTGAGAAACTTTGTTTCAGCCAGACAAACATTCTGGGTTTTTGTTATTTAAATTCTGGGTGTGTTATTTCAGTGACATCATCTGAGCAATTGTGATTAACACGTAATGCCTTGTGCTTAATGACATCACTATCTCTGTGATGCCAACAGGAGACAGCCTTGTATTTAGGGTTATCCTAATCTGCCAGTCCTAAATCCAGCACCACAATATGTATCAGGAATCCACAGCTAAAGCGCCCTCTGAGAGGTGGCCATCCAGCCTCTGCTCAAAACTTTCAATGCCATCGGTGGCAGCAGGATAAAAATGGCCATGTGGCTGTAAAGGAAATAAAGCACTGAAGCAGTAAATGTTTGGAGCCGACAGATTTTGCCTGCCCGCCCTTACAACTGCTTTGATTATTACTAGTGCAGCACACCAACAGAACAATTCCCTTGGTTCCCTTTTACTTCTCATTTGGAACCACTGTTAAGCTTCAAAGGAAACAAAAAAAAACCCCTTTAACATGAGAGATGGACAATTGAATTGGGGCTGGGGGCCAATTCCCATCCCTTACTCATCCATCCATTCCACCCATACTGCTTTCTTTGGCCTGATATATCGCATTATGCCACTAAAATTTCAAACTGGGTCCCCAGAAGATTGGAAAAGAATCATAAATACACATAGCCTGAACTAGGACAACTGACAAGCTAAGGTATCAAAGTCTCAACTTATTAAATGCTAATTATCCCCAAGTTAAAACCAGTTTACTATTAAGATATGAGCTATAAGAATATTATGTGTATGCAAATTCTACATTAATCCTTAGCAAGATTGCTATGTTGAGCAAGAATGGAACTATCATTATGAGATCCATGTGTAGTCAGTTACCAAATAATTTCCCATGTGTCCTATTTCTTTAGGTAATCTCTTACAAATCTAGCTGTTGAGAATGAGATAAATATATAAAATGTGTGTCTGTACATGCATGCACATGTACATTTATCTTTGTAAGCAAGTTGCTGTTTTAAGATTGGCCAGGAATATGCAATTACCCAGGGTTCTGAAGACCAACCAGAAGCAAAAATATTTGCTTCATACAGGCAAAAATGCAAATTCAAAACCATCTTCCCAAAGCTATAAAAATATAGATTGATTTTTTAAAAAGACATTTATAAAAAGATTTTTTTAAAAAAATAGTAATAAGATTCTTATGCTATATAACAAAAGCAGCTCTTATTTTTATACTTTTAACTTTAAGGAACCAAATGAATAAGCTCTCCTGGTACAATTAAGCCTGGTCCAAGGTCAGATTCAAATACAGATTTGTCTCATTCCTTCATGATGCCTCAGTCCTGAAGGAAATATTGTATTACAGCATATTTTTGCATTTTCATCCCCTCTTGGAAAAGGGTTGCAAGGGTTCAAGCTGTTATTTGAACAAGAAACAAGGAATTGCACCCCAAACATGGACACCGGATTTCATTCCAAAACGTGTTCCCTTTGGGGTGAGCAGAATAGCATACTCTCCAATTGTCCCAGTTAGAAGAGACAGTTCTGATTACTCCTCTGTCATCCCACTTTTTCAGCTGATTTTAGAAAGTCCCAGTTTCTCTCTCTTCCTCCCACTTTCCCACTTTGTCCTTGGCTTACTTCAAATGCTGCAAACTGAGTTCAAACAGCATGAGTCATTTGCACTCAATTAACTCAGTGTGAGAAGAAGAGAGGAGGGGGCTGACTCTTGCCCCCCTCCCCAGTTGGCTCAGGCAAAAATGAACAGCTGCAGCCTCTCCTAGCTCATATGTTCTTTTGCCAGTTTGACTATGCTTTGATGTTACTAGGCTACATGTGTCCCAGTGTTCATCTATGGAATGTTGGAGGGTATGGAATAGGATGTCAAAAGCAAATAAATGGCAAGGAGCAAACTATAATAGAAGCCTTGCTTTGCTTGGCCAAGTTGTACTTCCTGAAAAGGAAGACTTGTGTTGATAATTTCATGGTAACTTCATTTTCTTTCTTTTTTAATCATATAGATAAGTGTAGCAACTTTATCTCTACATCTCCCAGTATTGTTCCTGTAATAAAGTCCTATTAAGTAAAAGGAAAATCACCATATATTCTCTGTACCAGTGTCCTAAACATATCCAACACCTGGAAAGGCCCAATTTTAAAGGCCTTAATAGAACCCATGGGAAAGTTGTTATTTGCACTACAGCTTCTAAAATTACCACGACTATGGCCGGGTTGGCTGAGAAGATCTCAAAACCTGTAGCCCCAAAACAGTAACTTTCCCAAGTTCTGCTTGACAGCAAGCAATAAGAGCAGGAATAAGGCACAAACCATTCTTTATTCTAGTCTGACAACTACAGCACCTCTCATGATGCTTGCTTTTGGTCATTCTGATTCTGAATTTGCAAAGTTCTGCTCAGCTTATGGAAAAGCAGTAAGCACAGCTTCCTTGTTTCCTTTCAAGATTGAAATCTTGAAGTCCTTAGAGATGATGCAATCCTCTATGGACGAGGAAGAATCCCAAAGAAGAGCCCCCAGTAGGTAGTGACTGGGCTCTCCACCATCTTTAGAACAGGAGAAGAGATCCAGCTGGTGGAACACATTTCACCTTTACTGGTTATAAAACCCCTTAGCTGTATTCCATTGCCTCATTTCCACATATATCTACATATGCTAAAATTGCCCTCCTCCAAAAGGCACAACTGGGACAAGCAAGTATTTTAATGCGTTTGCTTTAAAATTTATGGTTGAGGCTGTGGTGCAGCTTTTCCCTGGCTGTCTGGAGCAATAAAAGTGGCTCTGATGTGATCTGTTTGTCTGTTTGCTCCATCTACAATATTATTCCAGCAATGTAGCCACAGGCAGTAATGATGCATTTCTGTTAATAAAAAGAGAACCAAATGGAGATATTTTACAAGATAAAATATGGCACACAATTAAAATTCTCTGTCTAAATAAAAACAAACGTCTGCTTTCCTAATAGAGGGCTTATATAAAATCTAATCTTTTACAAAGAAGACATTCCTGACCTTTGGGGGTTTAAAAATCTACATGTTTTTAAAACCTTGTACAACCATAAATAAGTAATTTGCATATTCCCCAGCAGACCTAGACAACCATCTGCAACATGAAGCAACAGCCTTCTCGGCATGTGGATCTCCCTCTCGATGAACGCCAAGATGTAACTATCTGCATATAGACATCTTTCAGCCTTGAATTTGTTTCCATTTCATGTTAGCAATTTCCAAATAAGAAGAACCCATACCTTGGCAATCTAGTTTCCCAAAGGAATGTGCGGCTTCTTTTCTTTCCGCTTTGGATTTCACCATGCAGCTGCTTAAGAAGAAAAACATGGTCATGCTTATTCAGTTCACAAACTCTTCTGCTTCCTGATATCAAGCAACTTACAAGCCTCCAAAACAAAGTCAGGTCATCAACCAGACATTTTCTTAGGGATTCAACCAGTAAAGATGCATTCTGGCAGATGAAACACTAGAGCAAGGATGAAAACTCTTTGTCTTCCAGATGTCACATTCCCAGCCAGCCTGGCCGATGCTGAGAAATTCTGGGAACTGTAGTGTAAAACACTACTGGAAAGCCAAAGGGGTCTTGATCCTTACACCTATAGAGTCTCCAAGGCCAATAAGCTTCAAAACCGTGCCAAGAAAGTCTGTTCTGATATTGACACCACCAGTGGGCCAAAAAGGCTCAATCCACAATTCACAAAATTTAAACGGTTCCTAAACAGGCTCCTGCTTGCTTCGTGGCTTATTTCTGCACCCACATACATCCCACCCTGCTCTGAGCCATTCTTACATTGCTTCAGCACACCAGAAAAGGGGAAGTAATAGTACTACTAATTGTAATGAACAGGAGTAGGAGTAGTAGCAGTGGTTGTAGCAGCAGCAGCAGGAGAAGATTGGCAGAGTCAAGATAAGAAGAGCCTCTGTTGGATCAGGCAAATAGTCTGTTTCAGAGGTGTAAATCATATGGCCTTCCAGATGTTGTTGAAACTTCAGCTCCCATCAGCCCTAACCAGCACAGCCAGTAGTGAATGATACTCTAAGCTGCAGTTCTATGACATCTGCAGTGCTATACGAGTCCCATCCCAGCTTAATTATTCCAACAAGGAGGTTGTGAAGTGAGTAGCCTTCTCTCACTGTTGCTTCCTTGCAGTAGTATTTGACAGCCTACTTCTAAACTCAAAGGAAATCTGCAGTGTAACAGAAATTCAGAGTGGGCTGAAAGACACATCACTCACCTTCTTCAGGATTTGCCATAACTCAGGAGTAGCAGCCAATTTTGGAATCCTCTTTTTTTTTTTTTTTTTGGATTTCAACTCCTAGAACACACCAACCAATATGGCCATGCTGACCAGTGGATATGGAAGTTGCAGTCCAAAAAAGTTACTTTTCTGAGTTCTAGACAGTGTGTACGTTGTTGGCTGAAAGTCCAAAGTCCCATTCTTGGCCAAACCAGGCCTGCGCAGCATCAGATCATCTCCATGGATTCAGTGAGACACCCTAGATTCAGCACACATTTTGTCACACCACCTGGCCCACCTGTGTCTGAGGTTCCTTTACAACGGGGATTTGTTGGAAGAGTAAAAGCCTTATGTGCAATTGCTGCCAAATGTAAAAAGGTAGATGTATGATTGTGGTTAGAAACAGAGAAAAAAATATTGGAAATGAAAAAGATAAAAGAAAAAGAATCAGGTGCAGGAGAGAGAAGAAAAGGGGATTGAAAAACCAAGTACCTGGGGCAGAGATGCAATGGTATTTATTTACATCTAAGGGTTCAAGTCAGCTCAGAAAATCAAAATAGGCACAGATTTTTAAAATAAGCCAAGAATTTTTAAATAGTTTTAATTGTACCAGTTGTTTAATTGTATTTTAAAATAATACACACACACACAAACTGAAGCTTTTGTATTTAACCTGTGCTGATTTTAGTAGCTTGTAAACTTCCTTGAGTCCTACTATAGGGGAAAAAGTGAGATTGTTGAATTAAATAGCAGGAAATATAGATAACCACATACAAGAGGTTACTGTTAAAATGTAATTAAACAATTTTAAAATAAAGCACCACTAAATTAAACACAATTCAAAAAACACACATTCAGAAAAGGTGAAAAGAAATAAAAGCAGTATAGCAGACTAAAAATTCCCAAAACCTGCCATAGATAGATAGATAGATAGATAGATAGATAGATAGATGATAGATAGATAGATAAGAATTTTACCTACGAACAAACACAGAGGCCAGTTTAGCTTCCCCTGGAAGTTCCAGAGCCTGGGAGCAACTGAGAACGCTCACTCTTACTTTGTCACCAAATATATCACTGAGAATGGTGGATCTGTAAGAAAATCTCAGGGCATTTTATTTATTTATTTTATTTATATCCCACCTTTCTCCCAGCAAGACACTCAAACCAGCTTACAAAATAAACATATCAAATGTAGTCCAGCTAAAATCGTATTTACAGTTCTTTACTACAATGGTCAGTCTACTTGGCCCTCATAGATACCATCCAATGTTTGGAGAGTGACAACCATAACTGGCACTAATGACAGTTCCATAATCAGGTATTGAAACTGATGTTAGTTGAAAACAAAAGCAAATGCTTATTCTCTCCCCCTCAAAACTATGTTGGAGAGATTGTGTGAACCTGAGGCAAGTCCAGAATTGCACGCATAGCATTAAACTATGGGTTAGCTTTACCTCTTAATTCAGGCTGTGTCTGCTGTTTACATGGCCCAAGTTTCCCCCTAATCTTGTATGTGGAAATGTTGCTGTGTTCCTTCAAGCCATTTCCAACTTATGGTGACACTAAGGCAACCCTATCATGGGGTTTTCTTGGCAAGATCTGTTCAGAGAGGCTTTGCTTTTGCCTTCCTCTGAGGCTGAGAGAACGCAACTTGCCTAAGATCACCCAGTGGGTTTCCATGGCTGAGTTGGGATTCAAGCCCTGGCCTCCCAGAGTCATAGTCCAACGGTCAAACTACTACACCAGGCTGCTTCTGGGAAATACACTCTGTTAAATAAAAACATGCTTATCATAATGGTGCAAGGAAGATTTTTGACTCTGGTTATCTGAGCTTTTGAGATGACAACTAATGTTTTAAACATTTGTTATAAATGTTTATATCCTGCCTTTAAGGGTACAACACCCTTCAAAGCTGCTCACAGGTAAAATGAGAACATCTTAATAAAACTGCAATGAGACAAGTATTATAACATGAGAAATTACCAGCATCTTTCAAACATAGCAGAGCAGTACAATGAACAGAAAACAGTGGACATCTGAAGTTCCTCTCCCCACATCTCTGCATATGTATGTTCTACAGTGTCCAAAGCCACTGGGAGCATATGTAATTCATACATAATTCATAAACACATTTTTGTTGTATAGGTTCCACATTTATTTGACAATAGCTGTTGACTCCCACTAGACACTGGGTCAACAAGACACACAGGTTTTAGAGTTCCTTATATCTGTAGGATTAAAAGTAGGGTTTAAAAAACCGATTACAGAGTATATTTAAGTTCTGTGTACCGTTCTTGACATCGCAACCCCTTTCCTTCATCTGCTTCCCTTTGGAAAGATCTGGTTATAGTTCTTAGCTAATTTGATACATTTTGTGTGATATAATTTGAAGACCCTTGATATATCTGCCAACTAACTTACAAGAGCTATTGCACTGTGAAAGTATTCAGAACGCCTGGAGGCAATTAATATGCTGACAAAATGACTTACAGAAGAAGTTATAGTTTTATTAACTCTTTAATCTTGGCAACAGACTAAACAGTTGAAGAGTCTGCATTACCACAGCAAATCAGTCACGTTTTTGGAAAGTCATTGTGCGCTTGAGGATATTAATCCAGTGCTCTCTCCTGTATACAATACATATACCTGGTTTTAGCATACCTCCAAGACAATGCTACTGAGAATAGTAATAATGAGCCCAGATCAGGTATAAACAGATCTGGTCAAGCTGAGCCCAAATAAAATAAAAGTGTACTGAACGTGAGCCGGCACAAGGGGCTTATCTCAGCATATGAATCACATCCTGACAGCACCACCTATTGCATTGTTACATATGGCATGCGTATACTTCCAACTAAACCATGGAAATAAAGTTCCCAGTTTTGGGTCTTGACAACTGAGTTACATCACAGGTAAGAAGCAGGATGGCAAAGAAAGGGCATATTGCAGCCACAGCATAATTAACTGTATTTATTAAACTCAATGTGTTTTTAGTTCATCAGCTAAATCAGCTTTTATGTATCATTCCTAAAGGGATAAATGTCACCCTCTGTCTACCAGACATGTGCAACAGAGGTCTGACAACTTGGGGGAAAAGTGAAAGAATTTGGGGAAATTATGTTTTTCCTATAGAGGAGGAAATGACACCATCTCTAACCCCAGAGGCATAATAAAAGTATCACAAAGATTTGTGAGAACAAGAAACAGAAGACCAAAAAAGATACGTCCTACATTAACATTTCAATATAGAATTAAGATTGTAACTGAAGAGCAACATAGAACATTACACAGCAGTAAAAGGGAAGCTTAGAAAAAACACATTTGGGGATTACAGCTCCCAAAATCCCCAAGCATACATGGCCAGGGACAATGCTGACTAGGTAGTGCTAGGAATAGT
Organism: Ctenosaura bakeri; assembly: GCA_948474755.1. Taxonomy (NCBI): domain Eukaryota; kingdom Metazoa; phylum Chordata; class Lepidosauria; order Squamata; family Iguanidae; genus Ctenosaura; species Ctenosaura bakeri. The sequence continues at coordinate 26,171 of CAOLHI010001600.1, forward strand.
TTCTGGGACCTTGTGTTTGTGTGCCTTCAAGACACTGCAACCCCAAGAATTTCATAGGTTTTTCTTAGGCAAGGAATACTCAGAGATGGTTTAGCCATTACTTCCTGCAAAGTATATCCTAGAGCACCAGATATTCATTGGTTGTCTCCTATCCAAATACTAGCCAGAACTGACTGTGCTTAGCTTTGAAGATCAGACATGATCTGGTGCCTTTGGATACTTAGGCCACTCTCTGGAAACAGTAATCTGAAAAAACAGTGTTTCTAGGCTCTGCATTTGAAAATGATAGAGAACTGAGCAGTCTTAACTGCCTGTCTAAACCAAAGTGAAAAAGGAGCCAGTTTCACTTCTCTCAGCTAGCCCAGCTTGTCCAGCATCATTTAAATGGAAATGCCAGGGACTGAATTTGTGGATCTGGTAACCTAACACTGAGCTACAGTCTTTGACCAATTTATTCATAAGGGACAATAGTAGAAAAATACAGCCCTCAAGTGAAGTAGACATGATGGCAAAGGCTTTTGCCCATAGCTTAACAGAACTCTGGATGGTCATGTGATGTTTGAACACTGAATCCTCCATGTTCAGCCTCATTTTCTTATACAGTTAACCATGGCTTCTATTCTCATGGTTCTCAAAGTCATAGAATCATAGATTTGGAAGAGACCACAGGGGCCATGGAGTCCAACCCCCTGCTTTGCAGGAGCACACATCTAAGCACTCCCAACAGATGGCCATCCAGCCTCTGCTTAAAAACCTCCGAAGAAGGAGACTTCACCACACTCTGAGGCAGCATATTCTGCTGCCAGACAGCTCTGACCATCAGAAAGTTCTTCCTGAGGGTCAAGTGGAATCTCCTTTCTTGCAGCTTGAATCCATTGCTCCTTGTCTTAGCCTCTGGAGCAGCAGAAAACAAGCCCACTCCCTTCTCGACATGACATCCCTTCAAATATTTAAACATGGATATCATGTCCCCTCTTAACCTTCTCTTCTGCAGACTAAACATACCCAGCTCTCTAAGCTGTTCCTCACAGAGCATGGCTTCCAGATCCTCCACCATTTTGGTCACCCTCCTCTGGACACATTCCAGCTTGTCAACATCCTTCTTGAATTGAGGTGCCCAGAACTGGACACAGTATTCCAAATGAAGCCTAACCAATGCAGAATAGAGTGGTATCATTGCCTCCCTCAGTCTAGACTTAATTCTCCTATTGATGCAACCAAAAATTGCATCGGTTTTTCACACACACATTACCCAGTGAGAGGTCTGGTCTCCTGCACACAGAATCAACATGGGAGTCCTGCCAGCTTTTCAACAAACATATTGGAATAGCATAAGTTTTCAAACACCTGTTTGTACATTTGTACTTTCATCCAAAGTAAGGTCAACACTAGGAAAAAATGGATGCGAAGAGATTACTCGTAGTGTGATTCTACCCAAACGATCATAACATTCATTCAGAGAACGGTACTTAGATACACATTGCTGTAAACCATAGGAATAGAATGAGCAGTATTGTCTAGCCAATCAAAAACAGGAACACTTCACAGAAGAAATAAGCTAGTTGATTGTTCAAGAAACTTTCATTATCCTTTTCCTACAGGAAGCAGTTCCTTAACCCAGAGGGGGCTGTGAGTCTTTTTTGTAAGTTTTCAACTCAATCAGATGTCTTATTTGGAACTTATCAGTGCCACTCCCCACAAACAAAAAGTGAGGAGGGGAAGTTAAAATATCAAATACTATGTCTAGAAGAAGAAAAAGAACTACTGTGGTGTCATTTGAAGGTCTGAGTAGAACTCTTGGACAACAGGATTTGAATCCCTTCTTGGCCATGGAAACTCACTGGGTAACCTTGGAGAAGTCACACTCTCTCAAACTCAGAGGAAGGCAATGATAAACTACCTCTGAATAAATCTTGCCAAGAAAACCATGTGATAAGGTCACCATGAGTTAAAAGTGAAATAAGGGCACACAACAAAAGAAAGAACCAGCAAAGATGGTTCCTCAAATGGTGGAATCCTGTTTCTATCCTGTACATGGGAGTCCTGAGACAACAAAGAAATAACTTCTGACTTACAGTACTAGTCTTAACCAGAGGATAACCATTGGCTCCATAGAAGTTACAGCAGTACTGATTCACCATTCAACAGTGGATTCAGTGTACCTACTCTATTTGGGGATACCAATTAGATTAAAGTCATGCTTTCCTAGTCTGCAGTTAGGAAGCTTATACAGCAGAGGTGAGGGACATATGGCCTTTCAGATGTTGAAGCCTTTCTCACTGCATAATTGTAGCTCTACATCCTATTAACTGACATGGTAATCTCCCATGGAATTCTAAGAGTTTCATTTTAGAAGGAGTATTTATAATTCTTGGCCAGAGAGCTCTAGCACCTCACCAAACTACAAATCCTAGGATTCCTCAGGATGTTCGCATAGCAGTTGAAGTGGAAATGTAGTGCTATAACTGGCCCATTATTGGACTACAACTCTCCCTACTGATTTGGCCATCAAAATGTGGCAGAAGTTGCCATCGAACAGCATTTGGTGGGCCACCTATTCTCCACTCCTTACTTACAGTTTTGTTAGTCAAAGTAAACAGGAGGACCTTCTTGCTGTATCAAACAAACTGTAATGTAATGGAGGTATTAAGACTTAGTAGCAACTGGGTCAACAGTAAAAACAACCAGCCAGCCACAAAAACAATTACAGTTCTAACTATGGTTCTCTCCCTCAAATCCTATGTAGGAATCAAACTGGATCAGCTACGCACAGGTGATATTCCCATCGATCACCCATGTTTGATACAACAGAAAACACTGATCTTATAGAAAATGCCTTTGTCACAAGATGTTAGAGGGAACACAAACCAACAAAAATTAAATGCAAAACTGTTTTATTCAGACAAATGTTTGGTAAACAGCTGGCTGCTGATGACAAGGCTTTTAATGGAGTATGCTGTGCTTTCCTTATACTATTTTCAATTGCTTCAAGCTGTTGTTTTAACTGGGTAATATAATTCTGTTTTACTATTGTAAGTTAATGGCTTTTAGGTATATTTGCTTTTTAATCATGCTATGAGCCAATTTGGGGAGAAAGTGGGATATTCATTAATTCAGTAAATAAATAGATGTTTATAATTATGTCTCCTGTCTCGCATGAATGGATTTGGGCTCATTCCCAGAAAAATTTGTCAGTCAGTATAGACTGTAAGAATGTCATGGGTTAACCTGCAGAAGCTCACATTTAACCCATGTTGGTCTTAAAAGGCAGATGAGAGAGATGCGTATCAACTGTGGAACCTAAGCCAAGATCCAACAGTACATTTCTTCTGGACTCCACTGCTTGCCCAAGAAAAACTGGAAGAGAGCATCTCCTTCTCTTTTGCAACCTCTCTAGTAAAGGGGAAAAGAAAATCCTCCAGGGCAGATTTCCAGCACCATGGACAATAAAGAAGAGAAGAAAAGGAAGTTCTAATTCTGCTTGTAGAAGCCATGGGATACAGTAGAAATACACCACTGAATCCTAGTCCAGATACAGAGGACCTATTACTTCATGATGACATGCTTGTCACACTTCATTCTTCAAAGCTATGTTTATCAGATTCCCCAACCTTATAGAAATTGCAAAGCCTCTCTAACTATGGGACTAGATGACCCAAATCTGGCCTCAGATTCTTATCTAATCTTTTCCCCACAACTTATTGTACAAATAGCTATTCAAGAAAACTGGGAATCTGAAGAAGATGATCAGATCCATGGGCTGCACTAGTGCTAATGGCACTCTCAAACATCTTGTGGTCTGAGCCATTAGAAAACTTGGAACTTACCACACGTAGGTGCACAAACCTTCAAGTTGCCCATAGACTTATAACACCATGAATATCATAGGGTTTTTTTAGGAAAGAAGTTTGTTATGTTTTTGTTCTGTGCCTTCAAGTCATTTCAAACTTATGGTGACCCCAGGGCAAACCTTTCACACGATTTGCTGGGGGCTGAGAATGTGTGATGAGTCCAAGGTCACCCAGTGGTTTCCATGGCCAAGTGGGGAATCGAACTCTGGTCTCCAGGGTTGTATTCCAATGCTCAAACCACTGAAGTAACAATTCATACAACTTTTCCATTCTCTACAAAACACCTGATTTTCAACCCAGACTTTATATCACTTCTGTACCAGCTACAAACTGGTCAAATATGTTGCCCTGGTTATTACTAAAGTTCTTGTAACAGTCTAAACACCCAGTCTCCCTAATATGGCAAGACATACAGTAGAATACTTGATTTCTATGTGAATGTGCACAAGAGCTTACTGTTTAACATTTAATTCAGAACAAAATAACATATTAATAACAGCTGAGCACATATGCTTGGAAACACAAGGTATATGTTACATTCCAGTCTAGAGACATTCAAGTCAATTTTACTTTGCTGAACACAACACACTCAATAGCTTAGCAGAGGTCTAAGAGGGCTGCCACAGTTTTAGAAAAACCCAACACAACTGCCCTGAGTTTGACCACACTTTTCTCAGAGTTCAAATTTTCTTATGGGGCAGTAAGATAGTAACAAAGAACAAAAGCAGTGATTCTAAATTACCAGAAAAGGCAGGCAAAATCAACTACTTTTCACAGTCAGACCAGGTTAGAGTTACAAGAATGAAAACTGGAAATGGTTCATATACTTTTAATGGTTGTGTAGAAGATAGAATGTCAACAGGTCACACAAACAAGTAACAAGGAACACCTCCTCAAATCCCATTTTAAACAGCCATTTAAGCTAAAGGAGCCATTTCTCATTTTCACTCTTGTAACCCTAGGGCAGGGGTTGGCAATCCATGGGCTGAATGTAGGTCGCCGTCCTGTTCTGGAGGTCTGTGCCACCAAGTTTTGACAACATACCAGCAATAGTCTGCCCTGCCCTCCCCAATTTCAGTTTTACCAGTCTTCCCCCACCTGTGCTCTCCAGATGTGTTAGACTACAACATCAACCATCCTTAGCCAGAAGTTACATGGTTATTATAGATGATAGCAGGTGAAGTCCAGGTCATCTGGAAAGCAGTAAGAGAGCCCTGGTGGCGCAGTGGTTAAATGCCAGTACTGCAACCACAAGGTTGTGAGTTCGATCCTGCCGGGCTCCAAGGTTGACTCAGCCTTCCATCCTTCCGCAGGTCAGTAAAATGAGTACCCAGCTTGTTGGGGGCAATTAGCTAAAATACATTATAAACTGCTTAGATAACACTCAGTTGATAAGTGGTATAGAAATAAATGCTATTGCTATTGCAATAAGTTGATGAAAGCTAAGCTAAAAGGGGGGAAATGCTGCATACAAAGAGCTACAAAGGATAGAAGTCAAGGAGGTACTGCCTAGACAGAATATTATCCTCAGAGCACCCATTCCTAGACAAAATCTGGGAGATTATGAGATAAAGGAAGACATAGCGACAGGCCAATTTAGTTAGGGTTTTTTTTAAGGCAGTGAGTTGCATGGCATAAATTGACAGTCTACTTTTGAAAAAAAGTGGGAAGCAAAGTAAAAGGGAGACTAAAATCTGCAAGGTATAGATCAGGACTTTCCAAATTATGTGCTACGACACGCTGGTGTGTCACCTCAAGTATGTAGGTGTGTCACCTACAATCTTGGAAATTTATGTTATCATTTATAAATCATATATTTTTAAAAATATATGAAAGGTTTTCATGAGATATGTTGTGTCCCCATACATTTCATTATTACAATTTATGTATGTGTCTGTATCGCTTATAATGGGGTTAGTTTAACCACCAGTTTGCTAGTAAAACTGAATTACAGTGTTGCAAAATGATACATGTCTAAAAAGTGTGTCACCATGAAAAGTTTGGAAAGCTCTGATATAGATACTGAACGAAGACACTGAATTTTAAAAATTAAAAGTCAGAGTTGATGCCATGACAAAACATGCCCTAGTTAGTTACAGATTAGGTTTCTATCATTTGTGCATAGTGATTTGACTCGTTCACACAAATCCTTGGAAGCCCAAATAGAGCATTGTTTTTCCTGTGGGGACATCTTGTGGCCAGTTTCAGTGTTTACAGTTAAATTAAATTTTGCTGTTGCTGCTTCTTTCTATTGAAGCAAAAGCCTTGTCAGCTAAACACCACCATGAAATAACCTATAACAGAAAACTGTGGGTTCTTTAAGCTCTCTTAATCTATACTATGGGCACAATCGTGTTATTCTGTTTCTATCTAGCAAACAGGCGTGCTGCAGAACGTTTAATGCAGGAATGCAAAATGTCCATTAATGAGCTATCTGAAAAAAAAACAGTGACTCAGAAGAATGTGGTTCATTGTTTTTAATGAAGCAACAAATTAGGATATTAAATCTACAGACTTAACACAACTAGTAGAGATCAGTATAATGTCTCCCAATCAATATTTTTAATTGCTAAGTACTCACATTATCTAATGCCTATGCATCAAAAAGCAGAGGGATGGGGAGAAGTCTTTGTAAGACAGCTGGCATCCATTTTCTCATCTATGCATGTAACTTGACCCTTTTATTCCTATTTCCTACCTGGAAAAATTAAGATTTAAGAAATACTGGTTGTTGTTGTTTTTTAGCTATTTGTTTGAAATACTCTGTATTTTGTGTGACAATTTCTTATGAATGGTATGTAACAATTTGTTTCATTCTAAATCAATTTTTTAGAAAACATCTGACACTCTGGAAGAGGTTATTACATACATATAGTACATTGTTTTTACATTCCACAGGTGAGCAGCAATTGTCTTTCCAGATGACACTGGTCTGTAACTCCCACCAACCCAAACCATTAGTTAATGCTCGTTGAACTCCAGCAACCTTTGGAAGGCAACAGTCACATATCTCTACTAGAGTAGTCTCTCAGTCAGTAACTATTATATATTTGCATATCCACTGAGAAATATTCAACACTAAGGATGAATTAAAAGGCCTCTCATGCATGAACCATCATGGTCTACCCAGTGCAAGTGCAGTCATCTTCTTTAGTTACCACTTTGGGTCCCATGTAGAAGAAGAGCAGAGTTCCCTTCAGTGCATCTTCATAGGTGAATTAAAAACACATGCACAGAAATATTAAATCTTACACTGTGACAGTTTATTGCCTTTTACATATTGCAGTAGACTTGACTGGAGAATGTTACTTCACTTTTCAAAGCAATACAGTTCAGAAACAACCTGTGTTCACTATCCCATCACAGAAGTCAGTACAGCTTAGAGAACAAGCCAGACCATCTTCTATTAACACTGAGGAACTCTTCACAAAAGAACATACACATCATAATTTGTTCAGAAAAGCAAAGGTGGGAGACCACCTCCTCATGCACCTATCAGTTCATAACTTTTTAACTTTAAGCTTTTCTGGCAGATTCAGACAAAATACTTCTGGTTTCATCTGAACAGGGTGGTGGAAAACCACAGTTTCTTCAAGACAGTTTTCTACTATGGGCCAGAAGATGAAAAACCTTGTTTGGTAAATATGGCACAAGAAAGTCCTACTTGCTAAATGTATAGGTGCTGTCAGTCACAGTAACATGCTAAGAAGGTAATTATTTCAAATGTACATGATGGTAATTTCAGTTGCAAAGCATGGGAAGGAACTCCGCAGTTGAAACAAATCTCTCTATAATAAATGGAGGAAATTGTTTAAATGTACAACAAACACCAGTTGTTTGTCTTCAAAAAATAAAATAAAAATTTATATGCATCCAGAAAACAAGTATGCCTCTAAGGAAAGGGAATGATTACTTTGATATCATGGTGTACTAAAGAGTTTTACAATCTATTTTATACTACAAATAAGCATAGGTGACATGTATTTTTGGAACCTTTGAATTAAGAAGTGTGTACTCTTTTGAAGAAGAGCTTCTTTGGTGCTCACACATGCAACTGGGCTGCAAGTCAAGTTAGACTTCAACTGTTAGCCTAGCAAATCTGTACTGTAGTGATGCTGGATTGCGTAACAACACAAGTCCTTTCTTGTCTGCTGGTTGGCCTATCAACATTTCTAGCAATCCTGTCAAACTAACAAACCCAAGAGCTTCACCACAGCCAGAGGCTAATGAAAAATCTCCTTGAGTGACAAAACCCAAAAGAACTCTGGAACAGTGGGATACCACATCTGGCAGAGGGCCAGGCCATAAGCCGAGAACAAGATCCTTATGTTCATTTGATGTTACATTCATAGTATCAGAAGCACTACTCTCTGTTGTTTTCTCAGAGCTCTCTCTCTTTTTTCTTCCTTTCTGTTTTGACACCTTGCCTTTAAATCTGTCGCTATGTTTAGGCTCCTGAGGACCAAAGAAGTGCTGGCCTTTGTTGAGCTGCAACAAGTCTTCTTCAGCAGGAACACAAATCATTGTGTGCAATTCAGGGCTACCTTTTCTGAGAAGGGACAAACTGACCCACACTAGTGCCCTGGGATAACACTGATATAAAGGCAAGAGAGCATCTTTGGTCAGTTCCTTCCAATCTAGCTTGGAAACAAGGCCTCGCATCCTCCGATTTTTGTGAGACGTAGGCTGACACCAGACTGCCACTTGCCTTAATAACTTCCTGCTCCTGTTGAAAAAGAAAACATGTTAGGTTTTCATGCAGTTCAGTACAGAACAAATGAGACTTGCAAAAGAAGGCAGTGCAGGGTGCTCTTGTTCTGGCCAGCCATTTTCAAGTCAAGTCCATCCCACTTCTCCTATACTCACTGTTATTTCTTAACCTCCCCACCATCACTCAGTGATCTGTGGCCACTGAGCACACTAAGTCTTCACTCAACTGTTTTGAAAGGTTGTTCCCTCTCCTGGAGATTTTTAAAAAGCTTTTTGTCATTGTGTAAATTTTGTGGTTTCCCATTACTGCAGACACCTGCTGATCAGGAATCTGATCATTTGACTCCCCACTCTAGACTCCCCAGTCCAAGTTTAGCCTTCTAACTAATACCCTCCACAGCATAAGCTACATGCATATAAATTAAAAACATCAACTTTCATAGAATTGCAAAGGAAGTTATTCCTCTTTAAGAGCTAACAGCTATGTGTAGGTTTAGTAGGTTCACTTGAAACAAAAAGAAAAAAAAGAGTTGCACATGCAAACAATCTGTATCTACATCTTGAGATGGATAAAGTGTGCCTATAGGCCACATGCAGCCCCCTCCCCAGCCATTTTGGGGCCTTCAACCTGCCCCAACCTTCTCCCAATTTTTTGCTACAAAATATCCCCCAACACTCCCCAGGGGCAATAGGGAATTTTGCCATGTTAGGGGGAACAGCCCCAGCTTTATTAGGCTCAGGAGAGGCCTTCCTTAAACATGAAGTGATCTGAAATTTGATTTCAGCAGCACTTCCTACTTTAACAAGGCCACCCTGGATCTAAAACAGAGCTGAAAATGTGACAAAATTGTTCCCACATACCCCTAGAGGGCACTGGAGGTCATTTTGGTGCTAAAAATAATTTTTCCCCAGGCATGGAGTGATGGCTGTCCAACCCTCCACTGTCCCCTGTGGAGCCAAGGGGCTCAACTAATTCCCCACTGTTGGCCAGCCCGGCTATAGCTGATTATGTTGCTATTAGTCAAAAATGTCAGTTGACGCTTATCTGCAGAGAAGTTTCCCACAAAGCAAGAAACAATTGTCAAGGGTAAAAACAGGACAGAATGTCACTAATCATGCAATACAAGAAATTAAAGAAAAGAAAGAAATCCAGGAAACAGCATGGCTGTTAAGCTGAACGGCTTGCCCAGGTTGCGAGTAAGAACCATAGAACCAAAAGAAACAGATCACTCTAGGGTAGCCTTTGTCAATCTTTTAACTCTAGGAGACTCCTTGAAATAATTTTCAGGACTCAGGGAACACCCGCAAGAGTAAAATTATTATACTTACAGCCCCCCAAAAACTCACAATCAATTTCTCACATAACCCTTAGTGCCCGCTCACAGAACCCTGGTTGAGAAATCCTGCCCTACAATATAACAAGACAACAACATGGCTATGTAAAAATATTTAGGGTGGGTACCATCTACATAATGTCTGATCACAGCTTTTTCCAGTAAGTACAGCCAATTATGTGAAGGACAATAGAAGGTATAATCCAGCAACATCTGGAATGGCAACTTTTAGTTAGAGGTATCAATGAGTTCTGCACACCTGAGAACACAAAAGCTCTGGCCTGATGTGGTTTCATCTCTCTTGCAAAAATCAGTCACTTTTTTTTCTTCTTCCACCTTCATATTTTGGGAGGATGTCTCTATTTGCTGATCCAACGTGTTCATCAAAGGAGATTCTACCACACAGTCTTCAGAGCTGGGGCCACAGGAAATCTGTTCTTCAGATGCATGAGTTTCCCTGGCCAGGTCTGCAGCTTCTGTGTATCTTCTGTTTTTATTTCTAGCCTCCCAGTCCTGGTTGAGCTTACCCCAAGGACAGAAAAACGGTGCCAAGGTCCCATGTTTAATATAATTTGCCCTTTTTGCAGGAGGCCGCCTATCATTTTTTTTTAAAAAAAGAAAGCATACTTGCAGTTTAGTAGCAAAAAGGAAAAAAAAGGTTACAAAACAAAGTTCCAGTTCTTATACAACTTTACTTGAAACAAACACATATGCACATCCTTCTTCTAACTAGCTGGGCAAATGTTTATGTCTTTTCTACAGAGAGGTAATTATGTTTCACTTGTTCTTGGTCTCTCTTTCTTCCAATCTTCAACACATTTATCCCATTTCCAGTTTGTGTTTTTTAAAAAAAGTTCACACAAAAATTCATATACATATTCTTACATATTTCCCCTAATATATGCATTTTTACATAACTGCCTGATAACTTCGCATGATTTTCTGCAAGCACTTCCCACGTATGTTATGCTTTTAACCTGTTTCTCCCCATTAATACTCATTTGTGTGTACTGTACCTAAGAAACTGGGATGCTTAAGGTAAACTGTGTTCCAGTTTACACACTGTATTGTAAAGTGTGAATTTGTTAATAATTACAAATAAGTGAATAGAACCAAGTTCATCCCCTCCTGTAGTTTTTAGCCTAGCTCTTCCCAAATGGGCATCTTATATTTCAGTACATATTTCCTGTCAGCATCAGCAAGAACAGCCAGTGGCCAGGGATGATGGGAGCTATAGTCCAAAACATCTAAAGACACTAGGATTGAGAGGGAAGTTTTGGTTGTAATAAACTTCTACAGTATCACTTTTAAAGTTTCCTTTGCCTTCTCAAAAGGTAGCTTCCTGAACATTTAATGTGAATTTTTCTATAATCATAGCTGTTCTAATCAGAAGCATAATTAATGTCATATGCTGCATATCATGTCCTCATTTATCCACATATATTTTAGTTTATTTTGGATAATTCAGATTTCATTTTCTGAATAGTGATTCAACCACAAGAATATGCATAGCTAAGTACATCCTTCATTACTGCACGTTTAAGTCACCTGAAGGCAAGCTACTTTGAGTCTACTTATCTGCAGGAGCCTTGTCTTCAAATCCTAAACACAATTGTCAGAATCTAAAGGGCAACTTTAAGCATATGCTTAAATGTATTTTTCGCCTCCAAAAGCAGAGCTTCTGCTGTTCATAGGTAACTTATGAACATGCCCACACAGTTTCAAAAGAGACGTGCCATGCATATAGCACACTGGGAAGAAGTTCAACAAACAAGTACAAAGCCCATGGGGGAAGAAAACCAGCTGTGTGTGGGATTCTTAGGTGACAGTTATTCACTTACAACTGTCCCACTGATTTCAACAAAACCATGGAAATGTACTTATGGTCATGATGCCATCCTATGACACCTGCTTAGTCTTATTTTATTGTTAGCCATTTTGATCTTCTTCACCTGGAGGGAATGGAAAGGGATGGTACTTTTCACTTTTTTTATTCTCCCCACACAAGTAAAACTTAAAAAGGCAAAATGCAACTCAACAGTAGATTAAGGTTTCACTAAACATAATAGACCAGACTTCTTAATCTTAACAGTTCATTTTAGACATTTACCTTTTAAACTTTTCAAGCAGATTTCTCTCTAGCTCTTTGGCAAACTGAGCACCAGCAGGACAGTCTGGATAATCATGTGGCACATGAGGTGTTTTCTTATACAGGGAATGTTTCAAAGTCTCTTGCAAACCACCTATTCGTGCACCTCGATATATCTACAAAGCAAAACCATTACAGTGTCTTGGAAGATTCCAGCTGCAGAAAGTTAGAGAAGATTCTTAGACAAGAATTCCCCACTTCAGGTCAAACCATCTACTTTTCTCTCTATTATGAAGTGGAGTTATAGAGAGGGTTCGAAAAGGACTGTCAAATCCTAGCACATGAAAAGTTCTTAACAGAACTTTCACAAGTCTAGTAGGAAGACTTTAACAAGAAAGTCAAACTTTCTGTGAACTATGCAGAAAGAGTAAGACAGATCCTTATCATCAAAAGCTAAGGAACAGAGTGTTCTTGATTTCCTTATAACTCCTGCTACTCCATCTCCCCCAAAGTCATGCTTTTACAGGGATGGGCACCATATAGCCTTGAGACTGTATGCAGATCCCAAGGATGGTTTTGCAAGGATGAACAGTTTTTCCTGAAAGGCTGCAGGAGTTTTGGTTCACTTTTTTAAACAGGTATCAAGCATGCCTTCTACTAACATAAAGAAATACTTATTTTTTAAAATCAGTAGCACATTTCCAGCTACTCTTGGGTTTTCTCTTAATTTTTAGTTGCCTGTGTTGGCTTCAGAGGTGTCAGGGGAAAAAATGTCTCCCTGACCTAAAGCAGTTTGGCTCCCAGACCCAAAGCAGCATTCATTCAAGGTGCCAGATGTGGCTGGGCAACTACTGCTGGAGAGGTACATCACGCATCATGTCTCACATTTCTGGTTCCAAATCATTCTCTTTTAATCATACAGCATCATTCATTAAATATTTCATTGCAGAGATTTGTGAAAGTCGCCACTACAAAAATTTAACTTCAAAATCAGTTTAATGATGTAATCTGGACGTCAGCAGAACAACACAGCAGGGGGGAAAAAAATACTTGGGTCAGGATTGTATTGTGTCAACAAAGTGCAATGTCAGCAGTTTGACATTTTCATTGCATATGTACCATGGGATTCAGACCCTTGTTGTGCAAGTAGAAGTCACATGATGCCAGTGGCAATCACTAGAGCTACAATGACTAGTACTGATGAGCCAGCATTACTATGCCAGCAAAGATTCTGCACCATCATAATTCAACTGGGTCTTAGAAAAAGTTCATTCCCTTTTTTCACATTTCCTATAGTCAGGAATTTGGGGCAACTATGTTCTTAAGTACAGTTACGTACATTTAAATAAAACACACAATTGTTGAACTATTCTCATTCAGAACAATCACTATTTTGGTATGCTACTTCTGCAGCCTAAGGGCAAGGGCAGGCAATGTGGAATCTGTGGGTTGCATGAAGTCCCCTACTTTTTTTGCACTCTTGTTGCCAAATTTTACTGCTTATACTGGAAACCATTAAATAGCACAGTCCACCTTAAAAAACAGGTGTGCAGCCCCTGTATGTCTTGTTTATTTGGGGAAAAAACTGCTTTGTCGGCATACTATGAAATCTGGGATCACAGAGGATTCAGCAGCAACAAAATCAGAGATCACTCTTGCAGAGGCCTGAACTGATCTTTTGCAAGTGGCTTTGGGGATAAGTGAAGGGGGGCATCCTGGCTTATACAATAGCATTTTAAATATGCAGGGATGGCCACCAAGTGTGTCCCTCTGTGTGGGAATGTGTATACACAATTACATTTTCTACAGCATTTCAATCTGAAACGTCACTTACGAAAGGAAGCCAGAAGGCCATGCCCCAGCCTTTGGGGAGATAAATATCCCAGCCGCTTCCCCATCCTGGCCGATCTTCTCCAGTTGTTTTTCCAGGATGCTGAACTAAGAGTACAGGAATCTTGGATTCACGTGGGCCCAAGTCAAGATGTGATCCAGGTACCAAGAGTTCACTTCTTAGATGATTCAGTTCCTAAGTGAAGAAAGGCAAACAAAGCACAAGGAAAGGTTTGCTTCACTTAAAAAAAAAGAAGTTTCTTATTCTGCATTGTAAACATTTTGACCTATCATTATCTTAATATAAGCAGCTGAATATCCTAAAGTTCACCCACAGAATATACTAGGTCCCCAGTATCCACTAGACCAGTATCCACAGTTTCACTTACCTACAATCCGCTCCAGGGCCATGGCTGCCTGTGCCATCCAAAATCCTTGCATTATACAGCCAGGTCCCCCACATCTCTTGTGGCCAAGGAGGGAATTTCCCTCCAACCTTGGCTGAGAGGTACACATAGCTCCTCCTGCACCTCTCTGGCCAGAGAAGGAGTCTCTGTCCCTTGCAAGCTAAGAGAGGTGCTTAGCTTCCCCAACACCTCTCTCAGCCAAGGAAGGAGTCTCCCTTCATCCTTGGCTGAGAGAGGCACTAATATGTAAGGTTATAATTTAAGGCACTGTGAGGAAATTCACAGGATGAACTATTTCTTGGACACCACTTCCACCACTAGGTAACTGTTATGAGGGAGGGACAACAAGGACACCAATGGGAGAAGGGTCCCAGTTGTAGCCACCTTGCCAATGGAGGAAGTATCCCAGCTGTAGCTCTCTTTCCCTGGCCAAGAAAGGCACAAGGTGAGGTGCAGCTCCTGTGTCTCTCTCAGCCAAGGAAGGAGTCTCCATCCCTCTATGACCAAGAGAGGCATATGGCTCTGAGTAGCCGGGCTTCTCAATGGATTTGGCCCAAAGGGAGGGGGCTGCTCACCAAGTCCCACCAGGAAGGAAGGCAGGCAGGCAGGCAGGCAGGCAGTTCAGCTGCCTCCCACCCTCACCACCTCACCTGTCCTTGGAGTCCAAATATAGAGTTTGGTGTTATGAGTGTTTTTGCCATTCATAGTAAGTTCAGAAACCTATCCTCTGCAGATATGGGGGACCTACAGCATTTGTCATTAAAGCTGGAGATTCACATGGACCCCACCCCCTCAATCACTGAAAGAAGACAAGGAGAATTGCAGGAACATGCAGGTAGCTCTACATCTGTATGTCCTCACATTGATCTCCACGAATACTGCTGTATGAGCAGAGATCCTCTGTGCCAGAATAGGCTGTCCCCATGTTTTGGAGCACAAGCACTTGTTTTTTGCTGCTGCTCTGCTGAATTTCAGCTGTACAGCAGAGCTATGCTCCAAGAGAGGTGGGAATGTGGCAATCCAGTGCCACAACCTCCAGAAGTTGCCCACCCTGCTTTAGGAAGAGAAGGCAAATATGTTTTAATTAAAACAGTTAACCTGACTTTTCCTCTAAAGAACTAACTGTAGCATTATCACTACTTACTTGCATTATCCTCAAAATGACCCCACAAGGTAGTTTAGGCCACCCAGTCTAACTTCTGTGTTGAGCACAGATTTAAACACGAGTCTCTCCAATCTATGCATAGCACTCTAGCACTACATGATTCTAGGAGGGTCCACAAGCAAACACTACAAATATATGGTTTCATGTCTCAGAGGTAGGTAGGTTGGTGGGTAGGGAGGATTGGGTATGTTTTTAATGCATTTTAATATATAATGTATTTCATGCTGTTTGCCACCTCAATCCATGTGGAGAGGCAGGATACAAATAAATTTTATTATTATACACAAAAGGGCAAACATATCTGTGTTGAAGCTTTTCATAGTTAATTATGTTCAAGTTACCTGTTCTGGCATTTTAGTGTCTGTGACACTCTTACGAATATTCTGGTCCCAGAGAAAACTCTGTGCACATTCTGCAGGCACACCTTCTAAAATCAGCTGTTTCACTTCCTTATCTTCTAAAAGAAAAATGGAGATGCACATCATGCCTGAAAGGCTAGCAGCTTGCATACAAAAAGCAAAAAAAAGTCCTCCTAGAGGAATATGCAACAACAAATTGTGGAGAGATTATTAAAGCTTTTAACCTTAATAATTTCCAGGTTACAGCATCAGAAAAGCCATTTGTATGTTTATCTTAAGAACATAATAACCTTTGTACTTGGTTCAAGAGGACCAAGAGCAAAAAAGAATAAAAGCAAATGAACATTAAGTACTAGAAAAAATGAACTGTGCTGATCTCTGCAATCTTACAAAAGCCATAATATTCTTTCCAAGAGTTTGTAGAATTGAAGAACTTCTCATTTTATGAAATCAGGAAACATTTTAAATAATGTTATCACTTTAAAAGGGAGAAATAAAGATGTCAAATTGTGATTTCCACATTAGTTTTACATAAGAGTTGCTGCACCTTCCCTAGCCCAGTCTGTAAAATCAGAGACTGATGTGCCATTCACTGATTATACAGTCAAGCAGCTTTATTAATACTCTTCATCTAAAGAATCTCTAAACAACCTTTTATTTTGATCTTCGTAAACTCCATTCAGGAAATCAGTGTGCCTGTTCTTTATTTAGATAGATGGTGTTAAGTTTTTAGAGTATGAAAGGAGATTTGGTGTACCAATATTTAGTGTTGACAATCCTGAGAATACAGGCTTATTGTCTTGGTTTTTGTTTATCTTTTGGTATACAGGTTGCTCCCACAGATGGAAAATTTAGAAACAAGGGAGAATGACATACGTCTATGGCATATCAGAATATTTGCCTTAAGATGTAACTTTGCGTGTGCTATTCAGAACACCTTGTTTACTTTCATATACAACAAAAAAAGATCTATAGATGAATACAGATGAGATGAGAAATGCTGCTCCTCCAACTGTTTTGGAAAGACTGTAGAACCTTTGTGAATAATGTGCCTTGTTCAGAATGTAAAAGGTGTTCTTGCCAAGGGAATGAAGTATTCAGCAATTACAGCAGACATTTAATTTGCAGATATTGTTTTCTCTGTGAAGACCACGCTGACTCAAAGAAAAACTGTGAAGCACTATCCCAATGAGCATCAGGTGTCCTTAAATTTTCTTTTCAGATGCTATCTTCCCTTTGGCAGTTTGCAAAAGGGGTCTTCAGTCATCCAAGCAACTGCTGTGTCATTTAAAATCTTCTCTTTCTATCCCTTGTTCTTCTACCATCAACTCTGGCTTGCATGCACTGCTTGCAAGCATGCACTGCCTGCAGAATGTCTCAAAACAAAAAGGGTTGTTAGACTCAAAAGCAAACAGTGAAAGGCTCAAGAGGCTGCAACTGATAATTTGCAAGTCCTGACACATCCCTTCTACCGCATACATCAAAAATTCAGATCAAGGCCTTTTAAAAACTGTAAAAGGTGCAATAGATTCTGATGCATTTGTGAACCTAACACAGTCATTGGCTCAGTGAACGTAAACCACAGCTACCTGAGGGCAAATGAAAAGAGAAAAGCACTTCTAATGCAGAGCACCTAAAATGATTGCACTGGTTTTTGGAACAGAGAGAGGGATCTGATAAAAGGGAGCACGCAAAACTGCCCCAGGCAGTGAGGGCTCACAAGTAAGCAACAGAAGACATGCTTTGCACATAGACAAGCAAGGCTTCAGTCTCTAGGTTCTCCAGTTAATGGATCCCAGACCAAGAGCAGAGAAAGTACTCTTCCTATGAAGATAGTAGTCTGATAGACGAGATGCCTGCATTAGCTAAATCCATCACAGGTGGCAAAGGCGCAGATATCTCAAGTGAGACAGATCCCAAAATGCAGAAGTGTAAAGAATTCATGTTTCAAAGGATGTTGCTTCCCCAAACCACATTTGCAGGAGAACAGACAACTGTGTGCAGACGAATTGTCAGAAGCAAAAACATGATGTTATGAATGCAATAACATGCACATACGTTTAGTGGCATTGAATACTGAATTCTTGGGTTTGTATTCCCAGTTACAGATAAGGATTTCTATATTTATGCAAGCACTATAGGACAAACACTGTATCATTATACTAGAAAGAATTCTTAACACTTCCTCCTGAAGGGTACATTTACAGGAAAATTTAAGCAGGTGGAGACAAAGTACTGTATTGAGGTTATAGCACCTGTTGGCCTCGCCAGGATTCGAACCTGGATCATCTGTACCATTTAACAGAGGCTTCCATTGAGCACAAGACCAGTTTGGTGCCAGGTCCCTTCCTCACAATTGCTACACAACCCCCATTTAGTAAGTGCACATCTAAGAAGTTTATTGACCAAAAATGGTAACCCATAAGAGAACCAGTATGCTGAAACACGCATTAACTTAACCTGGTATGAATGAAACTATTTTACTTTTCTACAATAAGACAATGGATAATGACATACTTTACCTTGATATTTTTCTGGATTTGGCATGGCCTTTGATCTCTTTTTTGGCAAATTCACTCGAGGATCCCCAACAGTCAAACCCAATACAGTACCTGATGGAAAGTCTGATGAACTTAACCCTTAAACACACAAAATGAGTACACTCTTAAAAAGAAAGTTTTGCCAGCAAGTATTACTAGTATACAAAGATGTTCTCCATAGCATCCTTAGCCTTTATCCTTGGTTGGCAAAAATGTGAACAGTATCATGGGGATTGTGAGGGAAATGGTGTGCAAAAATAGTTGGTTCTACACTAGAAGCTTCTGACCTTAAACTGACAAAGACTTTCTATGCCATTGCACTCAGAACAGTGATCTTAACTGATGTTCATTTTATCTGTAGTTTCATTGTTTCAAATACAAGGGGAAAAAATTAACTTTTCTTGATATCAGACTTGTAATCTTTTCAGATTTTTTTAACCATCTCAAAACCTTTTTGATCTTTCTAGGAAAAAAGATGTGCAGCTGTGTAAGACAGTAAAGAAGGCAGATTTGTTCAGGTTTCCAGTGCATCCATTCCATTCCTCTCCTCTAATTTTCCATGTCCAATGATTCAAACTCAGCACTCCATGCTTGTCCCACACTGGATCCCCCTCACACACATTTTAATTTCTTCCCAAATATGGTTTGTACTCTTCAAAACTTGGGACCCCGAGTTTGGTGATACCATCCATAAACAGAAAGGTAATGCCATTCTGGCCAGAACTTGGAAAACTATGTTTTAAATACAATTTACTCATGGGTCATGCTTTGGCTAGATCTGTAAATGTCTGTAGATTGACTATATTGGTATTTGATAAGGTATGTATAAAGGGAAGATAGATTCAACTGGAAATATTTGATATACAGAAGTGGGGGTGGGAATAGAAGAATCATAATAATGATATACATATTTGTGTCAATATATGCTTTTATGCACTTTGAAAATAATAATTATTAAAAAAAATAAAAAAAATAAAACTACCATCATTAACATAATCGCAGTGATAAATGCAGAATCATACTTCTTCTTGCCAACATTAATACTTTTCATGTTTTGGATGGAAACAATTGTGACATCTGACTTTATAAAAATTACCTAGTGTAGCAATTCCACTTAATTAAAGCATTTAAAAAGAAAAAAAACCCAATTTATTCATTATGTTTGTAAAAATTAGTTATTTACTGCAGTATTTTACAAGTAAATTGTTGTGTTGTCCATTAGTTTTCAACTACTTTTTTTTACTTAAAAAAGCTTCATTAGTTTTCCATTTCTTTTAGAAAGGATAAGAAAGTAGCATTAATAGTCAAAAAATTCCAGACAAAGTATCTCTAAAATGCCTTTAAAAACTAATTTTGAAGCTAACTAGAATTGGTACTCATTACACAAACAATTTAACTTCACCCTCACATATTACATTACTTTTGGAACACATGTTCATTATGCCACTGGTAACAGAAAAGGTAATACATTTCTGGTAACTACCTTACTTGTAATTGGTTCCTTCCAAGCTCCAGTTTTCACTACACAAAAAAACTGGTACTCACAGAACAACTTCTTTCTTACTTAGTGATATTGTGCAGCTTTGACAAAGGCAAGATTGACTTTACACCATATTTTACTATCTTTCAAACATTGTGTGTGCTTTTTTAGAAGAATGGAATGGAACTCTGTACCACCTAATAGTGGGGGAGTCACAGAGCTCTAGGGTGGCCTATTCTAACTAGTCAGCTATCTTGCTGTTCTCTCTGCTAGTTGCTAGGGCTCATAAGAGCATAAGGGGTCAGAATCTTATTTGAAGAACACCTCAATAACACCAGAGAGAATCACCTGTTATCCAGCCCCAGCAGCCGAATGTCAAGCAATACAACATGCTAATATTACTGTGGTTCAGTAAAATATTAGGAACCCATCAACAGCATCCCATGGAGAAAGGATAAAGGTACTACCAGAATTTTACCTTGGAGCAGTTCAAAGGTGGCTTTCTGACGTAGATGAACTGACACTTGATTAGGATTTCTGCATTTTTTTATCCACCAGCTATTAATTTCAGAATCACCAGAATCTGCTTCCTAGAAAATGAATAATAACTTGTAAGTTTTGGTGAAATGCAGTCTTCTGCAAAGGACCTGTTCCTCTCCATTCATCTTGAGCTAAGTTCAGACAATAAAGTTGTCTTTAGAGATAAATATGTACCTAGGAAAACAGTACTGACATGGAACCCAGCCTTTGAAGACATGGCAAAAAGTTGGAAGAAGTTTGCTACACTGAGTCCAAACAGAAGCACATCTGCTTCTCCGTGCCTAACAGAAGTTCCTTCTCCAGTATATTGACCTAGAGAGCATGTACCAGGATAATACATAAGAACGGTAGGCAGTCAGGCTGCACTGCACTATCAAATCCACAGTCTTCCTATGCATACTGAAACATAAGGTTCTGATTCTGGCCAGTCACACTTTTTAAAAATATGTACACCCTTAGCACATTTACTTTGAACTGTAAGACAGAAAAAAGCCTTTTAAACTGTGTCAGACAACTGATCCGTTTGGCATAATACTGCCTATAATTAATTGGCTCTAGCATTCCAAGATTTCTGATGGGAGTCTTTCACAGCCTTACCTGAAAATGCCAAGGACCAAACAAGGAACTTTTGTAAACAAGTAAGTGTTTACAAATATGATTCTATGTGCAATATGATTCTATATATTAAATTCATTTATTCAGCACTTCCTCAGAATACTGTGGTCCAGAACACTAAGCAGGCAACATGGCTGACAATATAAAATGTGCCAAGCTTCTTTCAATGATTTGTGAAAACATACAGTATTATAGATAAATTGAGTTAACTAGTTTGGTTGTATACTGGATCCTACCATTTCATTATAATTCTAGAAAAGCAATATTATCTTGGGAATAACACAAGAATAAGTGTGCCAACTGCTCATCTACTTACTGTATGCACAGATGCAACTTTGAGTGCTTCTGTAAGTATGCAATGAGAGAGGGGACCAATTAATCTGTATCTGAGGATCTCCATCGTCAGGTCACTGGAAGAGATAAGAGTTACATGTTAAAATGTGATATATTGAGGCTGCAGGGGGAAATTAAATAAACAGAGCTTTAGGAGAACCTAGTCAAGTACCTTATTACAACTCCAGTAGTTTGTGATGTCCAGCAATAGGGCTGGTGTGGATCCCTGGTTCCATCGCCAATGATTTTTTTCACTGGGACAACCAATGTATCTCCTTCTTGGGTTTTCCTCTTCCTTTTCTGGCCAATGTTTTCAGCAACATCAATTTTACTTTCCTCTTGAGGCAGTGTTTGAACTGGTTCAGGGTGACAGGTATCCATGGGCTCAGAACACTGGAACGCTGCTTTTAACTCAGCCAGTATATCCTAAAGAATAATGGGAAGATAAGTTAAAGTGTGAATGTCCTGTTTTAAAGTTCCAGCAAAGACCATAATAGCCCAGTTTGAAATAAGTAAAGTCCTAAGATTATTTACTGTCAGTGTTCTCTGTTAGCCTACAATCTGAACATATGTCTACTGACTTGCTAGGTCTTGTTCTCAACAGAAGCCATGCTCAAAAAGGATTTCAGTTACTACCTAAATAGAAAATATTTATGTTGAAAGACACTGTATAAACCACCTTTCTAAGCCTAGCTTCCTATCTATCATACCAGGAGAAAGGGTTATTCTGGATTTGCTCATATAATTTAGCTGCTACTTTCAGCAGAGGCCACAGGTGGATCAGTAACAGACCACATTCTCTACATGCAAGAAATCCTAAAATTCAGTACTTGGCACCTCCGGTGAAAAATGCTGGTGATTGGTTATGTGAAAGATTTCTGTTAGAAATCCTGCAGAGCACTTCCCCATTAGTACTAGGCTAGGTAGACCAACCGTATAATCCAAGTATAAAGCAAATTTCTATGATCTTTTTCCTGTGACAAAATGAAAAGATGCCAGTTTTCCATTGCATGTATGTAGCATTCCAGGCACTGGGTTGTTAATATCTTCCCCACCTTTATAGGAGGAAGAATTCATATAAGTTAGGCTTCCACATGATTCTGTCCAGCCACTGCAGAAAGATGCCTCTTAGCCTAATAAGCATAATAAAATTCAGAGTTTTTGCTTTGTTAAACTAGTATATCATACAAGAAAAACAAGCAGCTTGTACCTGCTTAAAGGCTGGGTGGGTCCATAACCACAACTGTCTGCTTTGAGAAGAATCATCAGTCCTATTTGTGGGTTTCCAAATGAAAGTAACTGGACCAAGTGCATCTTCAGGGTATCGATCCATTCGGTATAGTGTGAGAGTACCTTGACGCTTCCCAGCAAGACAGGAAATAGCTGCGAATGTTGGTCCTGAGGAACAGGGCATTCAAAAATCAAACTCTTTAAAATCACACAACAAATGCTGGAAATTATGCTCCTTTTAGTCTCCAAAACAGTTAGTAGTTGTGGTCTAGAACTTTACAGAAATATTCATATGAACCTAAGCTTGATGGAGATGGATTATAGAGAGGAAAGATAAATCATGCAAGACTTCCTCTTCTGATTTCAAACTAGGCTACTCACTCAATCCTCTTTTTTGATATTTTTTTCAGTGATGAGGATGTGAGTTGGAACACAAAAGACAGCTTAATTACTCTTCCAATTTCCATAAAGAAGACTTACTAATCACTTGCCTAGTCAATTATGGCAACTAAAAACTTTATCCAGGTGATCAAGTATAAACGTTTTTGTAAATTAGAATGCTTGTTTCATTTCACCTTTATGGGGGAAATGTACCAGGCAATGATTATCAGATTATGGTTACACTGAGATAATACTCTAAATTAGTCCGGATGGTCATCAACAAACTACTATACAAGTGCTCAGTTGTCTTTCTCTTGAATGTGGTGTTTTAGTTCTTATTTTATTTGTTGCTTAGACCAGATATGCAAACTGCTTCGAGCACCTCCTCCAAATAAGGATCCAAATTTATCTGAGAATGGACTATTAATTTCTAGGAACTTACATGAAAGGTTACTCTAAATATATCATAAGCAATTGATGCTACAAAGTTAAATTTAATTTCATAAACTTACAACATACCTAATTATGTATTATAGCAATAACCACAGCAGAATGGCTAACTCTAACCCCCACTGGAAGCAGTACATACTCAGCAATCAACAGCTATTCAAAGGTCCTTAGTTCAGCTATTATATAATTTGTCTTGGACAACAGTTGGCTGCCCAAATGTGAACAGGTTTAGCATTGCCCAGCCATAGATAGCAGACCCACCCCAGACTAAGCAGTCAGGATCACAGAATTTAAAAAAATTGTCTGAGGAAGCATTACCTGCATCTACATTGCACATTCGAGCAAGTGCTGTCAGTAGCTCCTTCTCTTTTCCAATCAACTCCAGACAACAGTAATATGATAAATCCTGATATAAAAGAAGAGCTATTGAATTTCACACTGCAAAAGAGAACTTTAGCATGCTTGAGTGGCAGGTGGAAGACAGAGTAATTTATGCGGTTTTAAAAAATGTAAGCCACCTCTTCCAGCCTAATTTCAGGTGTACAAAGCAGAATACAAAGGGGGAAAATCATAATAAATCCAGCAGAGGGACCTATATGTCAAATCAATTATGCCACATTGGCTAACAAAGTACCAGTATTCCTTACAATAAAAGAGATCTTCAGCTGGCAACAGGATATAGATAGAGCCTGTTAACTGATGGTCTTAAGTAAAGCTCAAAGCCATCACACTTTCCATATTTTTTTCAGGGGGGTTATATCGTCCAAAAACGATCAACTACCACTCTAGAAGTGTCAGATTACTTAATATAAGGTTTCCAACCCAAAATGGATACTGGAAGTGACCTCTTGTGACTGTGGACCTGTATTCTGGAGGGTGTGGCAGGATGCCAAGCAGGCAAAGGGACAAATATTTTTTACCATGCTTGTGGCAATAGTGACTCCAAAATATATAAATCCAAGAAGTAGCTGCCCTTGGAATACTGTGTAGAATTCTGCTTTCCACAACTCAGAAAGGATATTTTAGAGGTTTTAAAGATGCTAACACAATTAAAATAATCGGGTAGTTGGAGCAACTCCTCCTGAGCAAAGGTTATTTAGGGCAGGGGATGTAACTGAGATGCAGAACATACTGCATGGGAGAAGCTTTTTTTCCTCTCTCATAATATTAGAACCCAGGAACTGGAATGTGGGAGGTTCAGTACAACTAAACTTTTTCACAAGGCTGAAATGATAAACAGGGTATCAAAAGAGACAGTGATAACCATTTTCAAACAAAATTACACAGATTCTTTGAGAATAAAGCTCAGGAGTGAATAACTGTGATGGGTTCAGAGGTCAGTTTTCTGCCTTTCAGGAGTCTTATGCACAGCTAAAATGCCAAAAGAGTGAGTGACAGAGAGAAGAAAAAGTGCTCTACATGGCAGGAAGTCTATTTCTTGTTTTGTAAAATTGGTGTTTTTATAATTATGCATAGCAAGATGGCCCTAAAACATATTTTAAAAGCAAATGGCAAAGTCATTAAGGATTTCAAAAGACGAGAACTTTTCACCAGGCCCAGAAACTAACCAAAATTATTAGGCAGAGTAGAGATATTATGGTATGGTGCCCTTCAACCTAATCAATCTAATGCAACTTTTCTTGAATTGGTGCCCTCTAGATGTGTGTTCATTTCCAGTGTGGCTGGCATAATGGGGGGTGCAATCCAAACACAACTAGAAAGTGCTAGGTTGGATAAGGTTGTGATATATAATGGTTCAATCAGTTGCCACTGATCATATACATAAGCTCAATGGCAAAATTTCTTTCTTACAGTAACTGTTTCTCACTAAATTAAGGTTTCAATAAGAGGACAGTCACTCTATTATCTTTACTGATGGAAATAAAAGTGCATGAATTAATGCTTTCACTCAGAAGCAAAGCCACATGCACAGGATTCAGAACAGAACACTGTGCTGGAAAAAGTGGGAAAACACTGAGTAAATATGGATGACCATGCTTATTAAGATCTACCTCACATCTTGATAAGCAACAGCCTCATTCTATCTTAAACACAGCACAAGATCCAAAAATTAAGCTAAGTTATCTCTAAACACAAGAACAAAATGTTCAGTTATTAATTGTTAACAACAACTCAACAGCCAATACTGATGAAGATATAGGAACACAGCGGTACACAAAAATGCTCAGATATGAATAAGACCAATTTGTCTTTTCTCTACCCTTCAAGGGCTTAAGGAATGAGATAGCAATGACAATCTAATCTCCTTAAAGGACATAGTGCTAACTTGTTTTAAAAAGACTACATGACTTACTTTGCCCAGAACAGATACATGAACAGTACCTGAAGGAGGCAGTGATTGGTCATGGCACGGTAGCAGGCTCGGTAGCTCTTTGTTGTGGGCTTGTCTCCTAAGCAATATCCCCATTTCTTCACCATATGAAACCGTTTTGCATGCCAGATGTGAGTTTCCAACCAGATATTCTTCTTTTGCCTGCGATTGAACTCTGCAACCAAATTTATATGACGCCTCCTAGCTTTGCGACACTTGTTCTTTGGGAGGTCTTTCTTCTGATGTTCAGGTTTCTCTGCCTGTATTGTTAGAACAAAGAATACTATTTTTCACAGCACTGTTTACCAACCAAAAGCCCAGTATGTCTGATAGACTATGGAACAGGATATGGCAGGGAGACACATAGAACCCAATGGATTATCTTGAAGAGATGATTACCACTCAAGGACCTGCAGCAAGGAACAAGTGCCAATGTGGTGAAGTGGATGAACTGTGGACTGGGGCTTGGGAGACCCAGGTTCAGACCCCCACTTACCCACGAAACTTGCTGTGAGGCCAGTCACTCACTCTCTCACATCCCAACCAACTCAACAGGGTTGTTGCGAGGACAAAATGTGGATGAAGAGAACCACATGTGTTACCTTGAGTTCACTCAAGAAAAGGTGGGTTATATAGGTAACAGACAAATATATAAATCTGAAGAAGTCCCGCCATGTCCAGTTGTATTAACGACACCTTGTGATTCATAGCTATTAGATTCCTGCAAATTACTTAAAAAGTGAAAAAGTGTCCAGAATTATCATCCAGGACACCAGGACGGCATAGTGGTTTGAGCATTGGACTATGACTCTGGAGACCAGGGTTCAATTCCCCACGCAGCAACGGAAACCCACTGTGTGACCCTGGGTATGTCACATACTCTAACTTGATTCCAAGCTAAAACGTTATGTAACGTGGCTCACTACAGGCATTTAATCTAGCTTTGTCATGCAAGTTTCAAGGCTCTCACTTGATTCCACACTAAGAATTACACTCAGTTTTTAATGACTTAGCAGACGTTGAAAGCCAGTATGGTGTGATGGTTTGAGCATTAAACTCCAACCCTGGAGACCAGAGTTCAATTCCCTATTTGGCCATGGAAATCCACTGGGTGACCTTGGGTGTGTCACACACTCTCAACCCCAGAAAACCCCATGATAAGAGTTGCCGTAAGTTGGAAATGACTTGAAGGCACAAAACAACAGAACACCTAAGTATTCTAAAGGTACCAGATCCCACTTGATCTTGGAAGCTAAGAAGGGCCAGGGCCAGTTAGTATTTGGATGACAGCCAATGAAAACCAGGAGCTGTAGGCTGTATTTCAGAAGGAGGAACTGACAAAATCATCTCTGAGTACTCCTTGCCTAACAAAACACTATGAAATTCATGATGGTGCCATAAGGTGACAGGTGGCTTGAAGGCACATAAACACAGAAGTACTACAGTTGCAGGTTAATGGGAAAGATAAAGCAGCACCTCTATTCTGGCAAGTTCACGGAGTCGCCTGGGTAAGCGTTTGATATTGTGGCTCATAGCTCGCCGCCTCATGTGTCTAGGTAGAGACTGAAACACTAAGGTATTGGAAGATTTCTGTGTAACTGCCTTCAACATAGCCTTCATTTCAGCAGCACGAGCTTGAACAAAAGGAGACACTGAAAGAAAAGAGAAACTGCTCAGACAATAAACTCTGATAAAGAGACAGACATTAAATGAGTTCTCTACTGTGCATCAGTGAGGTTTTTGAAAAATCCTAACACAATATATTTTATGCAACTCCATCCAATTTAAAATCTGCTCAAGATACATGGCACCTTCTGTGAATATGCTAAAAGAGGAGAGCAAAGGATCATCCCTGCCTCAGTTGAGTTTTCAGAGGCACTCCACAACATCACACACACGGAAGGGTCAGGATCTAGTGACTATACATTTTTGATCAGCCATCAAGACCAGACAAAACTGTATACCTTTGCTGGATTGCCTATGCAAGACAGTATTTCTTCTGGAAGAGCAGCAAAATAAGCTTTACAGGCATCTGCTCTGTCTTTTCACAGGTCTCAAAACAGATGGCTTAAGTAAATGCTGGGAGATGAACAAAAGTTCCATGTGTGCTAGTAAATTTTGTGGGCTTGTTTTCTAGACTGCAAAGGGATGAAATGTTTTAGAACACAGCACTATTTTATGAACAAACTTAATAATTTTATTCTAATTTCTATTTAGAAATGAAAGTGTCTATGACTGTTGTATGATTGTTTTTTTTCCAGATCAAGTTAATTTTGCTGTGTCACTGAACTGTAGTTGAATCAATAGTTCAGTGTGATGAGAGTCAAGAATTAAGTGCAGTTAGCCTTAGAGTCACATGCTTCTCTAGGGCTGTTGAGTCCTCTAGTACCATGTGTAAGGAGTTTTGAAGGAAAGTCATTTTGGAACCAAGAACTGGCACAGCTGAATCTGACATAAGGGTAAACAAACCTACAATGCATTCAAAAAGTACTTGACTGCCTTAGTTTATAAGTTAAACATATAGAGACCACAGTAATGACTAACAGTTCTTTGTAGATGCTTACCTGTTACATATTTAGGCATTTCAGGGAAAGGTTTTTGATGTGTGAAGCTCTGATGTGAGGTTTCAAAACGCATATCTATTGGTGAGTCAAAGAGACACATATTACAATGCAAAAAACCTGAACTACTTAACTGGATCCACAGCTACAATCCTTATCAATGACTAAAAGACTGTAAAAGCTACCATCTATGATGGTAATCTTCTTCTGTTAAGAGTCAGGTTCCATTTGATCTCTTAAGTACATAAATAGTTAAATCTTGATTATCCAAATAATATTTTAAACACAAAATCTATATTACAGTATGCCTGGCTTACAATTTCCAACTTTGCTCATTATTTCATTTGGGAGTCTCTGGTGGACAACTGAGGTGTTATTAATTTTCGGGCAGCTTTGAGCTACCTGTGTCCGCTTCCCTCAGTCTGGGAGACTAATTCTCAAGCAGCCAGCAGAGGTCTCTCTTTTCTGTGACCATAGTGAGCTACCACTCCCCAAACCATCACAGATCAACTTTCACTGAGGAAAGGAAGAGGGTGCTGGATTTGGCCCTGAGCTTAGCAGCTACTGTTAAGCAGTTATTACAGTGAGGATTTAGCTTCATTTTCCAGCCCTCAAGCTTATTAAATGTTGCCGATAATAAAAATTGTAACTACTACCTTGCTTCTTGCGTTGAGAAGTTTTGTCACCACGATTCTGAAAGTATATTTCATTGTGACTAGGCCCACTGTCGAAGGGAAAGGTCACACTTGAAGGCTGATTCTTCATTTTCTTAGCTCTTTTCTTTTCTTTTGCCTTTGACATTTCTGCAAAAGAAAAAAAGTGCATTTAAGATGCAACCCCACCACTCTGCATAGTAAATGCATTTAGCTCCAATAGTTAGAAGCACAGTGGACATACGTAGTCACACAAAGCTAACCAAGATGTACAAACATTCATCTGCTCTCTTAAAAGAAATTATACAAAAATAGTAAGTCAATAGAGGACCTTAGCAAAGACACTATTGATAGCTAGCAAGGTCAGTGTATTTGCTGAGGTCCTCTTTCGACTTATTTTTAACTTATGTTCATTTAGTACAATATTAACAGCTTTTCTCTCCCATTAACCTGTATTTTTGGAGTCACTGCATCATCCTTGCACTGCATAGCCGATGCTGAGTCAACACAGGCCTCTTACCACTATTGTGTTTCATCCTTCCAACAGTACTGGCAGAACAGATTAGATAAATACTGTGCAAACCTGCTGGATCTTAGCTGCTCTAGAGTAGTAATAAATATTAAGAAAACAGCTGCTCTTGATGACTGGAAAGGTTCCAGCCAATTACTAATAGCAAGAACCAAAGAGGCTAAGAAATGGAACACCACCCTTCTTATTCTTGTGACATTATGACCACAACTCTGTTCGAACACATTTAGTAAAGACTATACTAGACAACTACTGTTTTGTACTTTGACCTATGAATTATTTTATATTGCACTGTGACACTTTAATAAGTTTTAGTAAGCACATGCTTTCATGGACTGTAGCCCACTTCAGCAAATGAAATCACACACATACACACACACACAAGTTTTTATGCATTTTACCATTTTATATACTGCCTGTAATCTTCATACACACACATATATTTTATATACAATTGTGAATAAACAAAATACAAGACCACACAAGTTTAAGTAAGCTAGAGCAAACCCAGTATCAAACTATATTTATTTCTCCTAAAATGCAATACTGTAATCTGTAGATAGATACAAATGCACTAATCGGGTTGTATATCTCATGAAGGCATCAGATCCCGTCCAATCTTGGAAGCCGGCTAAGTGCCTGGATGGAGAGTGCCAGTGGCTAGTCAAAGATTAAATTTCAGAGGGAAACAATGACAAACCACCTCTGAACAGCCACCTCATCTAAGAAAACCCTGTGAAGTTCATGGAGTCCTCATAAATAAAGAGGTGAGTTCAAAATAAGCACCTATCCCTTAATTAAATTTTTAAAAATAAAAGAACTTGGAAGTTACTTTTTAAAGCCGTTTCCACATTGGACTGTTATAGTGCTATTATTCCACTTTCAACACTCTCTGGAATCCTGGGGTCTGCATTTTAGGGGGTGGCCTTGAGGCCCCTCCCTAAATCCCAGGACTCCACTCAAAGTGGAATAACAGCGCTGTAACAGTCTAGTGCGGAAATGGTAAGACTACCATTCGCATAATACCCCAACAGTCATGATGGCTGGAAAACTGCCGTTGTTATTTAACACATATTTAATTGACGGTTCCAAACTAGGAATTGGAAAGGGGAAGGAGGCTGCCAGAAACTTTCTTCACTTTCAGGGCCCATCCTGACTAAGCCTGAGCTCCATTTTGAAGCCATAGTGTTGCCAACACTTGTCCTGCTTGCCCTCCACCATTTAAAGGGTGAGCCTCTCCTCTGCCTCGTTCCCCGCAACTCTTCTCCCCACCTGCGAAACCCGTCCGGAGGCTCCAGGCGTCTGTCCAGGCCTCAGGCAAAGAGTGAGCGAGCCGGCCAGCTTTCCCCACCGCGACGCCCTCGGCTTCTCCTCACTCGGCACGCGGCGCCCACTTCCGCCAAGGCGGGGAAAACGAACACGCGGGCGAAGGCCTTGGGCAGTGCCTTATCCGCCGTCAGCTTCCGCTCGCTGCAAACCTCAAGACTACATCCCCCATAATCCTTCACGGCAGGAGGCCGTACGGTGGCCGGGGAGGTCCTTGGCGCGCGGGTTGCGGAGGACGGCGGAGGAGGCGGCGGGGCGTAAAGTTTCCCAAGACTGTGCCGAGGGGCGGTGTGGAGCCGACGGGTAAAGTTCACGCGCGGAGCAGGCACAAGGTTCATCCATTTGTCAGGTCTGCGCGCTGGGTAGGGAACTCAGGGGAAAATCTGCTGCCATGGCCACGATAGTGAAGAAGATCATCAGCACCGCGAAGGCTCCTGCGGCGATGGGACCCTACAGGTATGATTGAAGCCATCGTCTCACCTGCGGAACTCATTGCCACGGGATGTGGTAGACACCACCTAGAACGCTGCCTGAAAGGGGGACAATTAGACGAGCCCAAGGAGAATAATGAGGCCAGTCTGTGGCTGAGAGAAAGGGTTTTAATGTCTAATTTGTTCTGGATGGCTTGTTGTTATTGTTGTTCCCCTCAGCACGATCTTTTTGTGGGGAGGAGGAACTAAAATGCAATAAAAAAATAAATAAACAGTTGAATGCTGCTTCGAGGACCTGAAGGGCCATCTAGTGTAACCCTCCCGCTGCCATGCAGGAATCTTGTGGTAAAGCACCATCTCATATCTGTTTAATTATTCAGTGAAGGAGGCACTACTACTTTTTGAGGTAGGCTTTTAAGGTCACATCCTGCTGTTGGGCTTCCTAGAGGTGAGAGATTTCGTTGATCACTGTGGGAAACTGGATGAGGAGGGCTTTAGGTCCAGTCCATTAGGCGGAGGCCATTTCCGCACGAGCCTGTTATAGCGCGATGATTCCACTTTCAACCTCCTCTGGAATCCTGGGGTTTGCAGTTTCGGGAGGGGCCGGCCGGCCCCTCCCGAAACTGCAAACCCCAGGATTCCAGAGGAGGTTGAAAGTGGAATCATCGCGCTATAACAGGCTCGTGCGGAAATGGCCTTAGATGCTTTAATGTTATTGGGATTGTCATTATAAAATGGCTCTATAAAATTATAAAATGGCTGTATAAGTGGCGAAGTAGAGAGAATACAAGAAGCTGTCTTATATTGAATCAAGCGATTGGTCTATCTAGTGCACTGTTACCAAGACTGACTGACTGATACTTTGAGCAGGATTTTTTTTTCCCCTCTGGGAACTCAAAACAGG
This sequence comes from Ctenosaura bakeri, assembly GCA_948474755.1. Lineage (NCBI taxonomy): Eukaryota > Metazoa > Chordata > Lepidosauria > Squamata > Iguanidae > Ctenosaura > Ctenosaura bakeri. Next base: position 58,221 of record CAOLHI010001600.1, read on the forward strand.
TGTAAAGCAGGTGCTGTACAACCTTTGCCGCCAGTCCTGTGCTTGTAGCAGTACAATGAAGGTCTAATAAAGAAGGAATTCACTTCTGAGTAGACATACAGAATAGCATGGTGTAGTGGTTCGAGCATTGGACTATGACCTTGGAGACCAAGCCATTTCCGCCCTACACTATTATAGTGCTATTATTCCACTTTCAGCATCCTATGGAATCCTGGGGTTTACAGTTTAAGGAGAGACATTTAGAATTCTCAGCCAGAGACCTCTTTGACCTTAGTAAACTACAAACCTCAGAATCCCACAGGATGTTGAAAGTGGAATAATAGCAGTATAACAGTGTGGGGCGGAAATAGCCCAGGGAGTGAGCTTGGGCACATTCTCAGCTCCAGAAAACCCCATGATAGGTTTGTAGTAGGGTTGCTGTAAGTTGGAAACAAAAGTACACAACAACAACAGCAAGCGATACATCAACTTGACCTAACACAGCATCTGAAAACTGTAATGTACATTCTCAGTGATCCCACTGCATCATGTTTTGCTTCCTCAGTGTCTCTAATTTGACCAGGTAAAAGGATTTAGGTTATTTATTTCAGGTCTATCTTGTTGGAAGGATTTTTTTCTTTGTTTCTTTTTTTTTGGGGGGGGAGGTATTCTTAAACTGCTGCAATTGTGGGTCACAGAAATCATACACATGTACACATTTATAGCTACATGTGCAGTTTCAGTGGGGGAGACATTGCCTTTTTTATCTCTCAGTTTCTCTTTTTAACAGAATAAATCATTGATTTGCTCAACCGTCTCAAATCTAAAGTTAATGAGTAATGTTCAGTTTGCTTTGAGATTGTTTTGCCCCTTGTGTAAATTAAGATCTCTCACAAAATGCAAGGTTTTCGTGAAGGATGTAGGTTAATCAATGTAGGTCACAATATAATGGTATGTTGCAATCCTCGAAACTAAGGAAGATAAGTACTGTATTGACTTCCTTTAATTTTCTCTTTTAAAAATATATTTTGAAAGTAATGTATCTTTGTCCTGCTGATACCAATAGGAAAACGAAATAGAAATACAGCTGGCCTTCCATATTCATTAGGGTTAGACGTGCAGGATCCTTGCAAAAGTAGAAGAATCAAAACATCAAAAAGTGTATGTCTCTCTCTCTCTCTCTCTGTCTGTGGGAAGGGGGATGAGGCATAGTGGGGAGAACAGGCACCCAGGTTCCAAACCGGGTGAGGGAAAGAAGGTGGGTCAGCATAGTAGACCTATACTTCTCTCTTGCCCATTTCCATCCTTGGGTGTGGGAGGATTTGTGGTGCTGAGAAATTGGGCTGTGAACCATCCTTAGCTGACCAGACAGCTGCTGGTAGAGGAAGAAGAGGACCAGAGGCAGGATTTTTAAAGAGCTGCATGGCCTGATTGGCTTGATCGGAACATCTGAAAGGGAAGCTTCCCCCAGGAAAGAAGCGCTTAGGTGGAGGAGTCAGAGATTGATGAAATTCACAGGTAATCAAATCCATGAAAATCAGACCACAAATGTGGATGGCCGACTATTTACCTTACTTGCAATGAGTGAATGTTATTTACTCTTGTATGAAATCTTTTGGAGTTTTTGGAGATAATTTTTAAACTGGAACAATGCAATCCTATGCATGTCTACTTAAAAGTGAGTCACAATAAGTCCAATAAGACTTACTCAAGGGATGTACAGAATTGTATTCAGGATCAATTGCATTGTGCAATACGATTTACTTCTGATATTAAAGAATTTCACTTGCAAATGTAAGTACAAGTCACCTTATTCTAGAAAGGGCTACCACATGCCAGGAGGATCTCAAATGGCCTGTTTTATACCATGCCCAGTGCAGTTCCTGTTATCTCCAGTTAAAAGGACCATGTGATGGATAGGCCTGTAAGCAGAGACCTCGCAGAACTATTATCGGAATAACATTTCTTAAATTAAACTTTGTTGAAGTTATGTGTCTTCATATCAATTCCAATTTACAGTGTGTCAATCATAACATTTTCTTGGCAAGATTTATTTGGGAGAGGTTTGTCATTGCCATCCCCTAACGTTGAGAAAATATGACTTGTCTGGGATCACCTGATGGGTTTCCATGGCTGAGCAAGAGTTTGAGCCCTGGTTTCCCAGAGTCCTGGTCTAACGCTCAAGCTGTTATATTACACTGGCTCTCAAAATTAAACTAGATGGTCAAATAGGCTTACTATAAGGCATCTTCTTACATTCTTAGGAATGCCATGATGCCCCAAAATATGAGGGTTCTATGATTTTAAAACAATTTATTTTGCTGTGTAAGCACCATGGTTACTTTTTTTAAAGATAAGATGACTGACTATTTAAAGAAGTAATAGTTAAAACAGTGAACTTGCAGCAAAATTACAAGTGGTGCAGATTTATTTATTTTTTTGTGAAAAGGAATCAGTTGTGAGAATCACATGCATGTATGTGAACAAAGAGTTCATATCAATGTGGCATTTTCACTCTTTTCAATACTTCTATTGTGATTTCAGCTGAGCTCATTGTTTTTAGATATTCCTTGTTTAAGCAGCCAATTAAAAAGACACATAGTGTTAATTTTTCTCATCCTCTGCAACATTTTAGTTGGGGTGACATCCAATTCATTTGCAATTCATTCCTTCTCAGCTCTTTTTCCCCACATAAAAATCAGAAACTCGTCATATTTGTTGCTTCATCCTTACATTATGAGGATATTCACTAAAGCTATGAGTACATTCTTTAATATATGCAAAGCTTATTGCAGGCTTCAAATTGGAAAATGCTGTCTTACCTAGTAGTAATTCATCCATCGAGTAAAAGGCCTGGTTTGCTGTTGATGCACTTTTCATTCATTAATGCAAAAGCTATCTTAGATGAAACATTAATCAGCATAGAAATAAAAATGAAAGAGCCAGGCAATCGTCTTTAGAGCAGAGTCGTTAGTAAGTTTTAGTACAATTAGTTTAGACAAAAGTGCTTAACAATCATCTTGGATAACATGCCCATGTTGCAAAGATATTTCCCTCTCTAGTGGGATAAGCTGATATTAATTATCTGATTATGAATCTTTCTATAATGAAAACTAGACTGCCTACATACAAGTTCAGAGTAGGTGTGGGAGCCCCATGTTCTTTAGAAGTACAAAAAAAATATAGAATTTTTAAAAAACTAAACGGGGTACAAAATAGTTCAGTGAAGACTGAGTATGCTCAGTGGGTACAGAATGCCAAATGACTGCTCGGAAAACATAATGGACTATTGTGAAGAAGGATGTGGTTGGTTCAAGCAGGAGCACTCTGCAGCTTTTTTGCATCCCGTTTGTTGAATAAGGGATAATAAGAAATGAGACAATAGCATTAATATTGCAGATAAAAGAAAAAGTCTCATGTCATTAGATGATGAACTCAAAGCCATGTAATTGTCAACTGAAGAGATTTCTTTCCTTCTCTATAGTAAAATGCTTTTTGGTTTGTTTGTTCTAATTAAATGTTTTCATTTTCAGTGTTCTGTGACAGATAGCAGAAATGCTGTTCTCAAAATCTCCTTCCAGCATTTAAGATCATTTCAAAGCTTACCCATTTATAATTGAGCATTGCAATCTGCTGTTCCAAATGAATTGGCAAGACCACAAAGTATCCGGATGAGGTTATCATCTGCTGAGCCTGCACGTAAGGGAATGCAGGGTGACATTCTTCAGTAGTCTTTTAAGCAATTCAGAAAAGCTGCAAGAGAACATAACAGCTTAGAGTTTCTAAAGGAACTCTTTAAATTGGCATTCTTGTACCTTGCCATAGACTTTACTAGCTTAGCATTTGCTTTGCCACGACAACGTAAGAGCTGCTCCAGCACCTAACCCCAAGAGCCTGACATTCCACTAGAATCATAACTTCATCTGGTTATGGATATGTTGTGAGATGGTCACAGAATCTGTCATACATCGGAACTCATGAAGAGTTATAGCAGTAATACATTTATTGGGAAAATTAATTTGTTGGTTGAATGGAGTACTGATGGTTTTGTAGTAATTGTTGGAATAATTTTTCCCCCTATGTATAGCAGTGTTAATCACTCAAAGATTAAATAAAAATTATAAAAACAAAGCAAAACATCAGAACTCCTGGGCAACCTTGTTTCTGTCCCTGGATTTCCATCACTCTTACTGCAAAAATTCTTTCAATTGATGTGAGGGCCTTCTTAGTGGCTGCCCCCGGACTCTGAAACTCTCTTGAGGGAGGCCAGAATAACCCCCTCCTTCTTGTTTTTCTGTTGGCAGCAAAGAACCCTTTTTATTTTGACAGGCTTTTAATACAGAAAGTTTTTAAAGAATGGGCTGAGGGGTATTGTTTCGAAGTCAACTATTTTTCATTTTTTAAATCTTTTTAGTTATGTTTTATTAAATATAGTTCTGAACTATTTAATAAAGGGATTAGTTTCATTCCGTTTTAATGTTCACTTTTTGTATGTTTTTAGTTGTACTCTTCTTTTTAAATTGTATGTCGCCTTGAGTCTTAATTTTATGAGAATGGCAGGATGCTACTACTGCTACTACTACTAATATTAATAGTAATATGATAAATGTGGTGCTCTGAACTCATCCAGATCCTTCTTCAGACAGACAGAAGTAGAATTGCTATCAGTGCAGTAGATCAGAATTTTTGGAGTTGTTGTGGTTCCATTAAATGAGAAATGTTTAAGCCCTCAAAATGAAAAGAGAACTCAAGCAGTTTGTCTAATTAAGAACATTGTGCAGTTTCCCATTTCAAAAGTTGCCTAGGTATAATAGCTGTCTGCCCCACATTGAGAAACATGCAGATTACAGGGCTGGCATAAAGTGGTGATCTTGCATGTTATAATGTGGTATAAGGAAGTTGCTGAGATGAATCATACCAGTACACGATTTATCTTATAGGTATTAACTAAGAGCTATGATTTGTATTTCTAATTAAATATAATCTTAGAAACAATTTCGTAGTTAGTTTATGAGCAGAAACTTTGAGGTTGCTACATGTAACTTAACTCATTACAGCCATTTAATCTATCTTTGCCCTGCACGTTTCAGGCGTCTCACTTGACTCCGAGCTAAACATTATACTCAGTTTTTAATGACTTAGCAGAAGTTGAGAGCCAGCATGGCATGGTGGTTTGAGCATTGGACTACAACCCTGGGGACCAGAGTTCAATTCCCCACTAGGCCATAGAAACCCACCTTGGGCATGTCACATACTCTCAGCCCTAGAAAACTGCATGATAGGTTCACTTTAAGGTTGCCATAAGTTGGGAATGACTTGGAGGCACACAACAACAACAGCAAGGAGTAAGTCTACAACCCTGAGTGGAGCACCAGCAAGAAGCTTCTTTAAACAACCACAACGACTGTTTTGTCACTTAAAACTCCCTGTAGCTTTCTTCTCCCACAGCACTATGCTTCTGAATACCAGTTGCTTGAGAATGCTAGCACTTGCTCTTGTTCTCTTATCCTTCTTGTTGGCTTTCCATAGATATCTGAGTGGCCACAGTGAGAACAAAATGCTGGATTAGATAGACCTCTAGTCTGATCCAGAAGTGGATTTCCAAATAGTAGTCTTTCTTAACTGCTTGTCATTATGGATAGAAAAATCTGTGGAAATCAAACAGTTTCTAAGAAAAAAGTGGTAAAAAGAGGCAAAGAAGTTAATACCCAGTAGTTAAATCTCTCTCTTTCTTTTCCCACCCCTCTTTTTCAAAACTCTTTTTACTGTGCTGTTAACTCTTAGTCAAGCTGTGTTGGTTGACCGGACCATGTACATCGCAGGACAGCTAGGCATGGATCCCACAAATGGCCAACTTGTACCTGGAGGAGCAAAAGAACAAGCTAAACAGGTAGAAGACGATCTCACTGTCTTTATCACGCAGCATGGATTAATTATTAAGGGCGTGTCCACAAGGCTAGAGACTGGCAAGAGTGTGTACCATTTCATCATTCAGGAGGGGTCTATGTGCCTAAAAGCTAGACCTCTACTGAACAACTTAGATGTCAAAGAAGAGTGAAGTCCTGAGAGAGAAGGTACCCAACCTTCTCAAGATGACGTCTGCACTCCCAGTTGTGTGTTGTGGTGGTGAATAGGAGGACCACAGCAAAGTGTGGATGTGCAGAAATACGTGTTGTGCAGTTTCCATTTATTCCTAAGCTTTTGTGGAAGCCCCAATCAAGAGAATGTCCTTTGCCCTTAAGATCTTTTTGAAGTTAATGGAACTTGGAATGAGATGTTCCTGGGATTGGAGCTGGATAGTTTTTAACATGTTTCTAAAGTTTATTTACTTCTTTAGATACAGGATTTTTTTTGCAGATATTTCATTTTGATGTAGCATGGTGCATATGATGTTCCCTGTTTTGAGTCCGATGGACAGTGTATAAATAGCTAAATCATTGGAACTCACTTATGTGTTTTGCCATAAGGCCCTTCAGAATATTGGGGAAATTCTGAAAGCTGCTGGCTGCGACTATGGCAACGGTGAGTAAATTTCAACTAAAGTGAGTAACTTGAGTTATTTTGCATTTGAAGAAAGAAAGGTATAATTTATATCCTGTGAGGAAGGATACCTGAGGGAGGGAATCTGCTGCAGATAGTGATGTTGGAACCAAGACCATTCCTTCTTTTGGTTTTATATAAGTTCCCAAAATTTTCAGGTCTTGTTTCACTTTTTAACACAGATTTTGGTACCAGCATCTTGCTTGGCCCCCATTCTGTGCATGTCAGGATTTTGAAGGATCCCAATACTTTTCTGAGGAAGAAAATTCTGAATTAACATTTATCTATGATGCTGGCAAGATGACTCATCAATGGCTGCATCTTAGATATAAGTTGTACTCCAGCGCCATTTCTGCCCTACACTGTTATAGTGCTGTTATTCCACTTTCAACATCCTGTGGAATTCTGGGGTTTATAGCTTACTGAGGCCAAAGAGCTCTCTGGCAGAGACTTCTAAATGTTCCTCCCTAAACTGGAAACCCTATGTTGGATATACCAAGGACATCTTGTAGCTGATTTCACTGAAATAGAAAATACCTCTTTGGGACAGATATGGGATTGTGAGCTCAGTTCCCAAATACCACTGTCCTTAGAGATTAAAAAATGGCTAAGTTTCCATATAGTGGTAAGCTGCTAAATCAGTGGTTCTCAGTCTGGATAATTGGTTTAGTTGCAGGAATGTTTAGGGGCAATTAAACACATGCCTTAGTACATTTCATGTATGGTTCAGGACAATGGCAAGATATGCAACAAACAAAGGCACACTTCCTCTGCTGTATTATCTTAAGGCTGCCTTATCCAGCCTGATGCTTTCCAAATATTTTGGACTTCCAAATCCAACCCACCCCAGCTATCCTGACCAATTAGAAACTGACTTAAGTAATCTTCTCCCTCAGATTACTTATGGAAAAAAAAATAAGCCTTCATATAATCAAGAAATAAAACGTAGGGTCAAGTCACTTGCAGCACAATCCTTTATAGCTTCACTCAATGAATTAAGTCTTCCTGAGTTTAATGAGACTTATTCCCAGCAGCTGTGCATAACAGTGCAGCCTTCATTGTGCTTATATTACATCTTGGTCATTCAGAACTAGTTTAAAATTAATTTTTCTGACTTCTAGTGGTAAAGACTACTGTGCTGATGGCTGACATGAAGGACTTTGATGATGTTAATGAAATCTACAAGCAATGTAAGTACCACTAGTGGTGCTGCTAGTTATCAAGAGGGATTCAGTGAACAAGACAGAGGCCATTTCCACACTACACTCTTATAGCGTGATTATTCCACTTTTAACAACCTATGGAATCCTGGGGTTTGCAGTTTAGGGAGGGGCTAGCTGGCCCCTCCCTAAACTGCAAACCCCAGGATTCCATAGGATGTTGAAAGTGGAATAATCACGCTATAAAAGTGTAGTGCAGAAATGGCCAGAGATAGGATAGGAAGATCATAGTTGCCATCGAACAATGGAGATGATATGTATTGATTCTTATACTTGTGTTCTGTAAATTTTTTTTTTTTACTAAGACTGGAAAAACCAAGCTCAGATAAATCCTCTTCCATCCATGAAGGTCCTCTTCTCTGTGGTAGCCTACTTTTTTAATTCCTCCTTAGTTTCTAGACTTCTAGGATAAAATCTGTAATCCTGGAGTGGGCAAAGTGTGGCCCGTATGCCACTTGCCCCTCCAGAACCATTTTTATATGACCTTCTGCATTTTAAAAAAAAAAAATCAAAACAGTGTTTTCCCAGTGGTTTTTCCTTTGAACAGATCACCCAACAAAGCCTGAAATCAAAATGAAGTGGGCATTTGGTCGCATCTAATTTTGATTTTTTTTCTTTCCATTTTTAGAATTTTTTTATCCCATTTCTGGGCTTTGTTTGATTAGAACTGCCAGACTGAAAACTGGAGACCACTCTTGTACCTTCAGTGGTTGTGTGGAAGATGGAATTTTAGCTAGTGTTGCTTGTCACACACCTGGATAATAAGCAACATCTCTTGAAAATCCATGTTCTACTCATCTTTTAAAGGTATTGGAGCTATCTCCAGTTTGTACTCTGGCAGACATAAAAGTGATTCATGACAGGAGCTAGAGGTAAAAAGTTAGTCTCTCAGCTCCTCCAAACTTGCCCATCTCTACTGTAATCTATATTTTGAAGATCTTCTCCCCCATCTAGCAATGAGCTGTAATTCTCACAGTTTGTAATCAAGTGTGTTTAACTACAAAAAGCATACACTTTTTGTCAGTTTTCTTTTTAATCTCTGATGTAAAAGTTTGATGCATTATTCAACATGTGTAAGTTATTGTTTCAGTCAAGCAATAGAAAGTGCTGTGTGGAATACTTAAAGCCCAGCTCCTTGACTTCTGAAAATCACCTGGCACAGCCCACATGTGAGGCTTAAAGATGTGTTTTTAAAAATGAAATCTCAGATCACTGACTCCAGTACTTACATATACAGCTTTGCAATATAATTAGGTTGCTTAGTCTGTCTTACTTAACAGTTGCTGTTTAGCATAGTCAACATAAATAAAAATGCCTGAGTGTAGTCAATATATTTATGGAAATAATCTGTTTTCTACATATAGTTTTCAAGTGCAACTTTCCAGCCAGAGCAGCTTACCAAGTTGTTGCTCTTCCCAAAGTAAGTGTTGGTTTCTTTCTGCAAAAAATGATTGTCTGATTTCTCACAGATAGAAAAAATGTTTCTAGACTTTGTTTGTGGCATTAGCTTTTGTAGACTGGAAGATGTCATCAGATGTTATGCAATGAGCACACTAATCTCATATGATTTTGGAAGCTAAACAGAGTCTAGCATGGTTTGTACTTAGATGGAAGAGTGACAGGGATCTCTTAGCAGGAAGGGTAGTTCACCAACTCTTGGGAAGGGCTTGCATAGGATTGCACTTTCTGGAAAAATTACCTGTACTACATAACCAAGTAAAAATATAGTATTTCAGTTGCACAGAGTGTATTTGTCTACCCACCTAAAATGGAGATGCTAATGAAAATCTAAAATTTTTGATGCACGTTGTGGTGATACCTTTATTAGGCTAACCAAAAGGTACAAAATAGATACTGCTGGCTTTACCACTGACTTTTTCATCAGGCAAAGATTGCTGGGGAAAAATGCAAGGAAGGAAAAGTAACAGTGTCATAGGCTTGCATCTTGCTTGAGATATTTGCTTAAGATGCTCTTAAGGGAGAGCCAATGTAAATAGAAGGGTTAGACCACACTCCCATAGCTATGACTAGAAACAAAGGCACTATAAGATTTCCTTTGCCATTGGCAACAACCAGGTACCTCCAGTCTCTCTTCTGTGGAAGGCTATAGGCCGCAAACCAAAACTTGCCTCCTATTGATGTGCTTTGCCTGTTGCACGGGCTAAATTTATCTCTAGACCTGACAGTGTATAACCTCTAGCAAAAATTTCAGCAGGTGTTGCTTATCTGGCTGCATAACAGGCAACTTCTGCTCAAATTCTCTCTTCTACCCAGCCTTTAAAAGGCTAGGAGCCATCCTCACTCTGGCAACCCTAAATCTTAAAAGAGACGTACTGTATTCTGACTAGAAGGTGGCTTACAAAAAGTATCACCACAGTGTCTGTTTGGGATGTTGTTGTGTGGTTAATGCAGCTGCCCATGCATCTTTAAAAATGGTACAGATGGAGTCCAATAAATCAGGTCTTCTCATAGAATCTCAGGTATGTCAGCTATGATGCAGCCCTGGTTTGGAAGGTAGATCTAGGCCTCACTGTGCCACTCTCTGGCCTCAAAGGTGGATGAAGGCTGTGTTGAAGGTACTAGCTACAGTTCTGTCTTCTGCACTTCTCTTCAAAGGGTGTTTTTATTCACATACTCTCCCTACATTCTCAGTCTCCTTCTTCCCTCAGATCTTCTACTCTTCCTTAGAATTGCCTCTCACATACACAGTATCTCCTCAGAATTTCCTATATCGTGTTTCAAGCACAAAATAAACTACAGAGTGCACACATCTCCCTGATGTAACAGCAAGCTGCCCTTTCTGTCTTTCTTCCTGAAAGCTTTCTGCGCAGGCTCAGTTGTAGCCTGGGAAAACTGGTGCCTTTGTGATTAAAGGTATATGCCAGTATTGTTGCTAGAAAGGTCAGAAGACCATAGTTGTATCCCAAGGTGGTCTTTCCCTTAGCGCTCAAAGTTGGGCCCAGATTTTTACTCCCCATCAACAGTTTGGGTTTGGGGTCCAGATCAGCAATGATTGGTTGACCTGACTTATGCGAATGGAAGTGCTCTTTGATGCTACTGCAAAGCCATCTTTGGATGTATGAGTTGCTACTGCAAAGCCATCCTTGGACTGTATCAATTGAAATCTGCTTTCACAGAAAAGTGGTGGGAACAGAGGAAGCCACATGCTTGTGCATCCAGTGGAAAACTTACCCTTGAAGAGGACTGTCCACATTGATTGTCTAATGAAGTTATTTGATTTTTTTTTTACAGGGTGCCCGTGTTGAGATTGAAGCTGTTGCCGTCCAGGGACCACTCCAAGATGCCTCAGCATCACTATAAGCCGAGTGCCTATGTAGCCTCTGCTCTCCCAATTTATTCTCACTTCTTAAAGGGCTCAGTTCTGCCTGCTGACTTCTTCCTAAAAGTAATAATCTCCAGGATTGGGAACCTGTAAGAGGTATCCTGGCAGATTTTAGCACTTGCACAAACAACCACCATCCCCTTGTGTAATTATGCAGAGCTTAGCATTTTTGAAGAAGACAGTGAGTGTAACTGAGAGTTAATTTTTTTTAAAAAAGAAGTAGGTTAATATACTTGTTAAAAGACAGAATACATTCTGAGTGTACATGATACTAAGTAGAACTGTATCTTGAAAATATTAGAAGGAAGGCAATGAATGATACAGTCAGGTTACTGCAACTGTACTAAATGTTTGATCAGTTCACATTAAGCTAGAAACAGGCATTGACCTTATCTCCTCTGACCATATCTAAAATTATTAGACAAGCTAATGCTGAAAGATGTTACTAATTTATAATGAAAATATTTGTGATATATTTTTAAGTCTTGTTTTCAAGTAACATCACCTACTGACATTAAATGAGCCTTTTGCAGGAATGTTGAGGAATAAACTAGTTCCATAAAGTTTTATATTTGCTCCTCCTCCTTTACTTCAAAGAAAAATGGGCTTTTCAGATAGATTTATCCATGATGGAAATCCCAGATGGTAATGGGAAGCAATTTTACAGTTCGGAGATCTAGTTACCACTGCACCACAATGAGTTCTTAGTAATGTTTGCTTTTCTGTAAACCAGCTAAAAGTAGTTTAAAATGCTACACAACACAGATAAGCAAAGTGAATCACATAAGGTGTTGGATTGCAATTCCAAGCATTCCTCATCATGGGCTGCTAGGAATTGCAGTTCAGCAACATCTGGATGGCCATACTTTACCCATGCCTGTTATATGAGAAGATGCTTCCAAGGTATAACTTGTCAGTAGTTATCCCAGTAGGAGTCATGTGGATGAGAGACCAAGCCTTGCATGCCTGCCAAAAGTATTTAAGGCCTTTTGCTAAGAGGCAACCATGCTTATATGTACTTAGTATGAGATGTGTGATCATCTTAATATTTGTCCATGCACTTATTATTATCTATTCAGAGGCAAAAAATAATTACATTTGAAAAGAATTTTGTTCCTCTGTTCATTGTACTGAGAGCCCTACAGGCAGCTGGTTGTTAAACTTGACATCATTACACAAGCTGGCAAATACAGTCTAATAGGTATCACTGTAACTTGATGGAACCAGATTCATGGTTGGTACACAGCAAGTTAAAACGATACCTTTAAATGTTGTCTCCGCATTCAGGAGGAGAGAAAAGACCTTATGGAACTACAGATCAGCAGCTGTGACATGAAAACAAGGCAAAATTCTAAAACAGTTTATGAAGTGCTCTGTCAGTGAGCATCTAGAAAACATACTGATTAGTAGGGGTTATCAGAAATATTCTCTCTCTTTTTAAAAACAGTTTCTACTTTGGTAGAGCATGGCAATACTCTGGACATACAGCATGTTGACCTTAGCAAAGCTGATATGGTTTTCAATCTTACAGATAATATAACAATGAGGGTGCAGCCACAGCTGGTTGAGCAGCTGTAGTTAATATGCAAACTAGACACACAACATACTCCTGGAAGGAAGTTGCAACTAGAGTAGCGAAAGTCCTAGTTCAATTTGTTTATAAATGTTGAGGTTGTAGAGCAGAGATGAGTAAAGTATGGCCCATGGTCCACATGAGACCTCCCCAGGAATCAATTTTTATTTTTTGTTCTAAAATGCCCTCAGGGGGCAGGGGAGCATTTTTGCCTTTTCTGGGGCCTCTCTCAGCCATTTAAGGTCCAGAAGTTACCTTTTTTTTAATACAAACAGGAAGTTATGTGGAAGTGACACCCCTATGACTTCCTGTTGCAAAGAAAGACCTCTCCTGGGCCTAAAACATGGCAAAAATTTCTTCCATACTTCCAGAAAGGATTTGGGGGCATTTGGAGGCAGAATATTTTGTTTCCTGGGAGGCTAATGTGGCCCCCTGCCCTCCAACAGTTTCCCACCTCTGATGTACAGGAACAACATACCAAATTACAAAGATAGGAGGAATAGCCAACACATTAAAAGATAAGTTCATAGTCAAAAGGCTGGAACACTGAACACAAACTACAAAAATGAGATTCAGCAAAGAAAAATGTAAAGGTTTGCATTTAGATACCCTCTCCCCCCACCACATACTTATCTACCTCAAAAACAGAAGTATAGGGCAACAAAGAGACTGCCACAGTACATGTGAAGAAGACCCAAAGCCTAAAACCAACTGTTGGTCCCAACTAAAGTAGACCAATTGAATCAGTGATGTTTACACAACTGTGCACTTAGCAAATTCCTATTGATTTTGTGAATATATTTTAGCTGAAATTAACAGTTGTATTTAGGCCTTGGCGTTTAGCTGTTTGAAACATGGGCCATTTCCGCACTACACTCTTATAGCACGATTAGTCCACTTTCAACATCCTATGGAATCCTGGGGTTTGCAGTTTCGGGAGGGGCCGGCCAGCCCCTCCTGAAACCGCAAACTCCATAATTTCATAGGATATTGAAAGTGGAATAATCACACTATACGAGTGTAGTGCGGAAATGGCCATGTTTTTGGAGGAAAGGGCAAGATAGAAATTAAATATATTAACATGGAATTATTATGAAGGCTACAATCCTGTGAAAGGCATCCTTGGATCTCCCTTCACCTGCAAGCCACCAAGTATGCCAGCCCTCACATTTGTATAATCATTTTCCCTCCAACCACTTCACCACTGCTTCTTCCCTTTTGGTACAAGTGTGGCAGGTCTTTGGTAGTTCTATCGGTTTCACTTTTTTCCTGCCTCCATAGGCTTACCCTATCACTTTCAGTTTCATGCCACATCACACAGACACTCTGTAAATATTTTATTTTGATATCTACAATTCCATTTTATACACTTTAAAGAAGCATAAGGACCAACTGTATATTGCTTACACTGGCACAGATTCCCCCATTCAGACACAAGGTGGGTCAAAATCAGTTTTGCTCAAATTCATTGCTAGTTTAGAGAGTTCTGTATCTGTACAGAGAACATCTGTATCTTTCTGCTTGAATATGAAATTCCTCTCTGCTGTTCAACTCAGATCTGCACTTGAGTCAGTCTTAGTTTTTAAAGCAGTGTTGAAGGATTCATTTTTCTGATTTGCTATCTAAATTAATAGTGTTATAAAAATAAATTGAATGTATAAATACTTTGAGGGGAAATATAGAAAGTGTTCCAGGAATGCATAATTATTACACATTCAAGCCAGTAACTAATTGGAGTGTGATTCCTTAGATACTAGTATCACAGGCTGACAGGAGCATTCTGACTTAATTGATCAGAATCTTAACTACTGGAGTTTTTTTATACCAAAATATTCCTTTTTTAAAGAAGTTGCCATCCCATCCCAATGACTGTTTTAGATGATGTTTTAGATGATGCAGATTATCCTAGTGTTTAGTGTAATGTTACATCCAGCCACTTTTATACTTCATGTTGCTGATAGTTCACCTTAGATTTACTTTCACATTTGTTAATTTTCTGAATGGCAAAGGTGTTGTATAACACGTAATTTCATGTATGTGTCTGCAGAAGACACTCTATGGCAGACGTGAAGGTTTCATATTGCAGTTCCTCAGCAGTATCTTGGCAACTTCACTTTCTGAAATAAAATTCTTGTTTTCCTTGGGCTCAGTTACTGTGGTAAGCCTATAAAGTTGTTATAAAAACAGATTTTTCTCAAATTGGAATATTATTTGTGCTACCAAAGATGAAGTCCATTTGAATGGCATGAGTCACTCTTCATTATTAGTCACTCTTCATCTGTAACTTCTGTAAAAAAAAAAAGCAAACACCAAAATATTAAATATGGCAAAGACCTTTAGACTAATATTTATACTATGTTTGTATGCAAATCACAAGAAATAGTTACTTGTTTGAATATGCGCTATGTCATAATAATGACAGCAATACTGCAACTTTAAACAAAATCAGTTACTTGGAACAAGAAGTCATCTGCAAATAAGTGGACAAACTTAATGATGTTCTACTACAGCTCCCCTCTTCTTGGATCATTGCCAGTCTGGTTCATGCTGGTGAGAGTTCTAGTTCAACATGTGAAATTTTACAGCTTGCCTGCTTCTGCTTTAAAAGGTGAATAACAATGGTGAGGAGAGGGTCATTGTCTTTGAACGCAGCACTGAAAGACTCAAACCAGAGTTTTTTGTTGGCTATGTTGGTGCACAGACTAGGATGAAGAATCACATTGACAGCTTCACAAGTATACATTTTATATACATATGACCCTAATACATATATAATACACAATTCCAATAAAATAGGAATTCCAAAATAACATACTGGCCACTAAGCACCATTTTCTCTCAGGTGCTATAAAGCAGATGCCCATTGCACTTGCAAGGCTAAAGTGAGATTCCCACCACGCTATTTTTTTCCTGTAAAAATGGAACAGTTATGCCACTGACTTTCATGGGGTGGGGGGAATTCCCAGGTGAAAAAATAGATGGAGTGGAGGCGGAGGCCACTCTTGCTACTTATCCTGTTGTCTCCTGATTTCTTGGTGGCTGGTAGGCTTCAACTGCATCTGTCTATCCAAATGAATGGAACAACATAACCTTCAACATTTCCCAGATGAAAACTGGGACAGAGGTGGCCAAGCAACATTTAGAGTGCGGTCAAAGGCAAAAGTTATTAATGAATAAGAGGATACAACCTAAGAGAGGCTGCAGCAATTTGCTTTTGCCTGAGCCTGCTGGGAAAGGCAAGATTCAGCCCCGTCTTCTCCTCTCTTTTGAATTAACTGATCACAAAGGACTTCTGCACTTTGAAATCAGTCTGGTAGCAACGAAACTAAGTGGAGAACGAGGAGGGAAAGTGCGAAGAAGGGACAGAAACTGAGGCCCTTTCCACACTGGCCTATTAAAACGGTGCAGAGCGACCTCCAATGGAGGTCTTCTGCACCATGGAGTGGACTGGGGCAGACTACTTTTCGTAGTTCCACACCTCAGTCCGCTCCAGAGTGACCGGAACTGGTTGCACAACATGCTTTTTAAAAACCTCTTTTAAGACGTTTTTAAAAAGCACGGAGCGCGCGACCCCGTGTCGCTCCATTGCCGCGCTCTGGTGCAGATTTGCAGGTGCACACTAGTGCGTGCCTGCAGATCTGCCGGGGGTGGGCTTTAGGCTGGCGAGCTTCTCCGGTTGGTGGAGAGCCTCCACCAACCGGAAGCCGCCATTTTGGACGCTGGAGCAGTGCGGAGTGACGAGCTCGCACTGCTCCTCATCCCGACGGACTCGCCTGGATGCTGAAGAAGTCAGGTGAGTGCCGTTTCTGTGCAGTACCTTTCCCACGTGCAGAAAGGGCCTCAGACATTTGAAAAGCAGCTGAAAAAATGGGATGGCAGAAGATCAATCAGGACAGACCCTGCCAAATTGGGACAATTGAAGCTATTTTGCCATTAATTTCAACATGAAGGGGGGAAAAGAGATACCACTGGCGGCAAAACTGGCAGGTTGGCCTCCTCTCCTCCAACAGCCATCTCACTTCTCACAGGAATGCAGCACTATCATTCCTTGAAAAGGGGAGATGGAAAAATGGAAAATTTTTCCTTCTGTGGAAAAATGGTTAGAAAAGGAATTCTCTTCAAATGGCACGGTCCTGGAGTGGCAGTGGAGGTGAGCAGCGTCCCACACCCTGCCATTTATTGCTTTGCGTGTCTTCCAGGATGTTTTCACCACTTCTTTCCCACTGAATGTTGTTCTTCCAATTGTATGGTTTCCCCTTGGTATCTCCCTTTCTTTCCCCTCCTCATCTTCCCTTTTTCTCTACCCTCTCCATGTTTATCCTTTCTGTTTTCTGAGCTAGAGTGAGGTGGGTCAGGGAAGTGTACTTCTCTAACGTTTCATGACTGGCTACCTCACTCCACAGAAGCCATTTTGTGGGTGTGCCCACAGCAATTTTTAAAAAGAATAAATGTTCCCACAAATACCAACAGGTTGGATACTCCTGCTATGATCCATTGTCTTCTCTCTGTGTTTTAATCCCAGTCTCTATGATGATTAATATGGGGGCCTTCAGTTTCACAGAAAGGAAATCTCCACCATCAGGTATGATTGAGGTAAACTGAAGAGCTGTAATTTTAGAGTCTGCTTGAGTGATGAATGCTTTTGTCCTCCTTTTCATCTGTTCTTCCCTGTCTCCAGTCAACCTGTACTTTGTCCTTCAAACACCCATGGGAGTTAGCTTCTGAAACCGACCCATCCCAGTCCCCACTGCCAACAAACAAAAGGAGTAGACTGAGAATGGGTAAATCCCTGAGCCCTGCCAGTAATCTGATCATTAATAAATCACGTTTGGCAAATAGTAACTATGGAATTAAAAGTGTTTAAGGCTCATTTTTCAAATATGTGTCCTTTTGAAACCTTTTAGTTGGCTTATCCGTTTCAGGACTTAGGGCTGCACTAGATGCAATATTTTCACTCTGAAAGCAGGGAGTCTAATTTTCAAAGCAAGAAGGGAAAACAGGCATACTCCCTTCAGCTTGCTTTTGTGTCATCTGTCCTCTCCCTACATACTTATATGCATCTGTGCTCAATTCCAGAACCAAACACAACTGAGGAAAGTTATTTGTCAGAAGCTAAGAAGAAAGCAGGATTCTTCATTAGTGTACCTAGTTTGATTTTAAAAAGAGGCATATGTCTTTAGAGCAGGCCAAAGTTACCTTTTAAACTACAACTCCCAGAATCCCTCTGTCAGCATGGTCACTAGGCATATGGGCTGGGAATTTGAGAGCTGTGGTCTGAAAGAGTAATGTCACCAAGTTCTGCTTTCTTTCTCATAGGTATTTATTCATTTTAACACAAAATAAGCACGAACTGAGAATTTTAAAATAAACCAAAATTAGAACATAATACTAAAACATGAAACTAAAAACACTAAACCCTAACAGACTAAAAAACTAATGTACTAACTAAACACTAAACTTACTAAAATAAAAAAGGGCTCTGACCACCCTCTAGCCAAACTGTAACGAAACAGAAAAGATTAAAAAAAAAAAAGTATTATTCTGCCATTACAGTTTCAACTAAGCAATCTTGCTAGAATTATTATATAACCATATCCACAAAATATTGCATTGTTAGATTTCTTACTGCTCAAAAAATCTATAAACAATTTCCAATCTTT
This sequence comes from Ctenosaura bakeri, assembly GCA_948474755.1. Taxonomy (NCBI): domain Eukaryota; kingdom Metazoa; phylum Chordata; class Lepidosauria; order Squamata; family Iguanidae; genus Ctenosaura; species Ctenosaura bakeri. Next base: position 76,536 of record CAOLHI010001600.1, read on the forward strand.
CATGAAATCTTCAGTTGGCCTATCCTTGAAAACCCATGTTAGCTTGGCCAACTCTGCACTCTTTATATGAAGTTAAGACAGATCCAGAGAGATGTGTGGTTTTTTAAACAAACAAGACAAACACTGATATCATGTCTAATTAGGCCCTTATACAAACAAAATCTAAGCAGATGCACAGATGAATAGGAAATTACCTACAGAATTTTTTAGTCTCCTAAGGCAGGAACCATCCAGGAGTTTCAAATGAAAGATTATGAATACTAGTACAACTTTTTGAGCTTCTCATGTATTAGTACTTTACTTCTCCATCAACATACCTATCTCTGTTGCTGTTGCTGTAGCTTCTCCCGTTTCTTCCTTTGTTTCAGAGCCTTCACTTACTATCTCACAGTGCATCTCAGTTTCCATCTTTTCTCCTGTCTCACCTGGTACAGTAACCATAGAGATCAAGGCAGGGAACACTGAGAGAGCATTGGGTACACCAGCACTTTACAGACTATCATTTTGTCGGTCTTATGTTTTCCTTTATAACATGAAAAAGGAGATAGGTGAAGCACAAGAGGCATTCAAGAACCTGCCAGCTGATGTACGACATCTTAAGTGCCCCTATTGTTGTCCTCTGCTATCCTCGTCTTTCAGTTTAGTCTGTTAATAATTCATAAATTTTAAAAAGTAACTTGTAAGTTAATAATCACGTTACAGAAGACCATTCTATGTGCTTTATCTATTTGTAGCGTCAGACATGTAGGACCATGTAAACAGAATTCCTATTCACCCAAGCATTAATCAGTTTGGATGTTGTCCAACTCATACACCTTGTTTCCGGCATAGTGCGTTTTGCAGGGATCCAGCCACATAAACGGCATGAAACTGGAGCAGTAATATACACTCAAAGATAATAGCTATTGTGCCTAAATGAAACTTCCACATTGACCCCAGAACGGGAGGTGGAGGCTTGATTTCCCCCAAGGCTAGGGGGTCTCCACTTGAAAGGATCTGGAAAAGTTGAACCACCCAGACTCCTATGTAGCTCAGCTTCCTCATGTATTATCAATCAGAAATGTACTAAATGATCACACGCTAAGAAATATTAAGACATCATCACTGAGCCATCCCAGAAATAATAAAGATTGCCTGCAAGATATCCTAGGCACACTTATTAGGGAATAAGCATTGTACTTGTAAGAGTCTTCATATTTAAGGATGTTAGTGATAATTGATGGGAAAAGTAATTCACATTCTTCCCACAAGTACCTGTAAGTAAGCAAAAGTAACCTGCCTGCCTGTGCTGAGCCCCTCATCTCAAAAACAGGAGGATCCCCAGGCCTTCATGACCAGAAGCAATATATATACTTCCAGCTGCCAGCTGTTAGAACCAAAGAATGTTCAGGATGCTATCACTTTGCTCTTTAATTAGCTTCACAAAACGTATCTTTTTGGTCACTGCTGGAGATGAAATTTGGCAAAGTGAATGGATCCCTGATCTATTGCAACAAGAAAATTCTGAAGAAATTACATGGCAGACTGTATCAAACAGTGCAACATTTTAAGCTAAACAACAATACACAAATATAATAAAACTGAACCAGTTTGGTATTTAAAATAAGAACAGGACACTTTGATCTCAGTGATATGGGAACAGCTTTGTGCCATTTATATTATGTATATATGCTTTGAGGTATATCTTCCCCTCCATAGTTGTCTCCTATCTACTAACTCTTATTTAGAATAAATTATTGCCAATGGGAAGATAGGAGAAAAATGCCTGAAGAGAGAATGCCAGGAAATAAAAGTAACAGGTAGCATTATACTCATTCATTCAGAAAACCTCTTAACCATGTTTTACTTCTGAATCAAATATCCTTTCAGCTACCACATTTCCCCAATCCTACTACATTCAGTCTGGTGGACAAGAGATTCTGCCCTCAAGTATTCTCATCAAAAACGCATATATCTCCATGGAATCTACATATAGACCTAACCTTCCCAATCTGCCTTCACACACTACTTACCCTCAATTAGCAGTTCTTCTTCACCTACTTCTAGTTCCTTCACGATTTCTGTTACAAGATTAACATTTTCTTCTGCTGAAGGCTCAGGTAGGTCCTCCTGTGATGCGTCAACAAGTTGAGGCTTATTGTCCTCTACAATTTCTGGAAGGAAAGTGTTGGCAGTTTCTATGACAATTTGAGGCTCACCATCTTCTTCTGTTGGTTCCACAGACCAAGGCTCACCAGCTTCTAAAACACTGACAGGTAAGGATCCGACAATTTGAGGCTCACCATCTTCTCCTGTTGGTTCCACAGACCGAGGCTCACCAGCTTCTAAAACACTGACAGGTAAGGATCTGACAATTTGAGGCTCACCATCTTCTCCTCTTGGTTCCACAGACCGAGGCTCACCAGCTTCTAAAACACTGACAGGTAAGGATCCGACAATTTGAGGCTCACCATCTTTTCCTGTTGGTTCCACAGACTGAGACTCACCAGCTTCTAAAACACTGACAGGTAAGGATCTGACAATTTGAGGTTCACCATCTTCTCCTGTTGGTTCCACAGACCGAGGCTCACCAGCTTCTAAAACACTGACAGGTAAGGATCCGGCAATTTGAGGCTCACCATTTTCTCCTGTTGGTTCCACAGACCGAGGCTCACCAGCTTCTAAAACACTGATACGTAAGGATCCGACAATTTGAGGCTCACCATCTTTTCCTGTTGGTTCCACAGACCAAGGCTCACCAGCTTCTAAAACACTGACAGGTAAAGATCCGATATTGTTGAATTTTTCTTCTAGCGCCACAGGCTGTGGCTCTGTGCCCTCGGGGTCTACTCTTTGACAGGCAGAAAGGGCACAGTTTGTCATTCCTGGAATCAATACCTCTGCCACCTCTTTGGCAAGACTCTCAGTTTGTTTTATTCCAGGAGACTCAAGTTCTGCTTCATCCACTGCTCCAAGTTTGGTCTGGTCAGGTATTGTGTCATTTTCATTTGCAATGGGCAAGTTGTCATCTGATTCAGCAATGTTGATTATGTGTTTTGAAAAGGAAATAAAGGGAGGAACATAATTTGTTACAGATAGTCACTGTTAATAATGTGCTTTCTCCATTTTAATTTCCTCTGAAAATACCGTTTACCTTCCCCTTGTTCTATTATGTGTATATAGCCCTACAGCCCACATAAAATATTTCATATCTGATAATGAAGACTGTAGTCCACAAAATCTCATATCACAACAATTTAAAGTCTTTTAAGGTGTCACAAGATTCTTTGTTGTTTTTGCTGAAACACTCTAATGTAGTTACCCCTTGAAATTAACAACAACAATAGTTGGGGTTGGATTCGATGGTCCTTGTAGGCTCTTTCAACTCTATGATTCTGTGATTCTATGGAGTGTATTTAAACAGACATTGTTCTTCTACATTACACAGTAATCACACTTACACAAGAACACATCTGAAGTAATCAGTAATGGCCACTCCAGGGCTAAAAGACTAATAAGTTTTCCTTGGCACAAGTAGCTGTGCACTGCAGCCTACTTCCTTGGATGAACTAACCACTGTAGTTCCTTTTATTTTAAATAATCTTAAATTAGGTGGTTCTGCTAATTCAGTTATTCCAAAATATGCCCTTATGCACATGCACAATCTAGCTCCTCCTCACATTTTTCTGTAAGTGAAATCATATGGTGTTCAATGGAGTTACTTCCAGGTAAACATGCACAGGACTGAATTTTCAAGAAACTGAAACCAGAGTGGGGCTCAGACATTTGATCTGAGTTCTGTGGCACACTAGAAATTGGTTATAACTGTAGATGTAATTAAGAGATATGTATAAAAGCTGCCCCTGCACTGGATTCACCAGGATCATCCCCCAACCCAAGAGATCAACATCCTGCATTCCTTCTTCCCCAAGTATCTTGCATAATCATCACAGCAGCTCTTGATGAAGCTGTCAGTCTTTTAGGTTGATGAGGTTTAAAAGCAAGAAGGAAAGATTAGCATGCTGCAGCCTGAAAACAAAGGTGTGGTAGTCAGTGTACAGGTGTTTCCTCTCCTGTCTGTTCTAACAAGTCTGAATGAGCTACCAAAGCAGGCATAGTTTCTAATCCAAACTAATTTTGACAAGTTACTTTTAACTGTTATGCAAAAAGTGTTTAGAGGAAAGAAGCTTTCAAGGAATTTAGGAGTAAAGTTTATTAATAGCATTTCAGGAAACTGGCAATTTTTTCCCTGGTATGATGATCACGTACCAAGTTCAGACTCAGACAGTTTCATGACCATTTGAATTTGATATGCACTCTACTGTCTTTATTATCTTTCTTACAACTGTGTCATATATGCACTTAACTTTAATTAAAGTGATGTTTCTTTTCCCCAGAAACCCTGAAATGAAACAACATACAAGTTCCTTTACCTGTATCCATAAATTTTAATTACTCTTTCCCAGAATTTTGTTGGTCTTTTAAAAGTTTTACAACATTTTCTCCCACTATATAGTTTGGCACTGGTTAGTTTATCATTTCCTCTAACATACAGAATTCAGTCTGGAAACATAGTGGGGACCTGTAGGTTTTTCACAGAAGGTTCTATCCTACATAACAGTTGTAGAAACTAACTTGCTCAAGTGGATTTCCCCATTTCCTCCTTTCCCTATCAGCCCCTCACACCATAAACATGGAGGGGGTCAGAGGGTCAGGAGATACTTCTGAGTAGGATGAACCGTAGTACAGAGGCTCAGAGGAAGGGAGGAATCCCAAAAGATCAGCAGATGTACCTTGTGAGTCTTCTAAAGTAGAAAAACACTGCTGGACACAACTCAGGATCAGCTTAATACACACCTGGCTTAAAACTCAATGCACAACCAAGCCATCTCATTCCAGACCAGCTAAACTATCAGATTGAGAACTTACCACAGTAAGCAAAAAGAGGGGGGGAAATGAGAAACAGAGAATAAAAGTAAGAATTTCAATATTAAAAAATGATACTATAGCCAAAATGCGGCAAAATGTACTTCCAACTACACTTGATGATCCAAGAGCAAACCTTAACTAGGAATGATCCATGCTTAAAGTGTGTCCTATGTAAGACAGATGAAACCACAGTTTCCTCAGTTTCTCAGCCTTCATCATAAGCAGTTTCATTTTACTTGGTGAGAACTTCAGTTTGTGTACCCTCATCCAGTCCACTACATATCCAAATTGCTACACCTGATCTTACATAAAGATACATTAAGCAAGTTGTGCCACCAATATATGGATGATACCTTGTCGCAAATACCTAGAGTGGTAGTTTTATCAATAGGATGGGCCACAATAAATAGATATTGGGAATGTAGCTTCCCTAATGTATTTTCTTCCATTGGCCACAGAGACTTCAACAGCAGAGGCGATCAAAGTTAAGCCTTTGCATCTTGTGGTCTTACAGCCTCCCCCACTTGGTGCCCTCAAGAGGTGTTGGATTACAGATCTCATCACCCGATCCAAGATGGCCAGTCATTCTGCCTCAGGAAAACGGGAACTATAATCTGACACATTTAGAGTCCTGAGTTGAGGAAGACTTGGCTAGTAACAGCTGGTCATTACATGTGAATGAAGCAGAGGCTGCAGAGGAAGAGGAAAAAGCACATCCAGACAGCACGGTAAACCAGTGGACAGGGCTCTTGATTCTCTCAAATTGCTCAGAATCAGAGGACATTTCAGAAACTGCACTTTGTCACACAGGAATAAGAAAACTTGCACCTCCTAGAGTTCCCTCTTCTCCCGTCTTTTAAAGTTATAGGACCTTTTGTGTAACTACATGGGTGGGCAAAATGAAGGCATTGCCTCCAAGTACCAGAATTCTGCCCCCACAAAGCGAAATTTTCCTTCAGTCCCCAAATTTCTAGTATTGCAGAGCAAGATATATTTAAAACTGTTCAGACCTAGAACTCTTCCATTTGCCGTGTCCCCATTCCCTTGATAACTTTGCCTTCCCCCTTTCTTGGGATACATAAACTGGATATTTAAATTCTCAACTGAAATTTTAACTTAATGTAATGACAGAAATTTGAGGACTGAAGGAAAATTTCGGCCGGGGGGGCAGAATTCTTATCTGGGGGGGCAATGCTCTCATTTTCTCTCCTCCTGGATCCCTTTTGCACGTGATGGGGGGGCTGTCAAGCAACAATGCTGCTCCAGAATTACTTGAACCCTCCTTACAGACGTCCCACCACCTGCAGCTGTGTGGTTCCCCATCCAACCAGCACAGCCACACTCTGGGGAGCCAAAGGGGCGCCGACGCTCACCGCATTTCTGCAGCCCGCCGACGTCAGGGGACTTGGAAGCCGGCCGGTTGCTCTCCATCACTTGGGTCTGAGCGCTGCTGGAGCACCCCATGGCTCGGCCGGAGCGCTCCGCGGCGCGAAAGGCCGGGAAGGAGGAGGACGCCGCCGGGGCGGGAAGAAAGACAGAGCTCGAGAGAGGAAGAAGCGCGACTCCGTCTTCCCAATGGGAACCCGAGCAGGTGTCTCCTCCTCAGCGGGCGCAAAGCGTACCACTGTCCACGCTCCCGCCTCCCTCCCCAGAGTTTGTGTGCGCGCGCGACGCCCTCCAACACCTCCTCCCCCTCCCTCTCCCCCTCCAACGGAACGGCACGCGCCCGGGAACTTTCGTCTCAGAGGCTCGCAGCGGCGAGTGTTTATCGCTCGAGCTCGGTTGCCATGAGAACGGCGCGGTCAGGGGTCGCCTCGCCAACGTTCCGCTGGCTTCAAACTTTTCGGCGTTCTTTCGCCCTCAGCGCCGGGCATGTCCGCTGCCAGGCAGGTGGCCAGGAATGGGAGAGCAAACGAGGTGATGCCCGCCGCCGGCACCTCGCATGTTTGGCCGCCCGAGGCGGAGCAGTCAAAGCCACACACATACACCCCCCGCCAGCCTAGACCGTTTCCGCACTGGACCGTTATATTGCTACTATTCCACTTTCAACATCCAACGGAATCCTGGGGTTTGCAGTTTGGGGCCCCTCCCTAAACTGAAAACCCTAAGATTCCATAGGATGTTGAAAGTGGAATAGTAGCAATATAACGGTCCAGTGCGGAAATGGCCCTAGTTTCGGTGACTGGTCTGACAAAGTTGGTTTGGCGCCAATCTTCCCCACAACGCCAAACCTCAGGACTTTTAAAAAAAGAAAAATTAACAGGCATAAAGGCAGAATTGATACAGCCACCCCAGACAGAAGATCTGGGGTGTTCTGTAAAAGGCAGCGAATTTGGAGACTTTTAAATTTTCTTGTTATATTTATGCCAGGGATGATGAAAAGTGCTTGGGATTTCCTGTTTTATGAGACAAAACGACGTGCCAGGCTTTGGTTACCAGGCACCTTGGCTTGAGTGGGTGAGGGCATCATTTCCTTCTCTGCCTCAGAGGGCAAAAAGATTTGGCTCAGCTGTGGAAAACCTCAGAAGTACTTCTACTTGATACTGACAGTAAAACTATTTTAATAAAGAATAATTTGCTACTCTTTCATCGGTTGTTATGTGCCCTCAGATTGACTCCAGTTTACGATGATGACCCTTGTTGTTGTCTGCCTTCAAGTTGTTTGCAGCTTATGACCATCCTAAGGCAAAGCAATCAGGGGGTTTTCTTGGCAACATTTGTTCAAAGGGAATTTCCCTGTGTCTTCCTCTGAGAGAGTGTGACTTGCCCAGTGGATTTCCATGGCTGAGCAGGGATTTGAACCCTAGTTTCCAGAGTCATAGCCCAATGCTCAGACCACTATACCACATGTGCTCTCATATGGTGACTTTATCCTAGGGTTTTCTTGGCAAGATTTATTCAGATGAGGTTTGCCATTGCCTTCCTCTTAGGCTGAGAGTGTGTCACATGCCCAAGGCCACCCAGTAGGTTTTCAGACTGAGCTGAAATTTGAGCCTTGGCCTCCTCTTAATCTTAGTCAGCATTCAAACCACTACACCACTCTTTCCTAACTCCCAGAGAGACAGCTGCCTGAGATAGCCACCTCATTCTGCCTAATGGCAAAGGCAAGAATGATTTGCAAGCCACCACCTCAAGTTTACTTTGGGCCTACTTGTCTACTTGCCTACTTGCTGACATTTAAAGAGATAACAAGTCTTAAACAAGATTAAGGATCTCCTTAAAATGTGCATGAAGTAAGGTTCCCTTGCAGGTAGACAGAAAAAAACAGCAATTATGAATCATCCCTGATCCTCCTCCTTCCTTCAATAAGCTCAGGATCATACATATGGGTCTCTCTACTCCCCACCCCATATTTTTCTTAGTGCAACTACATGAGGAATGTTAGCAAAATATTAATGACAGCCCAGGGTTACCCACACAGTTTCATGTCTGAATAAGGATCAACATGCATATTATTCTAGCTGATGCACCACAATGAATCTGTTAGTGTGCCCGAAATAAGAGTTTTGTATTTTCTTTTCCTCATACAATCTCAGGTGGCTAGCATGAAATCACAGAAACCAATGAAAGCTACAAATCTCCTTTTATGTCTTTCTTGAAGGGAATTAAATAAGTCTACCTATTGGAGACCAGAGTTCAAATCCCTGCTTGGCCATGAAAACCTACTGGGTGACATTGGACAAGTCACACAAGTCACACTCTTTCAGCTTCAGAGGAAAGCAAAGGCAAACCTCTTCTGAATGAGTCTTGTCAAGAAAACTCTGTGATAGTTTCACATTAGGGTTGCCATAAGTCAGCAATGACTTGAAGGCATGCAACAGCACAACAATGGGCAAAAATATTACTTCCCCCCCCAGTTCCTAGTCTAACTGTGTGCCAGAGCAAGAAACCCAATTTTTGACACTTCTTATAGATAGTCATCTGTCTTTCCTTGTAGACCTCTAATAGAGAGCCTATTGCCTTTTAGAGCAGTTTCTTCTAAACTGTGTGAACCCATGCTGCCATTGTTACACCAAATTTTTTGTTTGTTTACTTTGGTCCTTGTCTGCCATGTCCGGAAATGAACTTAATTATCAAAGGATAAAATTATTTGAAACAGAGTGTTGCCACAGTTTGACCACAGTAAGGCAAGGAACACATTTTTTGGAACTTGTCATGCATTTCTGATGAACATCATTCCAAATATACTTGCATACAAGAATAATAATACTTTTAGACTTTTTTTTTTTTGCTTTAATTAAAGTAAAATACATATCTACTGTAGATTTATCTGTGACTAGTTCATTAAACTTGGTTTGGGGTAGGGAACCACTGGATTTTTGTGAAGATGCAGAGAGGGAGCCACCATGGTATAGTGGTTTAAGCATTGGATTGTGACTCTGAGAGATCAGAGTTCAAATCCCCACTTGGCCATGGGAACCCACTGGACTTCCTTAGGCAAATCACATTGTCTCAGCCTCAGAGAAAAGCAAAAGCAAAACCCCCTCTGAACAAACTTGCCAAGAAAACCCTGTGATAGGGTTGTAAGGCAGAAATGGCCTTAGTCTGGTTTTCACACATAACATGTAAACGTTCTTGAGCTATGCAGCATATTTTATATATGTGTAATGTGAAAATATTTGGTACCTTTTTTATTTATTTTCTGCTTACAGTTATTTATTCATACTTGGTCAAGCATAGAGTTTCTCAGTCTTTAAAACTAAGAATGTCTGTACATAGAAAGAGAAGCAAAGCAGCAGGCTGCACTCATGATTTTTTAAAGGTCTGGTTTTCAGATACACACACATCATGATAATTGTATCAACACAAGAGTTTTCCCATTATAAATACTAAGCCTATTTTTGCTGAGACCTGGGATTTTGGATAGAAAAGTTAATGAGATAGAAATGATTGGATAGATGGTTATTCTAACTAGACGTTAAGTAAGCTAACTTTCACTGGGACTAATTCTGTGCTGTTGCCTTTTTAAAAAAGACTGTGCTCATTTGTTGCTTACATCTATATCATAGATAATCTAATTAAAAGAACATATGGTGGGAGGGAACCTAGGTTTTGACCTGCTGGCTGCATATCCATAGGGAGTGTGAGAGAGAGAGGCAGGAAAGGATCTCCCCGCCCTCAAAACATAATTTGTCCTAGTTTACAATGCTGGACCACTGTGGTTACTTGAAGGAAAGACACTGTTCACATACAAATTGTGACTGAATGATAAACCAGAAATTAAAACAAGGAAGCAATCCTACATCTTAAAGCTATGTCCATGGAAATCAATCGGACAAATCTACTGGAAAAAAATCAGTAAGACCTCAGAGGTGAAATATAGATGAAAATAGAATTAAATATCCTTAGCTTTCTTTCAGAAATCTTAAATACACAGTAAAACTCAACACACCACCACTCTCCAAGAACAGTGAGTCAGTGGCCCAAAATAACCTTCTCCCAACCTGGTACTTTGTAGGTGTGTTGTACTATAATTGCCATTATCTCCAGGCTACTTAATTTAGTTGCCTGGGGGTGGTAAAGTTGTAATTCAACACATTTGGAGGGCACCAGGTTGAAGAAAGCTAGCTTAGGTCAAATTCATAGTAATCAGAGTATAGTTACAAAATCACATTTTGGACATCACAGCATCTCAAAATGTGGCTTAGTAAAACATTTCATATGTTTGGAAGCCAGTATTACTAGTGCAGCTGCTGAACTCTGCATATCTGAGGATGTATTCAAATTGACAATCCGCTTCAGGTTTTTCTCTGTATTTTTGCAAATTCCATCCTTTTTTCCATTGTTCTTTTTTTAAATGTTATTTGGGTGGCTGAATGACAAGAACTGTGACTGCTGATTCAGCAAATGCCATTCTTCTTAGCATCCCAAATTCCTCACTGGGCTGAGTTTGGAACAATGAGGTATACACTTTTCCTGAAATAAATGGGTAGGACAGTACATGAACCAGAGAAAATGAAATAAACTGCTTTCCACTGTGCTTTGAATATGATTATCATAAAGCTCTGTCTGCTCCTTTTAATGTCCAGAGAAAGAAAGCAAATTAGCATGACTGCCAGGTTGGTCCGATGGGGATAAAATGAACAGGAACACTAGTTTATTGTCTGCCCGTTTTAAAGACAAGTCAAACAATTCTGGCAGATTTTAAGACATCATAGAATCATACACCTGGAAGAGGCCACAAGGGCCATCAAGTCCAACTCCCTGCCATGCAGGAATACACCATCAACGTGTTCTCAACGAATGGCCACCCAGCCTCTGTTTAAAAACCTCCAAAGAAGGAGACTCCATCACACTCCAAAGGAATGTATTCCAACTGTCGAACTGCCGTTACTGTCACAAAGTATGTAGGTTCCTCCCGTCTACAGGTAATGCTACTTTGTGTACATTTTTTCTTCAGCTACCACCAATTTTTGCCTGTTGTTGTGTGCCTTCAAATCATTTCTGACTTATGATAACCCTAAGGCCTATAATGGGGTTTTTGGGGGCTGAGAGTGTGCAATACACTCAAGGTCACCCAGTGAGTTTCCATGGCCAAGCAGGGAATTGAACTTTGGTCTCCTGGGTCATAGTTCAGTGCTTAAACCACTACACCACACTGGCTTATTACCTTTTAGGCCATTCTGCACTGCACTCTTATAGCGTGGTTATTCCACTTTCAACTTCCTATGGAATAGGATGTTGAAAGTGGAATAATCACGCTATAAGAGTGCAGTGCAGAAATGGCCTTAGTCTGGTTTTCACACATAACATGTAAATGTTCTTGAGCTATGCAGCATATTTTATATATGATTTTTTTCTCTCTCATGTGGGATTCTTATGCGATTCCCCCTACCCCATGTCCAAGGATATCTATACTGGTATTTATGGGTGTGCATATGTGCCTGCATGTCACTTGTCAACTTATGGTGAACCCATCAATCTCATAGGGTCTTCTGTGGTAAGAAATACTCAGAGGAAATTTTGACAGTTCCTTTGTTTCTTCTTCGTATTCGGTATGACAGTGCTGGAACACTCACGTTCCACTAGAGGGAAGACTTTTCATTTTTAACATTACGTTTTCCCTTTTATGATCTATCGCTTACTTTCTAAAATGAAGTTTCAGGGCAGGAATTTGCAGAAATCTGACTGGAAGAGGAAAATCTGCCCTTTTATCCAAAATGTTAATGGACATATCTTGATTAAGCAGTAACAGAGGAAGAGTATCTTTATTTGCAGTGTTCTTTTCATTAAAAAACCAACTATCCAAGGGCTGCACAAGGTGCCTCCCACTGCTCTGTGAATCTGCCATGTGTTATGTAGTAGGGGAGAGATGGGGTGCAGCTGAAAGAATTTTTCTCTTTATCTCTGATTGCTAGGGAAAGATGCTGTATATGCTGGATGGACAGGACTACATGCGTCTCACCTGCCAGCCTCCTGATTCATGCAGGCACCAGTCTGGCCCTCCACAGCATAAAACACCCCACTACTGCTTTACACATTTATTGAAAACTTGTTCCTAATGCAAATGAGATTATAGCCATACAAAATCACAATGAATGTATGAGACAGAAGTAAGCACATATCACATAATTTTTGTATTCTATCTTCATAAAGCTGCACAAGTTCAGGGGCACTCTCTGAAATCATTTAGCACCCATGCCTTTGTATTTTTCAATCATAGCTATTTGCAATAGCTGAATACCACTCTTCAACTCAGAATCGATTTGGTAGGACTTAGGGCCTTTTCACCCTACACTGTTATAGTGCCGTGGAATCGTGTGGAATGCTGGGGTTTGCAGTTTAGAGAGGGGCATTTAGAATTTAGAATTCTCAGCCAGAGAGCTCTTTGATCTCAGCAAACTACAAACCCCAGAATGCCACAGGATGGTGAAAGCAGAATAATAGCACTATAACTGTGTAGTGCAAAAAGGTCCTTAGAATTTAGCATGCATAGAATCACAAACTTACAACACTATTTTCATGTAAGTTTTTTTCTCCAGGGGCGAAGGAATATTGAACAGCCAATCTTTTTATTTGCAAGCCCAAGATCCAATGGGCCACATGCCAAAGATGCAGCTTCCGGGTTTTTGCTTTATTCGAATGTTCTCGTTTAGAGCTTGCTCTTTAAGTGAAAAAAGGTAAGTGACTAAGCTCAGCATTTTGGTATGGACTCGAACACCACCGCGTGCCACCCCGACTTAGGGTAGTCCTGTGCCCTCTTTTGACAGCGAATTGTCCTACATTTAAGGGACCATCAGAAAACAGTCCTCTTTTTGAAGGGGTGTCCAGTCTCAGTCCGATTTGCAGATATATAAATTGCCCTTCTGCGTAAGTTAGCCCTTCGAGACCCCACTCCTTCTAGATAGACGCATTGCAACTATTTAATTTTTTTAAATCAATTTTTTAAAATCCATTTTGGGGCATGGAATTCATGGGAGCCCCGCAAGTCGACAGGCTACTTGACAATACATGCAGTTTTATGAAAATCAGTAAAACATTAGTATTTAGTGATGCAAAAGTGGCCACCCCAGGATGGATACGAGTTGGGGCGCCACTCTACTCCATATCCTCCACCCCATGGCCATTTCCGCACTAGCCTGTTATAGCGCGATGATTCCACTTTCAACCTCCTCTGGAATCCTGGGGTTTGCAGTTCCGGAGGGGCCGGCCGGCCCCTCCCGGAACTGCAAACCCCAGGATTCCAGAGGAGGTTGAAAGTGGAATCATCGCGCTATAACAGGCTAGTGCGGAAATGGCGCATGTCCTTCTTTCTTTTCTTCTTCCTCAAGCTATCTCGATCGCTCGGCCGATAGCCGGAAGAGCCTGCCCTTCACAGCCTTCGTATCTGCCTACCCCTCCCCTCCTACCGCCATCCCACCGCCGCGCATGCTCAATGGCACCGTAATGGGAAACCGGGCCGGGGGAGGAAGAGTCTCTGTCCTCGCGAGCCTAGATGTTCGCGGCGTGATGAGGCGCGGTGCACTGTGGGTGCTCCTTCCTTTCCTCGCTTCCCGGCCATCTTGAAGGCGCCTCTCTGGTGAGGAGAGCCTCCGAGTTTCGACTACGGGGGTCTGGGGCGGGTGCGTGAGACCGGGGTAGCGTTAACTCTCCTTCTCCTTCTCATGCAGGTAACGGCAGGGCCGACGTGAGCCGGCAGGATGGTGGCCGCCAAGAAGACGGTAAGTGAAGGAGCCGGGAGAGACGGCGGGCCGGCGGAAGGCAGGCAGGGCTTCACGTGGCGGTGGAGCCGGTGCTGGTGGGCTCGGCGGGCAGAGAGGCGAGAGCTTCGGTGTAAGAGGGAGGAGAGGAGCACCTTTAGTTGAACCTGCTCATCCCCGGACCACATACGAGGGCTTGGAAGGATGGGTTCATGGCAGGGAGGAGGGGGAGCCACGTTCCTCTTAGTTCGGCCATAGGCCGTGGCCTGGCTGTAATGTTTTCTTGCCAGCACAGTACTCGACAAGTCACTTGCTCGTCTAGAAACCCGAGTTTTGTTCATATTGCTCTTTTTGGGCAACATTTCCCGGGTACTCCTACAACTGGAGAATTCTAATCCCAAAGGGTAACGTTGATCAAGTTCTGACTACGTGTTGGTCGACACACAGGAAGAATATTTATCTGTCTGTCTCTGACAGTGACACAGAAGTTTTGTCCTTTGGGGCCAGTTTTTGTTTCCTTCCTTTAATTCTCCTTCAGTTGAATGTAGAGCTTCTACTACAACAGGGATGGCGTTTCAGGTGTTGCAGGAGAACTGAGACACAGAGACCTCAAGAGCATGAAAAGAGAGTTTTTATTACGCGCGGACTTTTTGGTGGGATCTCTCCCTAAGCAATCCAAAAAGCCCCGATCAAAGGTTACATAGATTTTTATAGGTTCGGTTCACAAATGCCTCTCCCCTTTGACGTTTTGACACAGCCCCTTGCTAAACTTGCAATTCAGCAAACTTGCGATTCAGCACAAGCTTGTAGTTCAGCACAGCCTCAATCTCCTTATCAGAACCTTTGTTGACACTCCAGGAAATACCACTCTGTACTTTGTGACCCTCCTTTGTTAATTAACAAAAACATCCTCCGCTTCAAGTAACCTTGACAAGCTCAGCAGAGTGCTGACCCTTCATCTACACGCTCCCCCCCGACTCTCCCATTCTATCAGTTATAATGGAATATTATAGTACTAATTAACATAGAAAATTTCTAATAACACAGGCACAGCTACTACACAGGTGTCCACAGTTATCTTGTGGCCTGAGTTTACCTGACTGGTGAAGTGATAGTGAAATAAAGCTAGTTCACAATCTTTGTAAAAATGCGAGGTTGATGGATAAATGGAAATGTTGATTAACAAGGGGGTAGATTGAGCGTTTAAACACAAAATAGCTGTGGGCATTTTTTAAAAAGAAAAATGTATGTAAGGGTAGAAAGAATAAATGCTTGCATAATAGATCACTTTGTAAGTCATTCTAGCACCTTACATTACAAACATGTCTGAATAAACTATATTTCCGCAAAGCAGTTTGGAGGACTCAAGGAAGTTGTAATACTACTAAACATTATTGGTTCATGATCATATTTCCCTTCTGGGCCTTGTTTTAATGACTAGAATGCATGACTGTTCACATTACTCTTAGTTTGGTTTGAAATGAGTTAAAAATATCTAATTAGGCTGTAATTTGGGGTTCATAATTCTTGTTATGTGATTTCTTAGTATGATACAAGTTTGCAAAGTAGTAATGTTGAATATAGTGGGAAATGCATACTAAACTGGAGCTAGTGTAACAGGGTCAGGCATTCAGAATACAGGTATACTTCAGTTAACAAAGTAGATTTGTTCCTGGGCATTACCTCTTTAACAGAAACTTTTACTAGAGACAGAAATAGCATGGAAAGAATAGGGGTAGGTTTCTTTTTTTTTTTTTTAAATTTTTATTAATTATATAACTAAATCACAAATACAAAACAAGAAAAAAAAGTTAAACACCATGTGATATACATAATAGTGAATTAAAAAAAAATAATTTTTTTTTCTTTTTCTTTTTTTTCTCTTCTCTTAAGCAATACTAACTTTCATTGTTATTTTGCACCTTTATCCTTAAATTTATAAATCTGTTCAACTATTATAATTTCACATTTAATTCAATATTTTTCACATCCCCTTTAATCTATTTCTATTGTTAATTCTTTTAACTTTTTTTTTAAAAAAACCTTGACATCACTTATCCTTTTAAATCTATAAATCACAAGTTTAACACACACACCTACTAAGAGTTACAAAATATACAACATAAAAGAAAAACAAAACTAAAACTAAAAAATATCCACCCCCCAGAGCCAACTTTTTATTTAATCCACTTTCCAAAATTGCCATTCTTCTTTTGACAGGGTAGTATTACTATCTCTTTTCAGAACTTTATCCAAAAATATTTTCCAAATTTCTTCAAAATCATTCCCTTTAACCAAACCTTTCATAAACCTAATTCTACATGTTAGTTTATCATTAATTGCGATTTTCCACACTTCGTTATACCATTCCTCTATTTGAAATTTTTCATTTGCTTTCCATTTTTTTGCTATTATTAATCTCGCTGCAGTTAACAAATTTGTTATTAATTCTTTCTTTACTTGAGTACACTCAACCTTATCATATATAGATAACAATGCAATATTTGGACATACTGGTATATCTGCTCCTATAATCTCTTTTATCTCTTTAAAAACCTTTTGCCAAAACTCCATTATCTTATTGCAATTCCACCACATATGCATATATGTACCAATTTCTTGACATCCTCTCCAACATAATCTTGAATATTTCTCATCTATTTGATTTAATTTCACTGGAGTCAAGTACCATTTCCACACTAATTTATAATAATTCTCTTTTATTCTTATTGATAATTTTTTTAAATGACGTTGTTTCCAAATTTTTCTCCATTCTTGTATATCTATATTTTGTACTATCTCTTCCTCCCATATTTTTCTAAGAAAATCCTCTTCTTGTTCTTTTGCTAATATTTTATATATTTCACTTGTAATACCTTTTAGTATTTCATTTTCTTGCATATTTTCTCTTTGAATAATAATTTGTTCAAATTTAGTATATTCTTTAAAATCCTTAACATATCTTTTCATACTCTTTGTCCATTGCTCTAATTGTATATAATTAAACCAGGATATTTTAGTTTCCTGCAATCTCTCTTTCATTCTATCTTTATTTATCATTATTTTCATCCATTCTTTTAATCTATAAATTTTTTGTTTTTTTATTTCTTTCTCTATTATTTCTCTTAAATTTATTGGAAATTTTTCCATCATCACTATCGGAGTTAATATTGATATATTCGGTATTAATTTTCTTTTATTTTTTTTCCATATTTCTATTATATTTTTTATAAAAGGATTTTCTATCTTCTCCATTTCTTTCTTTGAAAAATTCCTAAAAAATATATTTTCTAATTTTGTCTCAATATTCATATCTTCTATCTCTAACCAATCTAAATCACCCTTTCCTGAAACCCCCTCTATGATATATCTCAATTGATTTGCATAATAATACCATTTTAAATTTGGAAGTCCCAGGCCACCTTCTTTTTGACTTTTATACCAATATTTCTTGTTAATCCTCGATTTTTTATTTCCATTACAAAAATTATTTAATATCTTTTGCCACTCCTTTAATTCTTCCTCTGATATTTTTATTGGTAGCATTCAGGTTTCTACATCACAAAAAATGAGTAGTTCAACATGTTTTGATGAACTTTTTTATTTGAAATTAACAATGTACACATGGGAAATGAAAAAAACAGGTCAGGTAGGCCTTGGCTAAGTAGACAAAAAAATTTGAATCTTTTTGAGACTAATTGAAGGCTTCTTCCAAAATGCATCCAAGGATGACTTTTGCTTTCATCATCCTCCACTTTTTAAAAGTGATTTCTGTTTTGGTGGCCAAACATACAGGTCTGTATTTCTTTTACATGCCAGGGAATACTTGGAAAGACAAACTGCCCTCCTTTTCTTTTTGGTTTTGCTTTCACCCTTGCTCAATAAGGGATTGTTGTAGGCAGGAGCCCACAGGTACAGTAGGACTGGCTAGAACAGAATTGCATTTTGTCCCAACTCAAACTTTATTGCATTGCTTACTGCAGACATACTACTGATACCAAAAGTCTGTTTGTGTACTGTCCTCCTCCTCTTAGTGCTGATGCTTCTTTAAAAAACAACAACAACCACCTTCCATCTGCATAGAGGACCAGGAGAACAGCAGGCCTGGACAGGCATAAAAAGACTTTGTAAAAGGGCGCTTCTTATGTCAGGGGCTTTGTTACAGGAGACATGCCTGTATAAGAAAGTCCATGTAATGCTAACATAATCTTGAAAGTTCTATATTGCCATATTTTATTCTAGAAAAAGTCCCTGGAGTCCATAAACTCTAGACTTCAGCTGGTTATGAAAAGTGGTAAATATGTACTTGGATACAAACAGACTCTGAAAATGATCCGACAGGGCAAAGCCAAGTTGGTCATCTTAGCCAACAATTGTCCTGCTTTGAGGTAAGTATGTATTTGCTTATAGTTTAATTTAATTAAACTGTATTTAATTTCAATGTATTACAGCATGTTGTTTAGATTTTTTACTTGTAAATAAGCCCTACTGAACTCAGTAGGCATGTTTGGGTAAACATGTATGGAATTGTAATGCTAGTTTATCTTTTAGAAAGATAGCTCCAAATCATGTAGCATAGTAAGGTACATGTTTTTTGCATGCTACTGTCACTTTGGTGAGTATTTTGTTTAGGATATTGAGAGCTTTCATCTCTGTGGAGTTGGAGCAGGATACTTGTCTATAATTGAGTTGAGTATGCTAACTGAGGAATATCTCTGCCCCCATGTCCTGCTCCCAAATTTTTCTCAAGAGAGAATAGTTGAGACTACCCTTTTCTTTCTTTTCTTTTCTTTTCTTGAATGTGTGAAAAGTGATAGGAATTTAAATTCAAATCTGATGGAAGTACTGTCTGCCTTCCACATTTGCAGGTTTGACTTTCATGGATTTGATTATAGTTAAGCCTCTGTACCCACAGATTCTGTATCCAGGGATTCAACAGCTTGAAAATATTTTTAAAAAATACAAAAGCAGACTTTGATTTTGCCATTTTATATACCATTTTATTATTCCATTGTACATAATGGGAATAGAGCATCCACAAATTTTGGAGTCTACAGGGAGTCCTGGAACCAAACGTTATTGGATACCAAGGGCCCACTGTATGCGTGAGTTTCTCTAACCCCTGCACTCTCAGCTCAGGTGCTGCTTTTTTGACAGAATCTTCAGGTGGCTCAGATGAGACTGTGCAGCCCTTTAAAACCCCACTTCTGGTCCTCCTCCACCACCAGCAGCTGCCTGGCCAACTAAAGACAGCTCACAGCCCAATTTCTCAGCATCACGAACTCTCTCCATATGTCTCCCCAAAAACCCAAGGAAAGAGATGAATGTGAGAGATGAAGGATGGGGCCACCATACCTACCCATCCCATTTCTTTTGTCCTTCCTCTGACCTGCTTTGGACACTGGATGTCTGTTCTCCCTCCTGTGCCTTGGCCCCCTTCCCACAGGCACACACATACATTTTGATGTATTTGATCTTTTCTTCCCATTTTTGCAGGTCCTGCACCCCTACCGTTAGCAAATATGGAGGGCTCACTGTACTGAAAACTTATTCTTGTGTATTGTTGTTCATAGCGTAGATGCTAGGGAACTATGTGGAATAAATTTTTAAAAATTCCTATTGCTCTGCTTTTTGCTTTCAGTTTTTGAAACTGAAAATTGTAGTAAAGCTTTAGCTGGGCTGAGTTAATAAATAAAAAAAAGGCTCCACTAGGATTAATGGTGCCTGAGTACACTAAGGTTTACATATTTTTTCACAGTTGTGAAAATGTCTTTCAAGTTGTTAAATTATTAGGATCTGTTTTCTAAAAGGAATGATTTCTAGAGAAGTATTTCCCATATTGTTTAGGGATGAAAAGTTCCAAAACATCTGGTAATACAATAAGCCATGATATGTCCTTTCATTCCTGAACACATTGTAGGTATGGGAATGGCTTCTCCATCACACTAGAGTGTGCAGAGAGTGCCCATAGCTTTATCTGGTATGCTATGTATAGTGTGGAAGTTGTAATTGGTGCAAAGGATTTCATGGAACTATTCCTCTTGCTAGCAGTTTCAGAAACCTACCTGGGAAAGTACAGTCTTCCCTCCACATTCATGGGTTTGTGAATTTGATTGTTCATGAGGTGTGCGCGCACCTTCCCTCCAGTCTCTTTCTCCCATTACCTTGCCTTTTGCCCAGCATGGAGAAGGAAGGCAAGCACACCAAGGCAAAAGGACAGGAAATGGGGGAAGTATGTGTGCGCCTTCTTGCTTCCCTCTGGAGCTCCCCACCCCCATTCCCTTGCCTTTTGCCCTGGTACACTTGCCTGTCTTCGCCATGCTGGGCAAAATGCAAGGAAATGGAGGAGGAAAGGCATGTGCCTTCTTTTTCCCCTCTGGAGCTTCCCTCTCCCATTCCCCTGCCTGTTGCCCAGCATGGGGAAGGAAGGCTCATGTGCCTGAGGCAAAAGGCAAGGGAATGGGAGGCAGTCCCTGGAAGGCAATGGAGGGGAAGTGCGGGGGGGGGGAGTTATTTGCAGTTTTTCCGCTTACATAAGAGTTCTGTGGATCAAGCCCTCATTAGAGTGGTGGGGCCACTGTACACCCGGCAGGGTAACATTCTGGAGCGATAGTAAAAGCTGGAAGTGCTGAGCAACATACACAGCAGGGGAATATGATGAAGTGTTGTAGCGCTGGACAATTTATTGGAATGTGAGAATTGATACCATACCAGAGGTAATTATGCTGTGGCACAGGCAGATTTAGTGATGGTAGTAGCTATCAGTTGACAACCCAGCATGGTGTAATGGTTTGAGCATTGAGCTACAACTCTGGAGACTGGGGTTCAAATCTCCACTCCGCCATGGAAACCCACTGGTGACTTTGGGCAAGTCACACTCTTTCACCCTCGGAGGTGGGCAACAGCAAACCCTCTATGAACAAATCTTGACAAGAAAACCCCATGATAAGTTTGTCTTGGGGTTGGCATAAGTCAGAAATGACTTGAAGGCACATAACAACAACTGTTAGTTCCCACTGTTCTAAAGTCTGTAGGAGTAAATTGTGGAGGCCTTCCACTAACAGTTGCAAGAACCTTAGTTTTGATGTGCAAGCCAAATTTTGATGTGTATGCAAGGTTATATTAATTTAGTCATTCTTAGTCCTGGAAGTAGAAAAAATTTCTAGTGAGGTTGTGCACATTTCTACTTTGCCCATCAATCAGGGACTGGCTTTCACTCCTGAAATGTACTGGTTGTTTAGGTTGCTACTGCCAGTTGCCATTTAGCAGCAACTAAGGCAGCTTTCTGTAGTGTTGGATGATGTCAGAGTGCCCTTTTTTGCCATAGGAGTTGCAGAATGGAAAGGCAGAGCATCTTTTTCCCATCCTAACCAAGGGAGGAGGTGCTGTCAACTTTGAGGTGCTGTCAACTTTTATTTGAGGTGCTGTCAACTTTTCAGCAGCATACATATCTGCAGCTGGAGTAGTTGGGGCAATAAGGCTTCAAAAACAGCTGAGAGTACATTTGATTTTCAGGACACACATTAGCCACTCTCTTTTTATTTCCCTTAAAATAATTGAGAATCAGTAAAGACTGACTGACTTGTTCCATTGATTTTTTTGCTGTTAAAGTGTAGCTTAGTGTGGATACTACGTAAAGAATTTAAACGTAGGTGTTAACTTTCATATGGATTTAATTCTCAGGAAATCAGAAATTGAGTACTACGCTATGTTGGCCAAAACTGGTGTACACCACTACAGCGGCAACAATATTGAATTGGGTACAGCTTGTGGAAAGTACTACCGAGTATGTACCTTGGCCATCATTGACCCAGGTATGTGTGTTGTATGTGAGTTGCACACTTGGAAACATTTGAGATTCTTAAATGTGTCTACTATTTCTTGTTTAGGATTTTCTGGAAGTTGTACTGATTTCACTACACATACTTTCAATACAGAACACATAATCTGTTGCAGAAGTGAATGGCTTGACTCTGACTTACTAATTATGCCAAACTGATATTATTGATAGATTTGTGTGGGTTCTTGCTGCACCATTAAAAAATCACTGCTGTAACTGACTGGCCAAATTCTGTTTTCATTTTTTCTACATTCCTCAAAACTCCCAGACACTGACATTTCTCAAAAATGTTCTTAACAAGCATATTTTTGATCAGGAATTCTTTGAAACTGGTCTGCGGCTTAAAGAATTCAGTTGAACTGACTAATTCTAAACCTAGAATGAAGCATTTGGTAATTTTAATTCAGGAGATCTACTGTGACAGAACACGCAGTGAAGTCATGTTAAATCCTCAATAGACATTGGAAAGCATTCATAGGCATTCTGCAGCAGGCATGAGTTTAGAAATGTGACCCATCCTGCAATGCCTTTGAATCATAAAGTACATCTAATGTAATTTTCCTGTGCAAAAGCCATTCTTTTTTAAACGATGCTTTCTAAACAATCACAGTGTGAAATTACAAAAATAATGCGAATATTCTCGCTGTCCTGATGTTTCAGTGATCAGGGCAGGCTAGACATTCGCTATATTATTACTATGCAATGTGTCCCCAGGGCTAGTTCATCTCCCTAGTCCTGGTTTTTAACTGCAAGTAACATCTACCGATTGTTCTTTCCAGTACAAGCTATCATCTGGAATAATTTAAAAAGATTTACATTTTTAAACTAAAAATCCAGCATGAAAATATGTGTGTATGAAAAGGACAATATCTTCTGCTATGTTATATTCTTAGAGTTTTAGGCATCTTCATTATGGAATTGGGTTTTTGCTGTAAAGCCACTGATGCTAGAAATGTTTTTTCTTCCCAACAGGTGACTCTGACATCATTAGAAGCATGCCAGAGCAAACCAGTGAAAAGTAAACATGGCAAAACTTTAAATTTTATGTAATAAAACTGGTTATAACTCTGTTTTTGGCATGAGCTTTCATGAGTTGGATGTATGAAGGTGTGGAAGTTTTGGTGGAAGGAAAAAGTTAACCAGTAAAGCTGGAAGTCAAAGAAAAGGCAATATAATGTAATTTAGTTGAGAATTAAGTGTGTTAGTGAAACTAGGAAATGCAGCTATGCAGTCGATTCTACTAAATGCACACTCAGTTCTCACCAGTTGTATATTTCTACTGTGCAGACAGTTGAACATTACTTGGATGTTACTTTTGTTTACATTTGAAATTCAGGTGTGGTGGAACAAGTTATTTATGTAGCAGTGCCACTGTGCATGGCGCTTTTTAAAATGCAAAACATCAGTTCCGTACCACAAGAAAGTTGCACTATGAAATGAAACATACAAAGACAGGGTAAATGAAGTGAAGCAGAGTGGGTTCATTCATTTCAGTTAGTTTTGAGTTACACTGGGTTAAGGGCTATAGAAAGCAAATTTTATATATAGTGCAACCAATGTAGAATCAGTGTAGTCTGGATTAGGATCCTAATCTAGACTTAAGATTCTGGGAGACCAAGGTTTCAGTCTCTGTTCAGCCATGGAAATACTGGGTGACCTTGGGCATGTCACACTCTCTCAACCTTAGAAGACGACAGTGGCAAATCTCTGAATAAATTTTACAAAGAAACCCCCATGAGAAGTTTACTAACAGTTAAGAGTCAACTTTGAAAGCCCATAACTAGTGGATGAACTGGTTTAAAAAATCATGTTATTACTAAAACTGTCATAATGACCAACTTCAACTTGACTGTTGAAAACAGGCCCCAAATCAAGGGCCTTACAAGGCCCTCCAAATGCAGTTTACAAGCTTCGGCTTTAAAAAGGGCCAGTATAACACATACTTTTATTTGATGGGCAAGTCAGACCCATGGTACTACATGAAATACACATTGAGCTACATGTAATTGTTACTCCCAGCTAGAGTAGATCAACTTACATAAATCCCTTTGATTCAGTAGATTTATTCCAGTTGGATTTAGCCCATTGAGTTTTAACAGTTAGATGAAAATAGTTTTGTGACTGGAACTGTATCAACTTTAAAACAAGGGTTTTACATGAGAACTGCAAAATACCATGTGTTGTTATTTGATGTTTAGTGTATTGTAAACTTTGAAGCTATGGTGCTTTGCCTTTGGCAGTATATGCTATATGTCCTGCCTTAAACTCTGCCAGTTATAGCTGCCTTAGAATCTGATACATCTTAACTCAAGCCAGTGCAAATACGACCACTGTCATGCTTGGCTCATAATGGACCAAGAATGAGGGAAAACACCACTAACCAGTCAGTGAAAATGAAAGGCAGCTGCCAACAATGTTGCTGTTGGAATTTTGTGTGATGTGTTTTTGCTTGGCCATGGAAACCCACTGGGTGACCTTGGGCATGTGTCTCTCAGCCCCAGAAAACCCTGTGATAAGTCCAGCTGAGGGGCACAGTAAGTCAGAAGTGACTTGAAGGCACACAACAACAATATTGTCTAGCATGGTAACTGCTCCTTAAAGAGGTTCATTCTAGCCAGTAACAGTCATGACTTATTGAAGCAGGGTTGCATTAATCAGGTTTGAACTTAAAATTACAGTAAGCACAAGGATGTTAAGAATTGATGTCTGTACAAACAAGGTATGATTGGACATCCTATGCTCTAAAATCAAATGGATACATTGCCCCCAAGGTTTCTAGCACTGGATATTCAAAAGGAAACACAGTTTTGAAAGGTTCATTGGATTACAGATAGCTTAGTTAAATTTTCAAACCATTTAAAAGGGAAAAAGTAGAAGACAAATGAATGGTTAATTGTATGGAGTATGAAGTCATTCAGGTTTCCTACAAGTCCTACAAATATTTAGAACAGCTTCTGGAGTCCATAGCACCCAATTAGCATAGGTAGGGTTAAGTATTGAAGTCCAGAAAGCTTTTCTGCAATGAGGCATGTGCTTGTTCTGTCTTGATTCAGTGACAGCTGCCATTTGGCAGAAGTGTAGCCTGGAAGAGCTTGAGATAAAAAAGGCAGCTAAGAACAGTAGATACTAGGAGAGGAAATAAGATTGTTGGACTCAGTCATTTTTGGCATAATTCAGAGCTGAAGCAGTCTGGTTGTCTTCTTCAGTATGAATGCTGATTTGTACTGGAAGTTGCAGTAATAACTCAAATGCACATTCTGGCATAAAACCATTTCTCCATGTAACAACTGCCCATTTTCTGTTGGCCAGTATTTTTTCAGGATAATGTATAATACTTTAATAATCTTTCAAAATCAAAGGCTGGGGCTTTTTGAATTTTGAGAGGATACAGTTCAAATGATAGAATTACCTATGATGCCATTATGTATACTTCCCAAATGTCCATCAGCTGATTAACAAAAATGTAGGTAAATTGGGAGGCTGCTTAACATTTTTTAGCTTCCAAAGTTCTCCACACATAATGGTTAATTCATAAAGGTGGACTGCTGGCTGAATGAAGGGCCCAGTGCACCTTCTCTTCTGCAGAAGTCACGATATTAGCATTATAGTTACAGCACAATCATACGAAAATGTGAAATATGTTTCAGTCGTTTCAGTAGAAAAGTCTTGTACCTTGAAGACTTTGTTTCACGTATGCTTTTCTGGACATCTGAGGAACGGGGTTATACTGCACAAAAGTGAGACTTCAGGTTCCAGAAGACTACTACTATTTGCTTTTTAAAGTCAGATTGTGCCTGCATTCTGCAGTAGAACCAAAAATACGACAATGTCCCTGCAGATTCCTAAACTAATTAAAATGCTTTTTGTAGCACCATTTTATTATGTAACAGCTTATCTCAGTTGAAAAAAAAGTACACAAATTTTATCTCCAGACAATGCAAAAATGCAATATAATATGGTACTTTGTTAAAGTACTGGAGCTATAAATTCTCCTTTTTAAAGGGAGAATTTGGACTTCTTATAGCTAGCTTTGGCACATTCTCTTATGGATATTCAACACACTTGTACACTTCTATTCAGAGCACTTCATCGGTATCTTAATTGATTTTCCAGGGCTTCCATTCTTTTTGACATTTCTTCTAGTAATCATAAGTTAAGGAAAATAGTCCTGATACTGTAGCCATCATATTGTGCAATACAAATAATTAAGAAGTTTCATTCTAGTAGACATGGAAATCCACATGCACTTTGCATCAAAAATGTCCTATTTGTGGATGTCCCAGCGACACTTGGTAGAGCAGGATATGCTATTGGTCTGATCTAGCATGAATGGTATTAGTTCATTGGCAATGAGTATTGCAGTGTTGCTGCAAATAGGTATCTAGATGTTCATTTCTGTGCTAAATGCACTTCTGTGCATGGACATCAACCAGTATTAAATGTTTTGGTAGTATACTCAAACTATCACCCATTTGTTCAGTGCTGCGCATTAAGTGATGCATTTCCAGATAGCAGTTTTTATGTGTAGCAACTTAGTGGGAGGTGGTTTTCCTACATGTAGTAAAGTTCCCATTGACAACACAAGGGTAGCTGAATCCCATTTTGACTGCTCATTTGTCACTGCAGATTCTACAACTGAGAGGATGTGGGTATAAAACTCAGTAGGTTAAATCCAGACTTGTCCCTCTGTGTATGCACAGGCTTTGTTCATTCAGGAAGAAAATGGCAAATTCTGCAGAGATTTCCTACAAGAAGAAGGGAGTGAAGTGATAATCTCTCCCCTACCTTCATAGCCTCTTACTGTTCAGAGGATCTTCCAACTCTTTACTACAGTACTTAAGCTGGAATGGTGGTGGGGAACTAGCTTTCTTATTCCATACACCTGTATGATTGAAGCTCTTTTGAGTGTAAGTCTGTATACAACTCAGTGTATTTTTCTAGATTGGTGTCCCACTATGTATACCTACTGTCATTCTAAATTTTGAAATTGCAGCTAGAGGGGGTTAGTGCTTCACATTTAATTTCACTAACATTCTTCCTCTGTTGTGATTCATCAGTATGGCTGCATAATGTTAAATGACACTTTGCTTTATTGCCCCTCTGTAGTAGCAGGCTATATCTAAGAATGAAACATGGGGATCCAGTATCCACTTATCATTGTTCCCTGTAATAGTAAGCTTGAGTGGTTGTGCATCAACAGGATTGGACCAAAAAAACCTATTGAGAAACTGAGAAGCTATCAACATATTCACAGAACTCAGAAGTTTGCAGCAGTAAAACAATAAGATAACCAAATAAATGAGTATTTTCTCCCACTCCAAAAAGACCCCCCCAACTGTCCAATGTGGACAAATGTTGAATGTCAGCTGCAAAACCAATACAAGGAGTAGGTTTTGAGTTCCTTAATTTAGGGAAGGGAAATGTGTGGCCTTCCAGATGATGCTGGACTGCTTCTCCCAGCATCCGTCATAATTGGCTGTGTTAATGGGACTGGAGTTCAGCAATCCCAATCCCACTTGACCTATTGGTGAAGCAAAATGCCCCTGTGCAGGGGGCACCACCCATTACATATGTGTTCCTAAATAAAAATGTGAAAGGGGAGAACTCAAAACAGCTTCAGTGGTTTCCAGGATCTATAGAATGTTAAACATCCACTGGAAGAAAATGAAAAATATGAAGCTATAATCTATTACAGTATCCCAGAGGAAGGCATGCCTACCTGGAACCCTGAATACTGCTGTCTTAGGGCCAGGTTATATCTTCAGATTATCTTCCAGGCTGAAAAATATACAGTGGGCTCTCCTTACCTGTGGCCTCTGGATCTGTGACTTCCAGCAACTATTGAGTGTCATGTCCTATACTTAAAATGGCAGTGATTTGCATGTGGACGTGTTGAAGCGTCCGAATGCATGTCACTGCCATTGAGTATAATGGGATGTGAGCATTTGTGATTTCTGGTATTCACATGGGTTCCTGGAAAGAAACCACTGTATATATGAAGGATCTACTGTATTAGGATTATTATTTTCCAATGGAGCCTCCCTTTTCTAAACCAGTTTCCTTTAACTACTTTTCTCACATGTATCAACCTGGTCACAGTTGGCTTACATCTGGGCACTTGGGTACAATGTACTGTGTTTTATTTTCTCCCAGAAGATATGAATTTGTGCGATAGGAGCAGGTACTAAAAAAGGATATGTTGCTGTGTTAATTTCTGAACTTCAGCATTTGCAAAATTCTGGAACGTCACAAGATTCTCACATTTGCATGGGTCTTTATTACCATCTGAAGGTTTTCCTGAAAAGTATGTTCAGAAAAAAAATCAACCAGATTCATACTTAAAACAACAGCATTACAGCTATTATGGTTTCAAAATGTTGAGATAATTAGCAAGAAAATACAGAGGGAGCTGAAAGAAGACATAAGGCATAAAAATGATACTTTGGGGGAATTGCTGCCTTTTTTTTTTTTTAATGTTTTCAATTATTTTATAGATGCATTCAACTTCAGCCTATGATTGAATGCCTAATTCTGTTCTACTGACAGAGCAACTCACAATCTCTCATGCTTTTTCATTGGAGATTGTAAAGGCTGAATCCAGTACTTTCTGCATATACAACATATGAGTAGTTACTAAAGACAGGAAGTCCCTAGCATTAGTCAGAAAAGCACTAAGGTAGTTTAGCTAACTGCTGGAAATCCTCCTTTCCAAACACTAGTTACAAGAGAAGGCAACTAAAAGCAAGAAATGTTTTTTTAAAATTAAAGAGAAATTACTAACATTTTCATAAACGGACCTGTATTTATATTACAGTAATGGAAACAAAAGACTAAAATTGGTATACTGTAATGTTAACATTTTTAACTTCAAAATATGTTTCAAGCGTATTAGAAATCTTTATGTTAGGGTGCATTAGGAATGTTAATTACTTTCAGCAATAACTGTAGAAGCAGAAATTTGCTACAGAAACAATACAGATTAACTAAGTCCAAATGACTGAAAACTATAATAAGAAGAGCTACTCCTTGAACAAGGATAAATCCCTGTATCTATGCTACTTAACACATATGCAGAATTAAAACAAATTTACCTGATGTTGCTGTTGATCTCATTTGTTTTTCTTCAAAAAGATATTTATGGTGGACTGCAAAATTGGAGCAAGCAAGAACATCTGTGATTTCTAGGGTAGTTGCTTCAGGTTCTGCAGTGAACCACAGAAAGAAGAGAACTGAAGTTAAAATAAGTATGCATTGTGTTGTTTTCAGGTATTGTTTCCTGTTCCTTATTGCCATCCAGTTTCTTTCTTCATAAGTTATGTTTAAGCAGGTGTTTACTTTTATGAAATAAAAAGTTTTAGATAGTGCAGAACTATTGAGATAAAATCTAACATTTACAAAATGTTTAAATGTTGCTTTTCAACATTGTAGGATGGGTTGGGTGGAAACATTCGAATACCTTATAAAGGTATGAATATGAGTGCACATATAAGGCTATACAGGCATACGTCCAGTAACAAAGCCCCTGAGAAATAAGCTTTTTACAAAATCTTTTTAATAGCTGCCCAGCCCTGCTGTTCTGATCTTCTGTCTAATGGAAATTTTTTTAAGCAGCATCAGCACTGAGAAGATGATGAAGGAAGGAGGACTAGACAAACAGACTTTTGGTATCAAGTACTGTATCTGCAGTAATCCAAGCAATAAAAGCTGAGTTGTGGCAGAATGCAATTCTGCTCTAGCCAATCCTACTGCAGCTGTGGGCTCCTGCCATCTGCCTCTAGAATCCCTTACTGAGTATGCATGAACAGCAAAACAGGGAAAGAAAAGGGGAGAGCAGCTTGCCTCTCCAGGTATTCCTCAGCATATAAAAAAGGACAGAGCTGTATGTTTGGCCACCAAAACAGAAATGAAAAAGTGAATATTGATGAAAGCAAAATTCATCCCTAGGAGCATTTTGGAAGCCTTCCAAGAAGTTTCAAGAAGATCCAAAATGTTTTTGTTTACTTATGTGGGGCTCATCTGACATAGTTGTTTCATTTTGCATGTGCATGTTGTTAATTCTGAATAAAAAAGTTTCATGAAACATGTTGAACTGCTCTTGTTCTTTTTTGTGGTGTACGAAAGAAACTCTATTCTTTCCATGTTATTTCTACCTCTGGCACCAAAGTTTTTGTTAAAGAAGTAATGCCCAAGAACACATTTCTTTGTTAATGGAGGTATAATGTACTGCAAAAGTTTCATGTATGATGTGAGTGGGTTCGGACCAAGTTATCAAAACAGGGCAAGGTCCATTATGGTAGTTCTTCTCACACAACTTTTTCCTGTGGAATGAGGAGAGGAACATTTTACCCTCCTCCTTGCCCCAGCCCACCCACTGCCACTTTGAAATCTGTTCCAGAGGTCTGGAAATTCCCAGGAGTTGGTTGCAGGATGAAGGACAGAACAGTCTCCTGCTAGAGGATGTGCATTGATATGATATCAAGTTTAGGCCACTATTACATAAACCATTATCTCACAAACAGCTGCTGTCTAAAAAGAAAAAAGTGTTACAGTAGATGTGTCCCACTAATGCTTTCTCTGGACAGGACACACTGTACAAAATGCACACTAGAGAACCAGGTGGTATGGAAATATACTATACATAGGTTACAAATGTCAAACCTTCAAAATATGAATCCATTAAATGAAGCAAACCTTCTGGTAAATCCTGGTGATTCTCCAGACCTGGAAGACATATTGTTAAAATGAAGTGAAAGCAATTTGAGATTATATGAAATAACACAGTATATACTGCAGTCCTACCCAGTAGTGGTCTCCAGACTGATCTCAGATCCCTGTCACATTTCCAGGAAGAAAGAATCAGTGGTTGCCAATGCACACAAGTACGTTGCTGATCCCTGGTGCATTGAAAAAAAAACTGCCAGTTTCCCATATCACATAGCCTGAGAAGCCCTGATACACTGCACAAGTTAGTAACATGAATACAACATACTATAAACAAGACTAATAGTGCAAGGGATTTTGCAATTTAAAAAATGGCCTAGAAATATTTTCTGACAGGAAAACAAACAGTTTCAGTTGTTACTATGTACGCTTGGCCAAATCATTTCCAGCGATGTTTGAGCTTTATACAAACATAACCTGGGAACTCAAGGATCTTTTTGGCTGGAGAAGCCTCAGTGACATCTGAAAGTGGGCAATGTTTCTACATTTACAGATACTGTCAGAGAAAGTATCAGTGAAACAACTTACCTGGGAGGTAGTGGAATCTATCAACATATATGTATATGGAAGATGGTTGAAGGTGGCATGATGAAAAAAAGATTTTTTAGGTGAGTTTTAGATATGTAGACCTGCACTGAAAAGCACCAGTAAGGCCGTTAGGGCCAGAACTCCAGTACTTATAGGGTGAGAATAGTAGGCTTGAGTGACTGCTATTTAATTTTTTTTCTACAATATCTTTCACACAACATAGCCATAGCACTTGAATCCCTTTTAAACTGCCATGACTGCAACCTGTGGAATCCTGGGATTTGTAGTCTGGTGAGGTACTAGAACTTTCTGGCAGAGAATTCTAAACACATTACAAAACTATAGATCCTTTAGGATAGAATCATGGCAGGTAAGGTAGCATCAAAATACTGTAACTGTGTAACTGAAGAGACCTAAGACAGAATTGTCACAAGCTGAACCAAAGGTTATTTTCAACTGATGTGGACCTTATTCGTATTTTCAGCAAGCAATAAACTAAGGGATATAAAAGAAGCGAAAGAGCATAGCATTGCAGAATGGTGCCTAGTAGCATTATGTTCTTTTCTGTGACCAAATTCCTTCAGGCTGTAACAGACATTGCTCATAAGATTTGCCTTATGGAGCATGGAGATGGCACAAGCAAACTATCCACAGAAACCCATAAGCTTGCCAAAAGTAGGGGGAGGCAACAAAAAGGGGATTTTATTCTGTCATCAATTTGCTTTGCTTTCAAATGGGATTAATACTGACCATGAAGCTATTTTAAATATTGTAAATATTATGAAGAGTTTGCCCAAAGTTTCTGAAGGAATATATCATGGTGTTTTTCAGCAGTACAGATAATCTTATTGCAGTATGGGAGAGGAAGGGTGTTACAAATTCCTCTGGGTTTTTGAGCTGCACATTTTGTACATGATATGTTAAACTGGCAGAAGAAATACAAATGATTGTATATGTTCCTGGCCTTAGACTAAAGTTATATATTCCCTCAGTGGTAAATAGCTGAAATATTACTCTTTCTGGCAGTTTATTGCTCATCGTGTTTTACACGTATCCCTGTGATTTTGCAGATGTTCAGCACAAATGGTCAGACTGCTGCTGTCAGATCCTGAATTCTATCTGCCTTAATGGTTCATTCAGTTTTGTTGTATCTGGAAAAATACATGATATTTAATACCTTCACAGATTCTTTTTTGGAGATTTGCAGTAATCTCTCCCATGGCACTGAAATCTTCTGCATACAAAATATGTTTTTCTGGAGGGTCAGAAGCAATTTCTCTCAGTTCTTCCTCAATTGCTTTCCCTATTCCAATAGCATACATGGTGATTCCTAAAAAATAAATGGCACATTTTCATTATAAGCAACAATATATTACTAAGATGCAGCATAGTTCATGGAAAGTCTGTGCTATTATGTGACCCTTTAACACAGTGCAAGATAATTCTGCCAAAGTGAGGAAGAAGATAAATGATAATAACCATTAAAGAGGGCTACATGCCATTTAATTTCAATTCCATCACAGTGACAGGACTTATATTCAAAAATATACATTTGTGCTCAGACAGTACTTCAAAAACAATAAACACAAAGGCTCAATCCAGAGGAAAACAGTTGTACTTAAGTGCCACTAAAATAAATGGGACAAACTGGTCCTGATGAACTTGCGTCCATTGTTTCAAACATGCTTCTCTTTCTCTGGACTGAGATAAAAATGAAGTGTTCTTCATTTCCTTATTCCAGCTATTGGTTCAGCTGGTTGTGTCTGAGCTTTTAAAAATTTCTATTAATTCATTGCATATTATTGTTTTAATTTACTTACAATTGCTCAACTGAAGGATCTGAAGGGTAAACAAAGCCATGTAGAGTGCTTTTCTGATGGGCTGGTTTACATATGTATGTTTATGACTTGAACATCTGAACTGAGCCATCATGGATCATTGTCAAGATTGCATTTCAAAATAACTTCACTTCCCATCTAACTCCAAGACATTTTAACTGACTAACTATATATTATATAAGTAGATCAGAAATTAAAAGTGTACGTGCTTAGTTCATACTCTGCTGTTGAGTTTTCTCACCCACCTGCCCATGTGAAACAGTGACGTCCTAGGTTAGGATGAGTGATTTTGATGCTCCAAATACTGGTGGACAGCAAGTTGGATCATCCTTATATAAGCAGCTAGGGGGAACAACCTATGGTCTTAGATGTCTCTATACTAATGCACAGAGTATGGGAAATAAGCAAGATGAACTTTAACACCTAGCACAGCAAAGCAAATATGATACAATAGGGATTACTGAAACCTGGGATGAGTCTCATGATTGGAATTTAGTAGTAGAGGGGTATAACATATTTTAGAGAAATGGGCCAAACAGGAAAGGAGTAGTAGTAACATTATACATCAAGGATGGTTACATCTGTGTAAAGATCTATGACTTAAATCCTTAAGAATATATAGGTAAAAAAGGTGGAGAGAAACAACAGTGATGTCGTAGTGGGGGTCTACTACAGGCCCCCAAACCAGACTGAAAACTTGGATGATGCCTTCCTGGAGCAGATGACCAAACATTCAGAAAGGAGAGATGTAGTAGTAATGAGAGATTTTAACAATACTCATATTTGTTGGAAATCAAATTCTGTCACGAGTATCAGGTTCAGTAAACTCCTCACTTGCCTTGCAGACAATTTCATTGTCCAGAAGGTAGAAGAAACAACAAAGTGAACAGCTGTTTTTGATCTGATCCTAACAAAAATGAAGATCTGGTTAATGGAGTGGACTTAAGTGGATCATTAGGTGGAAGCGACCATGTTCTTCTGGAGTTTACTATACAGTGCCAAGCATAGTCAACATATATGCTAGACTTTAAGGAAGGTGATTTAAGTAAACTTAAAGAAATACTGGGTGTGATCCTGTGGTTAGGAATACTAAAAGAGAAGACAGTTCATAATGAATGGGAGTTTCTTAAAATTAGATATTGAAGACACAATTTCTAACAATTCCAATGAGGAAAAATGGGAAGTGTCTAAAGAATCTGGGATGGATGTCTAGAGCATTTTCAAGTGAGCTAAGATTTAAAAGGGGCATGTACAAAAATGGAAAAAAGGCAAACTCACCAAAAAGGAATTCAAACAAATAGCAAATGTAGGGAGAAGGTCAGAAAAGCTAAAATGCAGAATGATCTCGGGCTTGCTAGAGAGGTTAAAAACAATAAAAGGGGGGGGTTGGGGGGTTTTTTTGGCTTATGTCCATAGCAGAAAGACAAACAAAGAAACAGGAGGCCCACTGTGTGGAGAAGATGGTGAAACACTAACAGGAGATTGCGAAAAGGCAGAACTACTCAACAGTTTGTTCAGCTTGGTCTTTTCCCCAAAGGAATACAGTGCTTGACCTGGGGAAGATGGAACAGATGATGCAATTGGGGCAATGCAACACAGTATAGGTAAAGAAGTAATGCAGGACTCTAAATGAATTCAAGTCTCCAGGGCCAGATGAACTACATCCAATGGTATTAAAAGAACTGGCAGAAGTAATCTCAGAATTACTGGCAATAATCTTGGATAATTCCTGTAGAATAGAAGTCCCAGCAGACTGGAGGAAGGCAAATATTTTCCCCAACTTCAAAAAGGGGAAAAAAAGAGGACCCAAATGATTACCACCCCGTGAGTATCAATATCAATACTAGGAAAGATTCTAGCAAGATCATTAAACAGACAGTCTGTGAGCACTTAGAAAGGAATGCTATGATCACTGAAAGTCAACATGGGTTTCTCAAAAACAAGTCATGCTAGACTATTTTTTTTTCTTAGAGTTAGATGAAGGAAATACTGTGGATACAACATATCTTGACTTCAGCAAGATCTTTGACAAGGTCCCCCCACGATATTCTTCCAAACAAGCCAATAAAATCGGGCCTGGACAATACTATTAGATGAATTTGTAACTGCTTGACTGACTGAACCCAAATGGCTCTTCTTCACCCTGAAGCAAAGTGACAAATGGGGTCCATAGGGTTGTATCTTGGATTCAGTTCTATTGAACATGTTTATCAATGACTTGGATGATGGAATTGAGGTTGTTCTTATCAAATTTGCAGATGACACCAAATTTGGAGGGATAACTAATACCCCAGAGGACAGGGTCAGAATTCAAAATGACTTGAACAGATTAGAGTGCTGGGCCAAAACTAACAAAATGAATTTCAGGATGGAGAAATGTAAGGCACTACACTTAGTCAGAAAAAATGAAATGCATAGATACAAGATGGCTGATACCTGGATTGGTCACAGTACATGTGAAAGGGATCTAGGAGTCTTAGTAGACCACAAACTGAACATAAGTCAACATTGTGGTGCGATGGCTTAGAAAAGCCGATGTGATTCTAGGCAGCATCAATAGGAGTATAGTTTCTAGGTCAAAGGAATTAATAGCCCCACTCTATTCAGCTTCAGTTACACCTGACTTGGATACTGAGACCAGTTCTGATCACCACAATTCAAGAAGAATATTGACAAGCTGGAACATGTCCAGAGAAGGGTGATCAAAACTGTAAAAGGCCTGGAAACCATGCCCTATGAAGAGTGGCTTAGGAAGCTGGGTATTTTAGCCTGGAGAAGAGAAGGCGAAGAGGTGACATGACAGCCATGTTTAAATATTTAAATATTTGGAGAGATGTCATATGGAAGGTGGGGCAAACCTGTTTCCTGTTGCTCCAGAGACTAGGACTCAGAAAACTGGATTCAAACTACAGGAAAAGAGGTTCCACCTAAACATTAGGAAGAACTTCCTGATGATAAGAGCAGTTTGGTAATGGAATACACTGTCTTGGAGTGTGGAGAAGTTTCTTTCTTTGAAGGTTTTTAAACAGAGGCTGGATAGCCATCTGTCGGGAATGCTTTGATTGTGTATTCCTGAATGGCAGGGGGTTGGACTTGTGGTCTTTTCCAACTCTGTGTGGTCTCTTCCAACTTCATGATTCTATGATCCCTCTGTATGGAGTATGTCGGCTAGGGCTGATAGGCATTGCAGTCCAACAACATGTGGAATGCCACAAGCTGCCCACCTTTGCCCTAGACACAGGTTTAGCTGGATACTCGTATCTGAAAACCAGATGGAGAGTGTGCTACCTTCTAATTTTCCTTGAGGTGGAAAAATGGCAGATAGGGCAAGGTTTAAACAACCTACATTTCATTGTTCAAATTGTCTTCTCCTGAGGCTGCTTTGTAACAAATATGACATTTTGGATTACAATATCCATGTATAAATAGACCCTCAGTTCACACATTCAACTGAAAAAATCTTCCATACTGGGTGATGAAAAATTAATCAATTACTCCTATACCTGAACTGCTGCCTATCTTGAAGTTTAAGAAAAACCAAATCTGAATATTCTTTTGGAGGCCATGTAAAATATTTTGATTTGCAGGTTTCCATTTTCTTATAACTTACTTTAGAGTGATATATATATCTTTGTAAAATCTTATGACATCAACTCAAGGTTTCTATGAAGCCAGAAACATCAGAGCCAACACATTCTAACATTTTCTTCCAGACTGGGCTGACATTAGAAAATACTGTTGGGAATATTTGACTTTTCAAGTATGTTTTGATCCTTGCATTTAATTAATTGTATTAAATACCCCATAGGATATTTGCAGAAAAAAAGCATATCCAGAGTAACTTTTTAAAAGGTATCACTGTTACTAAACAGAACTTCGGATATCTGGAAAGACAGCTGCTGCTGTCAGTTTCCTTCAGTGAAAACCCTGGGGAAGGGTGTGCTCATTCAGCAATAACATGCATCTCTACTACCTTCTGCCATGTTGCTTCTGTTCCAGGAAAACATAACTATTTCAGTTTTTCCCATTTTGAATTTCTGCATTAGCATTCTCTAAACAGCCCTGTATTAGCACAGAGCACAATTTTTCAACCTTCATTCCAACAACCTGCTTTATTTTTATGAATGAATTGTTAATGCTTGGAGTCTGTTCTTCGTGACATATCAGCAATAAACATTCTAGATGAAAATTTATGCTCAACATAACTCCACTGGCTGTTCTGAGGTTGTGCCATCTCATAAGACTTATTCTGATAGAATCTTTGGCATGCCTATCAACGGAGAAAGTAGCAGCATGTGTCATATTTGATTCACGACTTTAATATATGTCTTTGGATATATATTGAGGCCTGGACAGCAGACATCTCCTCAGCCACAGAAGATAACTTATACAGCCTAGTTCTTAACAATACATAAAATGTGGCTAGGAACAGATTTGCCAGATACAGCCCCAGAATCTATGCAGTTTATAAGCCTCCTGAAATACTCCCAGGATGAAGGCCAAGAGAACATGCACATACCTTTAAATCTCTTAGTGTAACAGGAGAAAAGGCTATGTACAGCTTCTCCCATGTTTCTTTCCCAACCTGCTATGAAGGGTTCTATGTATGCCAGGAAGGGGTGAGATGAAAGGCAGGAATTCTCTCATCTACTTCCTCATCATAATACTAAATTATAAGCGAAAGTTATAGGAACGAACCATGGCAAGTATTAAGTTTACCATTCTCCTGTCCTCCTTTCTTCTGATGCGGCTGTTAAGTTGGCTAGTTTCAGGCACCCCAGATGCAGAGGCAGTCAATCTGCAACAGGAATTTTAGTCCTTTTCAGGGGCCTTGCTGAATACCCATAGGGCTTTAACTGGGGACAAGGATGTGTACTGGTATATATGCCAATGTCCCCATATCCAATGTCCCCAGGTACTGAGTGTTAGACCTTCTGATATTTCTAAGATCTGAACAGAGTTCTGTAGTGGTGTTCAGCTGAATAATGTTATAAAGCTCCCATAACTGGGAACTTTCAGATGTTTGGACAGGGGTTTTATAGTCATATTTAGCTGTGCACAGTTACAGAGCCATCTTTACATCTTTGTGAGCAGAAGCACAAAGGTGTAACTTCTGGGTGCTTAGTGATCTATGGGGGTGGGGCTTATATGCTACCCACATCCCCAATCCAAGTTTTCGTGTTTACAGACAAAGACCTAACTTTGGAGCCCCATCTACTGTATTGGAAGCTCTGCTGGTTTCATGTTAGCAGGACAGAAATGAAATGCAGTGTTTCCACTCTTTTTGCTCCAAATGTGGAGAAACAACCCTGTCTCTGCAAGGCACTCATGCTGAGTGGGAAAAGAACTGAAAAAAAAAATAAGGACATTTCCAAACCTGGCCCTATTGCTGAACAACGATTATGTCACTACCATCCCTTCCAACAGTTGTTAAGATGGCAAAAGTTACTGAGAAAGAACAGACAAGCTAGGAGAGACTGAGGCAGTTTGCTTTGCCTGAGCAATATTCTACTCCCTCCTGTTCTCTTCCCACCACACAGTTAACTGAGTGCAAGCTACTTTTGCTCTTTGAGCCCATGGGAGTAAGCTGAGGACAAGAGGGGAAGCGGGAGGAAGAGGAAGAAAGAACATTTTAAAGGCTGCTGGAAAAGTGGGATGACAGAAGGTTAACTGAGACTGTCCCGGTCAAATTGGGACAATTGGATGGTATGCATTACATCTTGAGAAACTCTACAGGGCTGCTCTTTTAGTGTAAATGAATAAAGAAGCAAGATTGTTCCCATATTGGTACATAGGACTTTAGCAGGTCCCCTACAATATGTAATTCTAAGTACATTTTTATCATACCCCGTTGCTTTGCTTTAGTAGCCCATCCAGAGACTTCATCTTGGGCCCGTCCATCTGTAAACACCACAGACACTCTAGGCACCTTTGCTGACAAGCGCCTGGCCCCCTCTGCTTCAGTGAAGCTTCTCTCAACCATTTGCTTCAGGGCAAGCCCCGTCATGGAGCCTTTCCCCATATATTTCATTTGGGACACTGCTTTCTTCATATCTTTGGAGGTGCTGAATTGTTTCAGTGTAAATTCTGTGCGGACCTGAGTGGAATACTGCAGCAAACCAATTCTGGCAGCTTTGGGTGATATGGTAAGAGAGTCTAAGATTCCCAAGACAAATTCCTTGACAATCTCAAAGTTATTCTCTCCCAGACTTTTTGATCCATCTATCACAAACACCAGATCAACTGGGCCTTCAGTGCATCCTGTTAAAATAAAATGGGGGAAAAAAAAGAACTGCTGAAAGAACTAACAAGATCAACAGCAGAATGAAATGATCTCTTTGTGCAACCTGGAGACTTCTCATTCTATTCTGAAAATTCTATAGTAACAGCAAGTAAATTAGAAAGCAAAATATGATATCAGAAATAAGTTAAGTTTTCAATTAAAACTAAAAAAAAATTAAAAGAATGGAGGCACTTGTAATTAAGTACAGACGCACTAAAATTAAAAGAATATGGTATTGGGTGTGGTGTTGCTAGGATACATTATTTTTGCAACCAGTAAAGTTGGTTACAGTTTCATTGTAAACACAGTACTGTACAGACAGATTTTGTCTAGTATAAAGAGGTGGATCATGAAAAAAATCTCATCCAGGTTCAGATGCAATATACATCTGTAGGGATCTCAGTTCACACATGGAGTTCCATATGAATAGGGGCTGTTCTACTCTCTTCAGTATTAGGACTTCTGCAGAAGTGGTTCTGTGTTCCTGGAGAATTCTTCAGTACTGACAAGACACTGCAGGTTGTGTCTGTAATAACTGTTTCATTTTTTTGGGGGGGGGTGTTTTTAAAAAATAGATACCAGTTTTTGTCTGGTATAACTCTAAAGAGATATTTGATACCACCCTACCATCCACCCTTCATATATCAGTGTTTTATTTTTAATATCCAAAATTATTATGTATACTGAACCTGTAAGGGCCTGATTACATGTTTGTGCTGTTATGTATAACTGAACCCAGATAACCGTACTTTTGTTTAAGAAAGCAGCTTGGAGGTCAGAATTTTGACAACAGAGCTGGTGAAGAAGGCACACTTGATCCCACACTTGGACCCCTGGTGGCGCAGTGGTTAAATGCCAGTACTGCAAGCTACAAGGTTGTGAGTTCGATCCTGCCGGGCTCCAAGGTTGACTCAGCCTTCCATCCTTTCGCAGGTCGGTAAAATGAGTACCCAGCTTGTTGGGGGCATGTATAGAAATATTTCGAAATACATGCTATTTGTAAGTTGTTCGCCGCCTCGATCCATATGGAGAGGTGGGATATAAATAAAAATAAAAAAATAAAAAAAATAAAATCATATTCCTATGATTTCTCTACTTCATGTTAGCTTCACAAATGACCTTCTTGCCTATATGACTCAAAATGTTTCAT
Organism: Ctenosaura bakeri; assembly: GCA_948474755.1. Classification (NCBI taxonomy): domain Eukaryota; kingdom Metazoa; phylum Chordata; class Lepidosauria; order Squamata; family Iguanidae; genus Ctenosaura; species Ctenosaura bakeri. Next base: position 116,944 of record CAOLHI010001600.1, read on the forward strand.
TTTAAACTCAGTGACTGAGTGGGAGATGATTTTGAGGTACCCCTCAGCCTGAACTCAACATCCTCCCCACAAAGTTCATATTCTTCAAATACAATGGAGGGTTGATAGGTGGGCTCTGTCACATATCTTGCACATATTATGTTAGCAGCTGAAAAACCTCCATGTACTTTTAAACATGAAAACAATATAGCTGGAGCGAAATTATAATACAGAGCAATGCTAACTCAAAAGTGTAGGTCTGTGGACTAGTGGCAGTCCATGAGCCACTGAGTGTTGGTATTTGACAAGTGTCCTGGAAACCTTTTAGATAATGTATTGATCTGGCACAAGTATGGTGCTGGCCCCTGGCTCGTTGGGGGGAAAAATGCTGATTCTCCACATTAGACCATTCCTGAAGCAGTGAGACAGAGAACGATAGTATAAATTCTCCAATGTGTTAAGTGTTTCATGTGCCTTGTGATGGCTTCCTTGTTTGCCTCCTTTCTTATATGTGGAAACATTCAAAAATACAATTCTCTTTGCTGCAGTGTCCAGTGATACAGAAAAGTGACCGATGAATGTGTCCGGCTATAAAACATTCTCTGTTACCGGCTTCCCTGAATGGTACTAGTGCACTGGGGTTTCAAAGACTAATGGAATTTTGGTTACTATATTATGGCAGATTGAGGAAGAGAGTATCTGCTTACAGTTACACTGCTGGTACAGATAATTCATGACAGACCTAAAGATGGATGTACTGGTAACCTCAAGGCTGGACTTCTGTGCTTCACATTGGACTAGTTCTGTACCAAGTTAGAAAACTTCAGTTAGTTCAAAATATGGCAGCACGATTGGTTACTAGTACATCTAGGAGAGATCATATTACACCAGTATTAAAATCACTTCACTAATTGCCGATTATTTCAGGGCAAAGTACAAAATATTGGTTGTTACCTTTAAAGCCCTACATGGTTTGGGTACAGGTTACCTATGGGATTGCCTTCTCCCACACAATCTTCTCCATACACTGAGGACCTCTGGAGGTCATTTAGTTCAGTCACCCATGACTAGGTTGGCAACTGTCACACAAGACATTTTTTCTTCAGCTGTTCCCAGACTACAGAATGACCTTCTGGAAGAAATTCGACAGTTGATACACTGTCTAAATTTAAAACAGCATTAAAGATTTCAGCAGGCCTGTCCAGATGATGTTTAGATAATGAATTTTTAAATTACGATTTTAAAGTACAGATTTATTGTTTTAATATGTATAATTTTATATGTGCTTTTATCTGATGTCATATGTTGTATATTAATCTGGTGTTATTCCCCACTTTGATTCCTTGGCAGAGGCAGGTAAAAAATAACAACAACACAAAAACAAGATGTCATACTGTCTCATAGTAATGTGTCACAGTGTCTCATCATCATCATCATCACCTTCATTATCATTATTATGAGACAATATGGCAAATTTTATCCTTTTATTTCTTGCCATATTTCATCTAATGACTTGTGGACATAACAAACAAATCTGCAGCAGACCTCATGACAGATAGTATATCGCCAAGATTTTAATCAGCCCTATGGAATTCTGAGATCATTAATATTGATTCTGAAGAATAGATAATTATTAATGTATATAAATTTAAACAAGATGTCATGCAGCTTAATGTGGTGGGTTATAGGATTGAGCGGACAAGGTGTTGTCTTATTGTTAACTCTGTCAAGTTGACTTCAACTTATGGTGACCCTGTGGATGAGAGACCTCTAAGTCAGCCTATAATCAACTGCCCTGATCAGGTCCTGCATATTCAGAGATGTATCCTCCTTGATTGAGTCTATCCATCTGCAATGATGTCCTCCAAATTTCCTATTGCCTTCCACTTTACCAAGCACAATTTGTCTTCTCTAGTGAGTCATGTCTTCACATGATATAGTCAAAATATGATAGCCCTAGTCATCTTGGTTTTTAGGGCGAATTCAGGCTTGATTTGCTCTAGGACCCATTTATTTGTCTTTTTAGCAGTCCAAGGTGTCCACAGAACTCTTCTTCAGCATCATATTTCAAATGAGTTGATTTTCTTCCTATCAGCTTTCTTCACTGCCCAGCTTTCACAACCATACATAGAAATTGGAAATATGATGGCATGGAGAATCCTAACTTTAGTATTCAGTGATATACATTTACACTTCAGGATCTTATCTAGTTCCTTCATAGCTAACTTTGCAAGTCCTAGTCTTCCATTTTTGCTGGACTGCAACTCAGAGCCCCAGACATCATAGCCAATGCTGGACTGCAACTAGGAGCCGCAGGCATCATAGCCAATGGTGAGGAATGCTGGGAGATGCTGTCTGACTATTTTTGGGCAGAGTCATTTTGATCATCTTTGTGAGTCTATTTCAAGTTTATCATCTGTGAAAATCTTCCATTTGCTAAGAAAATCTCAGGGGCAAAACAATGCTTGCTCCACTGATTGCCTACCAGCCAAAAGTACACCACCCTGAAATACAGGAGACATGTATAAGGAATGAGAACATTTGAGAGGGAAAAGGAATAAATGGCTTGATACCAGAGTGAAATGTTAAAAGGGTGTGAATAATGTGGAAGTTTTAGGAGTGCAACAGCCTAGTTCTCATTGCTGAGAAAAAATTATTGATGTTTATTTATTCACAAGGCTAATTTGTTTCTGAAAAAGTCAGTATATTTCAAATATATCTTCATCTTTTCAATGTATTTTATGGAGATTTCGTAGCACTTTTGTATGTTGGATCAGTTCTTTTTCAAAGTCAAAAGATATCAAAGAAAGAAAGAAAAATTGTCTTACTTCTGCACATTTTCCCATTTTCTTCCAATACAAATCCCTCATGGCATTTGCAGATGTACGAATCGTTATTATTTATGCAAACATGTTCACAGCCATGCTCAATGGAATTGCAAGGATCTTTACCTGGAAACAAAGCAAGGATCTTCACTGATGCATATCAAAATATTTTCCCATAAATTCAAAGAGTATAAAGTAGTCCAGTTAGGTGCTTCAAGACTTTTAATCCTACAGAGAAGACCACAATGATGAAGGAAAGAAGGAACTTGGCCTGGCTCTGCCTCTGGTTCCTTCTTGAGGCTTTGCTAAACTTCTTAATTCTACAGAGATTCATGACTAACCAGGAGCGCTCATTTTAAAGAGAATGAAGCACTTATAGAATATGGTCAAAATGCCTAGTTTATTTTATTCAAACTTTGATTTTCTCTACAAATCATGCTCCTCTAATTATTGTGGCAGGGAGGTAAAAGAAGTAAAAAAAATGTGATCAGATTTTGGAAAAGTTACATTTTTTGAATTAAAAATCCTAGAATCTCCAAGCTAGCCTGGTCAGCAACACAAGAAAGAAGGAAAGAAAACATTTCCAAGTTATGAACAGGACTGCAAGCAATTAGCAAACCTGCTGCTGTGTCTCCAGGTAGTTCCCACCCGCTCAGGGGAGAGAATTGTGTTTGCTCCAGATGTGGTTAGATTCTAGATAGCCTTAGCCAGCACAGCCAATGGAGATGAATGTTGGGAGTTGTAGTTCAACAAGATCTGGCAGTCCACATGATTCCTACTCCTGATTTACAAGGTCATGGGGGTAGTGATGGTGAGGAGAAAATACAGACCTGAGAGTAAAGGCTTGGCAAACTTTTGCAATGGTCTTGACATCATGTTGTTCATGCTCTGGTAGTAAGGCAGTTTGTTGCCTGCTACACTTGTGTATGTATATGTGACTTTCTAATAACAAATGCCTTTGATAGTAAGAGGACTGAAGGATCACTGGCAAGTCTCTACTGCTGGGACAGGGAGAGATTTGGGATGAAATGAAAATGATAATTACCTCTATATGTATGAGTTTACTGTCCCCCCATAATCTACAAAAGTCAGTGCTTCCCAGTTGCTCTTCTGGTGCATGCTAGAGAAAAGAATATTGTGTGTGCGCACGCACATGTGTGCGTGCGTGCTTGGGCTTCGGAATTGAGCAGGCTTGTTTTGCAGTAAATTATGCTTTACCATTACATCTAAACTGGGTCTGCATCTCTATAACTATAAAATTTGGTAAGTTAAATCAATGCAGTTAAATCAATGGGGGAGGAGGGAGAATTAAAATGACTTACTTCTACATGTTTTCCTGTCTTCTTGTAATACAAATCCCTCATGGCATTTGCAGGTATATGAGTCTTCAGTATTAACACAAATATGTTCACATCCATGATTAGTGGACTTGCAGACATCCTGATCTGCGTGAAACAAAGAGTTATCAATTAAAAATATTTCTATAGATGCAACAGGTCACAAAATATATTCAAATGCAAATCAAACTGCTTACTTCTGCAGGTCTTCCCATCATCCCTTACTATGAATCCCTCATGGCATTTACAGGTGTATGACTCTTCAGTATTAACACAAATATGTTCACATCCATGATTGGTGGTCTTGCAGACATCTTGATCTGAGTGTCAGAAAGAGTTATCCATTAAAAACATTTCTACAGATGCAACCGGTCACAAAATATATTCAAATGCAAATCAAGCTGCTTACTTCTGCAGGTCTTCCCATCACCCCTTAATATAAATCCCTCATGGCATTTACAGGTATATGACTCTTCAGTATTAACACAAATATGTTCACATCCATGATTGGTGGTCTTGCAGACATCTTGATCTGAGTGTAAGAAAGAGTTATCCATTAAAAACATTTCTACAGATGCAACAGGTCACTAAATATTTTCTAATGCAAATCAAGCTGCTTACTTCTGCAGGTCGTCCCATCATCCCTTAATATAAATCCCTCATGGCATTTACAGGTGTATGACTCTTCAGTATTAACACAAATATGTTCACATCCATGACTGGTGGATTTGCAGACATCTTGATCTGAGTGTAAAAAAGAGTTATCCATTAAAAACATTTCTACAGATGCAACCGGTCACGAAATATTTTCTAATGCAAATCAAGCTGCTTACTTCTGCAGGTCTTTCCATCACCCCTTAATATAAATCCCTCATGGCATTTACAGGTGTATGACTCTTCAGTATTAACACAAATATGTTCACATCCATGACTGGTGGTCTTGCAGACATCTTGATCTGAATGTAAGAAAGAGTTATCCATTAAAAACATTTCTACAGATGCAACAGGTCACAAAATATTTTCTAATGCAAATCAAGCTGCTTACTTCTGCAGGTCTTCCCATCATCCCTTAATATAAATCCCTTGTGGCATTTACAGGTGTATGACTCCTCAGTATTAACACAGACATGTTCGCATCCATGATTTGTGGATTTGCAGACATCTTGATCTGAGTGTAAGAAAGAAATTTCTCATTAAAATTGTTTTATAGGTGAACCTGGTTTGCAAGAGTTATTTCCTGCTAATGGTCAAGCTGCTTACTTCTGCAGGTTTTCCCGTCAACCCTTAATATAAATCCCTTGTGACATTTGCAGGTGTACGAATCTTCAGTATTAACACAGATATGTTCACATCCATGATTAGTGGACTTGCAGACATCTTGATCTGAATATAACAAAGAGTTTTCTCATTAAAACTATTTTTAAAAAAAGATGCAACAGATCACAACAACTGGCTTCTAATGAAGATCAAGCTGCTTACTTCTGCAGGTCTTTCCATCATTCTTTAATATAAACCCCTCACGGCACTTGCAGACGTAGGAGTAATCACTGTTAACACACAGGTGCTCACAGCCATGAGCTACTGAGTTGCAGAGGTCTTTACCTACAGATAATTTCAATAATTCATACAGTTTGTTGGATGACAGCAATACAAAGAGAAAAGAGACAAATATGGCAAAGATTAAATAAAACTCAAACCACAGTCTGACTTCATGCAGTTCTCAGAATGAAACTACATGATAAATAACAAAGCACTATTCAGTGTATAATTTCTGCAGGTTATCTTCATAATACTGAATATATCTGAACCATTTCATTGCCAAAAACATGTGCAAAGCCATAGTCAAATGAACTGTAGAGATTTTTTTTATTTTTGGAAGGAACAGCTTAAATTAGGAATGATCAGTCAAAGGGCCACCGGCCAGAAGCATTCATCCCATAAGTTGGTTTCATTGCATTTCCTAGCATTTCCCCAGCCTTCTTTTTAACACCAGGAAGGCTGGGAATCTGCACACTGTTTCAGAAGCAGTGTGAAACTAGTCAAAGTAGCATGGATGTGCTAGTCAATATATGGACAACATTTCTTGGTGCTGAGGATGGCATTCCCAAGAGGGAGTCAAGGGCCACATATTGTGGTCCAGCCCAAAGTGACAGGTAGACAGGGACACCTCTTTTCTTTCATACCCCTGAGTTCATTCGTTGATGCTTCTTTCCTTATTCTCTGTTTCATGCACATGCCTGTTTACATAAATTTGGTCCTGCTCCCAAGTGGAAACAATTATCTTGAGTGTACCAGGATTGCTAGAGGGGGTGGAAAGTAAAGTTAAGTTTCCTGCCCCAATGATTGCTGTTGTCTTATGGAAACCATTAATCTTGGATGCATCAGACTCACTCTGGGTAAGGTGCCATTAAACCCTTCCCTCCACAGTGATCCTTGTGAAGATCTTTCTCCACCTTCTGGTTAGAAGCAAATCTATTTGGGTAGCATGGAGAAGTAGGCTAGGCCCTCCAGTGCTCTTTGGCCTAAACTGAGACTAGTCAATGATCAAAAGTGCACTGCAGACCACAGGCTGCCCATCTGTCTACTATTACTAAAAATGTTTCCAAGCATGGAGAATACTACCATTGCCTTTAAAGAAAAAACAACAACCCATAATCTTTTTTAACTCCTTCTCTCATCTACTGTGGATTAATTGCAAGTTACCATAATCTTAGGCCGTTTCTGCATCTTGCTGTTTTCTGTTGTTATCCCAGCATCATCCCAGCAGCGCCTTTGACAGGATGGGAGCACGTCTCCAATGCTCCCCTCCACACCCAGCCAGCTGCTCGTGGATGGGAGCGCAAGCGACATGCTCCTTCCTTCTGCAGTGCAGCCAGCCTCTAGATTGCACTTCCTCCCATTCTGTATGACTGCCAGGGATGGGAGCATCGCGCAATTGTGGGCCATTACCAGATTTTTTCTGTTAATGGTATATCCCATGATCAGGATGGGTGGGGCACATTGGCAGCAGGACTGTGATGATGTCATGTGGTAGCATGACTTGCAGACCACTGCCAATGCGTCCCCGTCACAGAGTAGTGACACCATGCAGAAATGGCCTTAGTGGGATAAAAGTACAAGTAAACTTCATTTCCTAATCAGTGCAGTTCCTTGTATAATACACAAAAAGCAATATTTTGCATTTTCCCCATGAAGCTCTAGATGCATATAGCAGGAAGACAAAAGCATGAGTTCATTCTTGTAACACCTAAAGAAATCCAGGAATCAAGCTCATATCCAGATCACTTCTTCCTGTGCTCCAGCATGGGGCCTACAGTGTACAACTGAAAGCTTACATACAAAAAAACAGATGATGTTTCTCCCCACTTCTTAACAGCCATGCATTCATCCAGGTATCAAGCTAAACAAACTGAATAGCCCTTAGTGGTCCACCACATATATACTGTATTAGCTGAGTAGACAAAGATGAGATAAACAATACTTCACACCTGAGTTACAAGCAGCAAAGGGCTGAAACTGCATCCCAGAGTCTGAAACCAGAACCTTCAGAATGAATAGCTTTATTTGAGTGCTTGCTTACTTCTGCAGCTTTTCCTGTCTTCCCTCAATATGAATCCTTCATGACACTTGCAGACATAGGAATTGCCATCATCACTGACACAAAGGTGCTCACATCCATGCTGTACTGATTTACAGACATCTCTACCTAGAAAAAGTCAATACATCTTTTCAGCACATTTATATCACATGAACAAGGTGTGTAAATGACCAACAAGTTTCTCCTCTGCTTTTCAACAGCTCTTTCCATTTCTTATCATATTTCAGAACAGTGCTTAAAAATACTAGTCAAATCTGCATGCATTGCCTTCTCGTGGAACATTCTTTTTATTTGATAGGAAAAGTCGTTAGCTACAACACTAGCTAGTGCTCCTGTTATTTATCTATTTTACACAGTGCACAAGTCAAAGACTGAGAACATCCAGCTTACGTTTACATGTTTTCCCATCACTATGCAGCATGTATCCTTCAAAGCACTGGCAAGTATAGGATCTTTCACTATTCACACACAAATGTTCACAACCATGATCACTCAGCAAACAATAGTCCACTCCTAGGGAAGGAAGGGTGTGAATATTATTCACTATGCAACATAAATCATCTATAAGCATTTGACAAAGAATGAAGGGATAGACTATCCCCTTAGGAGTTTAAAAATCTTTAAAAGTAAAAGGGAAATTAAGGATGGAGTAAACTTTGAAATATTTCTTAAATATATATATCTTTTTTTCTTCCTGGGCCAAAATTTATTTTCTTTTGGAGGAAGCTTCCAGTGTACAGTTGCACTGAGGACTAAACTATAGTCTATATTAAATATGTCACTTTTTGCTGAACCTCCTTTTTTATTTACAAATAAATATGTGTCACCCCTAGTATGGATCAGGGGGAATTCAGAAGTCTTTCCCAGAGAACTCTAGTGCCTCACAAAGCTACAAATCTCAGGTTCCTTAGCATATACTAGAATCACAGTGCTATAAATGTTTAGTGTGAAAGGGTTTAGCTTAGACTGACAGAGGCTTATACATGTTCCACTAAATCACGGCATAGCATTGCAGGCAAACTGGCCTTTCATGACATTTAAGTAATATAACCCAGAAGGTTCTTTCTAGCAGCTTAGCAGAAGACCTGAAGTGGAATACAGCCCGTTTCTAAATAATCAGTGAGGCATACTGGCACGTAAAAAGAATATCCAGGAGGAATAATCATAATATCAGGACTTAATACACAGGAGCCTAGCAGTAAATGTACAATTTTAGAGCTCTTGATGGAAAACCCAAGTGCTGCCTGGGGGAAAATAAAACACCAGAATGAATAAACACTGCCCAGGAAAGAGCTGTTTCCATTAGTAGGTTGATTTAACTATTTCAGCAAGCAAGTACTTTTCTTTTTTTTAAACTAGTATGGATTCAAATAGACATGCTTGCCTGGATTAGAACAGCTAATACTAAAAAGTTCTGCCTCTTAATTTTGGCCTACATTTTCTCTGAATTGCACTATCATATTTTGTGTTTTATCTGCTCCACCATTGGATCTTGAGAAATAATTAAAATAAAATAGGATATTATTTTTAGCAGTATACTTATGCTAGTCTTGATTCAGTATCAGTGGTAGCATGATGGTTAATTCCAGAGAATGGCCAGGTAACACTGTTGCAGCGGAGATGTTGCTCGATCCCATTTTTAGGGGGGGAAATGGACTGGTTGAATGTTCCAACAGGAGAGCTCATGAGGCACAGAGTATGAGTTTAGGTCTTAAATTTGGGAGATCTACTGCTACTGAGATGCACATTTTGCTGCTATTCTGATTGTCCAGCACCTGGACTCCCAAAGTATCCCCATAAAGAGGAAAGAATACTATACACAAAGTACTATACCTATTGTAACATCCAAGAGGGAAAACCCCAATCAATACTCCTTTTTGTTCAAGCAGAGGACATGTTATTTGGGTACATGTATATATTACCCTTTTGAGTAGCACCCTCTTATAAGATGCCAAACAATTTAAGCATTATCCTGTTTTTAATCTGCTTAATTATACATGAAATTTCAATCAAGATACTTACGGGAACAAGTCTTGAGGTCCTCATTAATGATGAATCCTTCGGAACACTGACAAACATAGGACGCCCCAGTATTCAGGCACAGTTGCTCACATCCATGGTTGGACTCAGCACAATGATCTTTTCCTGAATCATTATGTGTTAGCAATGGAACAGAAAGCACCGGAATTTATTCAATCATTAACATTTGGATTAGACGGAGTCAAATCAAGGAGCAGTCCAATCCATTTCTTCAAATCCAGTAAGAACAATACCATCACTGCTATTGTGAATGCTCACTGTATCTAAAATTTATTGTCAAGACTGTAATTTTTGCATTTCACTGGCATCTGATTCCAGTTTTAACATTCTTTCCTGATCACACTCCATCTTTCTTACATATCTGCCAACTGATGATGCCACTTCCTGCATCTCATGAAGTGGATTCTTGTCAAAAAAAGTTTATGCTATATTAGATGTATTAGTATTTCAGCAATGACAATTAGGGGTGTGTGTACTTGTGTGCGGGTTTGCTGCTGAAATGTACTAAAACAATTAACCCTCTGACTAGCAGAACATCATATTCTTGAAGGTTGAATCATTTTGAGCATGTGACAATCCACTTCACTACTGTTTATCTATTTTTAGTTGAAGTTCTGTTTGGTGAAATCACTCCAACATTATATTCACAATGAAATCCTGACTTCATTAAACTCAAATTTTATTGCAGTAGGGCTAGAATTTTAGCATATAAAATGAGGACACTTAAACATCACTCATTTGCACATTGTCAAGATTATGTTTTCACAGTTCTCCTCAGAAGAGGCAGAACACCAGACATGCATGCAACAGAGATTTTCAGCCTGGACTATGTCTCATGAGAAAGAACAACTGGAAGGTTAAGCTAATACGTGCTTTCATGAACGTACATTTTTCTGTATGTTGGCTCAGGCAGCACAGAGCTTAGTGCTTTTTTTTGGAAAAAACAACTAGATCCAAAAAATGTGGGGGGGGGTTGAGAAGGAGAAAGGGGGAAAATCCTTTTACAAACCAGCTGCCCTATGAACTTTTTCCTAGTTAATATTTCGCCAGTTTGAAATGGCTGTAAGACTAGGCTGTTAAAAGTATAAAAATAAGACTGTCCTTACAAGTGCAGTATATAAGTTCACATTTCACAGATGCACTCTGTCTGTGATTTTTGTGACTGTGATTGTGTGAACTGACTCTTTAAACCAAACTAGATGGGGCACAGATTTGTGACTTAGATCTCTTGCATTTTTTAAAACAGAAATAAAGCTGATTTTACTTGGGGCAGCAATGCTAGGAGGAGTGTTTTTAAAAAACTTTTCCTGCACTATTTTCCCAAATAGAATTGCCCTCCTGGAGCTGCTATCTGTAACATAAAAAAATTAGAAGTTATCACAGAGTTATACATGTTTTGTTTTGCTTTTGCAGAATAAAGGGGTATATTCAGAACAGAAAAATGATATGAGGAGAAAGGTTTGAAAATGTTTTCCTAAATGGTTCAGCACCAAGACAAGCACCTGTATTTACCATTAAAAGAAAGGGGAGATTCAATGACTTGGCTGATCTCTCATGCATGTCTGTGCCAACCTGAGGTAATGTACCCCATTGTGAACCTCTTTTTGTACTCTAGAACCCACAATTTACCTTCTGTACCTGCTGAAGCAGCAGCAGAACTGTGTTGGACCAGAGCGGTTACACTGTTTGGTTAATGGAGGAGGGAGATTGTTTGGAAATTGGGAAAAGATGGGCCAGCTGATTTAAGCATAATAAGTATAAAGGGTTTCACAACATGCAAAGCAGAACTAGCCAGCTCAACAAAACAATATTACTTGCCAGATGCAGCAGTGTAAGTCTATAGCTAATGAAGCCTAGAGACTTGACCTATCTGTAAGGAAAAAAATGAATTCACAGTATCCTGATAATGTAAATAAATTAGTTTACATCTGAAAGATAAGTAGGCAAGGAACAGATGGGAGAGGAAAAATGGGAAAGATCTGTCTCATCTCTATTTTACAATGATTTTAAAAACTCTAAACTACTTTTTAAGACAAACATTTACCAAATACTCTAATGTTGCTTTTTCTTAAAAATGCATAATAATTTCTCATGAACATTTTCAAAATCAGCATCCTATACAAACACAAAGATTTCTGGCTGCAGTTTTTGTTCATTGTAGTCAGTTCCAATTGGCTTATTCTATATTTTTCTATTAGTTCATTCGTTATAAACATATGTGTTTTCAAAAATAATTACACAAAGGAAAATGTGAAAAACCACCTGAGACTCAACACTTAGTAGTGATGAACAAGCCCTGATTATTACTAATCTTTGAAGACAGAGGTGCAGAGAAATAGTTGATACCAGGTTTGGTAACAAAACATTTTTTATACTGAATATTTTAATATGCCAATTTAATAAACAGGATAGCAGTAAATTTATTACACAGGGGTTGGATGCTGACTAATTAGCACTTGTAGCAGGCCCATGGAAATGAGTGAGACTTTAGTTCTTACTAACTTAATGAATTTCAAATAATTTACTATAAGTGTAATATAATTTAGGGGCAACACTAGATGTTAATAATTGTGTACATCTTCTCTTCTCTTGACACCATAATGTGTAAATTTAAAAACTGTTAACAGAAAAAAAGTATAAGGGGATAATCTTTTTTTTCAAAATGATTTTTGGTTTCTAGTTTCTTGATATTGAGAGTGCAATACAATATGTATTTATTCAGAAGGAAACTTCATTTAGTTCAATGAAATTTATTCCCAGTTAATTGTGGAACCCAAACCTCTTTAAAGGTTTAGCAACTCAATTTCTGAAAATCAAGATTTTTTCCAGGTCCAACCTAGATCCCATTCACTTCATTGGCAGTTGAGTAAGGAGCCTTATCCAACTCATAATGGTGGACAAAATGGAACTGAGGGGACCACATGTATCTCCTAACCCCCAGAGACTTCAGCTCTCAGACCCTTCAACTCCCACCTACTGCCTCTTTTCTGTCTCAAATAGGTCTCAGGACACTCTGTATGGATTATCAATTTTTTTAAAAATATGCTATTTCCAACCACTTCAGTTTTTGTGGGGGCAGCTGGCATTTTGAAGTCCAGAAGATCCAGGGCAGAAAACAGATTTCCAGACTCACTGCAATGCTTTGATTTTGATTGTGCCATAGGAAGGAGAAGGTAAGGAGCTTTAAGTCTATGTTTCTGCAGCAATCTCTTATCAGATTATGAGATGTGCACTTGCTATTTGCATTGGAAGGAAAATATTCACAGGTACCCATGGCCCCAGATTTCCTGAACACCATGTAATCTATCCACAGCATGATCTTTACACTAGCTGTAAAAATGATTTTTGTAAATGAATGGACATTCAAATACCTAACTGGGAAAAAGAAACACATCAGAAAAATGTGCTCTCAATTTATTTAAAATGTTTTTAGTTACTGTATTAGGAAAGACAAGGATGGGATGTCATTGCTCACTAAGCTGTCAGGCAGTTTGATCAAATAAAAACTGCAGCTCCATATTTTATTTCACTTAGACAATTTATATGCCATTTTTCTCCTTAAACAGATGTTCAAAGATCAAACTAGCAGTATATAGCATACAATACTGGCAGTGTATATTAGTATAATAATAAAATATTGCAATAGACTAACAATCAATAAATTAAAAGTCAGTTGAAATTATAACAGCAGTATTGCTACTAGGGTTAAAAATGTGGTCAAATACGACAGAATTTTGAGGGTGCCTCAGCTATGGAATTTTCTCCCCAGGCAAATTTGCTTGGAAAGGAAATTCAACAGCTCATGTTCCACAACTGAAAAGGCCAATAACATGTAGAGAACTTGGAACATTCCTGCAGCAAAGTAATTCATTCCATTACTTATTATCACCCTGATTATCCAACTCTTTCCCTGGCAAAGGAACACTGTTCTGTTATCTGTTAGATGTTAAATGTTATTCATTACTCGCAATCATAGGGGAAATCATTTTGTTTCTTGGGATTTTTTTTTAAAAAATGATGTTCCCTGTCCTCCCTGACAAAATTCTTCCTCATCCTGTAAGATCATGAGCTGTTTTTACATCAAAGACAGAGGAAAGGAAACAGAAAGTTCCAAGAACAACACACAATGCAGTTAAGAGTATTCTCATTGTTTTAGTTATCATCTGTTCTCTCAAAAATAAGGACTTTCAATATGTCCAGTGACAAGCTGTTCCTCTTTCGAGACAGCAATTTTCTTATCTGTCAGGTAAACAAACACATTTAAGCCACTTGCTGGCAGTGCCTCAGTTAAGCTACTCTTGCTAAAATAGAAAAAGCACCTTTTTTTTTTAAGCAACCCCTAGGATATTTCCAGCAGAAGTTTGTTCACTTCAGAACTCAGTCCATTATACAAATTAAGTCTTCCAGAATTCCAGCGTACTTACTTCTGCATGTTTTACGGTCACGGTTCAGGGTATATCCAGTTCGACATCTGCATACATATGAACTTTCAGTGTTAACACATTCATGTTCACAGCCATGTTTCCCCAAAGAACAGACATTTATTCCTATAACAAATGAAGACATGTGTATCAGGTAACAATGCTGAGAAACAATGGGAATTTGAAGCATTAAGTAAAAATCAGCAAGTAAAGCCATTAAACTTTTTATCCTGTTAGCTTCCAGCCACTCAAAATCAAATAAACAGTTTGTTTGAGGTTTCTCAAGGCACTTATGCTTATGCAAAGAGATAACATCAGGAGGGCCATTTCCACAGAACATCGCTTTACCGCTGTAGCAGTGGGTTGTTTCCAGGTTAGGAGTTGTGCTACCGCACAATATCATTGCTATCCAGCTGCCATCCCATCTCCAAGAATCACCAAACCACTCTATTCTATTTCCATAAAAAATCCGTTAAGTGCATGCTTCAATCCTGTCAGCCGGCTCAGTGCAGAACCATAATAGCACTTGATAGTGTTTCTGTTGTCCTGGATCCAGCAATGCACAGGCTGTGGGTGTATCCAGCTTGTTCCTCCCTCAGTGACTCCCATGGCATGGTAACTTTGAAATCTATCATCTCTCCATGTTTATTTTAACATTCTCCTATGAGTTAAAACTTTTTATTTTTTTAAAATACATTTTTAGGCATTGTAGCATGAAAATACAATAGTGTACTGCTGTGTTTAGTACAGCTTCCACACACACACACACACACCCTGACCAATGAGGGGCCGTGGGGTGGGATGAAGGCAGGGACAGGGAGTGGCCAAGGACACTGCAGAAGGAATACTGGTGGCAATACAATTACTCATCCGTTGAAGACAGAAGGGTGTGGAAAACAGCATTCCTAACCCAATGGCATAGCATGAATGGCAATGCTGCAACTGTAACGGTATATTGCACTAATGGCCTCTAGTGCAGAAATGGCTGATGTCAGAGCTTCCAAAACTCTACAGCTTCTAGTTAGAATGTCTTGTGTACTAGAAATCTGGCACATTAATGATATTATTAACTAGAATTCTCAGTTGATCTTAGCAGCCTCAACATTACTACGCAGCATAGTTCAGGAGTTGTAGAGGCTTTCTTCCTACACAATAATAACTGTTGAAGCCTACCACCAACAGTGATGCTTCAAACACCTGGTAGCAAATGTGGCAGATACCATCTGATTTTGCCTAAAATACTTTGCTCCGGAAATTTTTCTGTTGCAAATTCCATTGTCCCCTGGATGACAAAACATGATATTCTCTATACATAGTCACTTCTAATGGAGGCTTCCATATTTTGTGGTGGCCTCCATGCTGTTTTCTCACAATATCCTGGAACAATGGCATTTTTAGGATATTGTATTTAGGAAAACTAAGATAGATACTGCAAATTTGGCTGTTGAGAACCCACTGGATTATACAGTATCATTGACCCACTCAACCTTGCACCCTTTCTGAACTTTAGGGTGGCTTCTCTTTTATAATCTTCAGTTTATGTACATATTGCTGTCCAAAGTCTTGTAATTTCTGGTACATACTTAAATGCATGTTTCTTAAAAACACCCTGTAGCCATTATTATCTATTAAAATAAAATAAAAGAGTAAATGGTACATTCTATCTTTCAACCAATCAAGTCTTGTTTATCATAAAACAGTGCAATTTTTAAAAGTTGTTCAGTGCTTTAGAAATATGGTTAGCCTCAGGTTTCAGAAGAACTCCAAAAGAAAGGAATCCCATAATATAGTATTTCTGTATTCATGGGGTGGTAGATTGATTTTAGGGATTATGATGAGACACAGGGAGGAAGCAGTTTCTCAAGCATATTCTGAACCCTCTGCTTTACAAGATAAGGTATCAACAGTTGGTGGGGGCTATGACAGTAATGTTGAAAAGTAAAAGCAAATGAACTTACTATACACTTTACGACAACATACTTTTGCAAGTTCTCTTATCTGGATTAAGCGTAAATCCTTGCTGGCATCGGCAGAAATAGGATTCGTCTGTATTGACACACTCCTGCTGACAGCCATGATTTTGCAAAGCACAGTAGTCTGGTCCTGAAGATTAGGAAAACGTGTTTAAAAGGAGAGTGGCAGAAGATACAAAAAGTAAACACCCTATCATAAAAATAAATTCCTCTTTCTCAGCTAGCACCTTCTTAAAAGCAGTTTTGCAATTTTTTTGGTGATTTTATATTTTATATATTGACAAATATAAAAATACATAAAGTTTTAGGGATCACTATAAATATAGGAACAAAAGTATGTTACATGTACACTAGGTATGCATATGTTCAGGTAAAAAACATGGGCTTTATACTACTTGTATCATATGGGTATACATACAAGAAAGCATTAAATGTGCATAAACTGCTTTAAACTATTGTCTCATTTAGCCTGGGGTTGTCTCTTTTTACAAAGAATAGGTCTCCAAGAAAGCCTTCCTAACATCTTTGTCACTGGAAATGTCAGGCACTGAGACTGAGACCTTTTGCATGCTGCAAGCTGTGCCCCCTTCCCTTGCATGTGAGAGTTAATATGTGTTTGCCACTCATTGCTTATGAAATCTGAGAACACAGATGTGAATAACTTACGTCTACAGGTTTTTTTATCTGGATTGAGAATGAATCCTTTCCGACACTGACAGTAGTAGGAATCTTGAGTATTAACACACTCATGTTGACAGCCCTGGTTATTCAAAGCACAGTAGTTCACAACTGAAAAACAAGCAAGAGCAGATTTAATAGATACTTGCTTGGGTATAAAAATTTACAACTGAATGTACATTTAGTCAACAGCTAGTCTTGGGCCATTTCTGCACTACATTGTTATAGTGCTATTATTCCACTTTCAACATCCTGTGGAATTTTGGGGTTTGTAGTTTATTGAGGTCAGAGAGCTCTCTGACTGAGAATTGTAAATGCCCCCTCCTTAAACTGCAGATCATCAACAGCACTTTGAATTATGCGTGGACCAGTAACAAGAAATTTTGTGCCCCCTGTAACAAGTTCAATTAACAATCTGGCTGTAACTCTTTGGACCAACTGAAGTTTCTGAACAGTCTTCAAGGGTAGCCCCATGTGGAGTGTGTTACAATAATCCAAGAAGAATGTAACTATGATGTATCTCACAATGGCCATCAGACAACTCTAGGAACAGGTGCCATTACTGTAGTAACTTTAACTCTGTAAAGGTACTCCGCATTAGGGTTGCCAGAATGAAAACTGGAGAGGGTTCTTGGACCTTCAATGGTTGAGTAGAAGAGTGACACTCAACAGGTGTTGCTTATCTGGTTGTGTGCCAAGCAATATCTGCTGAAATTCCCTGTTCTGTACAACCATTAGACAAAGAATGATTTAGAACTGACACAGCTTCTTGGATTTACATGGAAAGAAGAAATAAAATTATTGAACATTTGCTTCGTACAAACAAAGACTACTTATTACAACAGTGAAGCAAATAATTTCATACTTGCTTTTGTTTTGGCAGTCTCATCAATTAAATTATTGATAGAGATTTGTGTAGCAAGTTTAATTTCTTTAGAGAGAGCATAGTAAACCTTTCTTGCCCTCTGGCCGATCTAAGACAATCCTTTAGCAGTTTCATATTACTTAATGTTATGCTAAGAATATGGAGACACAACTAAACATTTTTAGTTTTTTAAAAAACATATCCCACTTTTTTTCTCTTTCCCCAGCAATGCTGGGGCTCAGCTGTCTTCTCTTTCACTCAGTGCTGTTTGTTTCAGCTTATAGTCATCAGCCCAGGAATCACGTCAGCATTCCAGCTCACCTGCAGGACTTTTTGGAAGAAGTCTCTTATTTGAGATTGGCAGCTCAGAGTGCTGGTGGTCTCAGTCCCTCCTAGGAAACTGAGAGGGAGCCAGAATCCCTCAATTTTCCCTCCCTGCAAAGTTGACACCCTTGACAGCAAACTGGACTGGATTAAAACCAAACATGACTAAACTAGTGGAAAGGGGAAACACAGGCAGCAGCTTCATTCTGCTCTGATGTCCCAAGTCAGGAGCACTTAAAAGAATGAGCAACAATCTCCAGTTGGAAGCTGGAAACTCTACATTTGCTGCCACTGGAAAAGACAGCTTTGTCCCTCTAAACTGCCAAACTAATGATGTAAAACATGAACAACTTGTCTCAATGGTTCATTCTGATTTGTTTACTTTTTTTATTTTCATTCAATCTTATTTCAAGGAGCTCAAAGGGACATACATGCTATTTTGTCCTTACTCTGTGAGGCAAGTTAGGCTGAGACAAAGCGGTAAGACTTCACGATCACTCAAAACAGCTTCATAGCAGGACAAGTACTAAACCTTGTTGGTGTACCTGCTCTTTGTCTTTGTCTTCACTGCTCTTTGTCTTCAAGAAGAAAGCACGCTATTTATTTCAGTTATTTATTGTTGTGGTGTGCCTTCAAGCTGTTTCCAACTTATGGAGACCCTAAGGAGAACCTGTTCTGGAGCTGACAGTGTGTGATGTGCCCAAGGTCACCCAGCGGATTTCCACAGCTGAGGAGAATCAAACCCTGCTTCTTCCTCAGTAGAAGGGAATAGTCATCATCACAAGCAAATACTAAGCCTAGAATCCTTGTGGAGGGTAAAGGTGTGTACACACCCAGTGTGTATTTTTGTGTATGTTTTTGTGGCAGCAGTGAAGAGAGCACAACAGCAACATGAGCCCCATGCTACTGCCAGTTGGAACAATAGTGTCTCGGTGGCTGCTAATGCCATACTCTCTAAAATTTCACAGATGAAATCAATGGCATATGCAGCCAAGCAACCTCAAGACAGCAAAAGTTACTAAAGAGGAAGAACAAACTGATGCACCCTTTCCTAGCTTGTATGTTCTTCCTCTTTGAATTTTTCTCATCTTGTGTTGTTGTTATTGTTGTTGTGTGTCCAAGTCATTTCTGATTTACAGCAACCCTAAGGCAAACCTATCAGTGTTTTCTTGTCAAAATTTGTTCAGAGAGGGTTTGCCTTTGCCTTCTTCTGCCATACAACAGGTTTCTGTGGCAGAGTGGGGATTAAAACCCTTGTTTCCAGACTTGTACTCCAATGCTCAAACACGACTATACTACACTGGCTGTCTTCTCATCTTGAGTACACTATAAGTGTCCTTGGCCACACATGCCTTGGCTTTCATCTGTGAAATATTGGAGGGCATGTCTAAATCAACAGCTTGGAATACTGACTGCCTGTAGATATTTGTAAGACAGAAGTTGGGAAAGATTAGGTTTTGGTGTGAAGAACAGATCTTACAAAGTTTTCTTTATTGGATTACAATTCTTATCATGGTCTTTATTAACCCACAGTTTGGAAGATTTTGGCTTGAATCCAATTGGAAGCCCCAACTAGAGCAGACCTACTGAATCAATTACACATGTGTTGACTCTCCATCCAATAGTTGATTCAGTGGGTCTATTCTATTTGGGATTAAGCAATAAGATGCAGGTCTATATGTGTGTGTGGAAAGCACAGGATGGAGCTCCTTCAGGCATGTCTCCTTCTGCCAAATTTCTACTTTTTATCCACATTTCTGCCTATCAAAAGAGACAGTTTGGACCGTGCATGAAATGCATTCTATGAACTGCAGAACAAAGTTAACTAAACAGGACTCAGGTTAATGATACCTCCTGCAGAAACAATTGTATTTCCCCATATATTATGGATACTTGAAACAGAGCTATATTTATCTCTGTAGAGTCTATGCCAGTTTTTATAGAATTAAACCTATATTGTTTTGTTGGTTCAAACTGGGATAGTCCCATTGAATCAGTGAAACTTTTAAAGGTTTGATTTACTAAATTTTCATTGTCTCAATGATTTTGTTCTTGTTGGGGATGGAAAACTGCTTTTAAGTCTTATGTTAAACAAAAGCTACATATAAAATTCCAAAATGGTTTCTCAGAAGACTATTTGGGCTAGTTAGAAAACCAACACTTCCAATTTTACACATGAAAATAGCATGTTCTGTTTCATATAAACCTTATGAAATGGGGCTTTCCTTTCATTGCCAACTAAGCCATTATGAACAAGATGCTAGATCCTGTTATATTTCTTCTTACACTCCTAAATTATATTACTTTTAATTTTTAGCAGTGTCAGTTTGTTTGGATTAATGCATTCCCCCCAATCCCAGAACTATAACTCTGCCATGACCTAGACAGCCTTGGAAGAATTGTCCAAAACTCATTTCATCAGACAAGCAGATGGTGATATTCTACCTCATTATGGGAGTTTCTGCTTACACTGAATTAAGTAATTGGTTTGAATCCAGGCAATTTAGGCTTTCCATCATGTAGGATGTGTAACCTCTTTCCTGGCAAAAGTCTTCTTCTTTCCAGGCTGAAGACTGTCATATAGAACATTTATTGAAAATTAAAAGTAATAATTAGCTTTCTCTTTAAAAACTCAAGCACAATTTTGCTGATGACACATGAGACAAAAAGGTATTAACACCAATCTGCTCTAACCACAGCATTAAAGTACCAATCAATGGGAAAACATATATCACAACGTTATTCTGAAACCAAAAAAGAAGTTGCTTACTTGTTGTTGGTCTAACAGTAAATAATTTTTTTAAAAGTTTTACTTTATGTTGTTCTTCTCATTACATGCCTTCAACCTATCACAGGGTGTTCTTGGGCTGAGAGTGTGTGATGTGCCCAAGGTCACCCATTGGGTTTCCATGGCCAAGCAAGGAATCAAAGCCTGGTCACCAGGGTCATAGTTCAACGCTCAAATCACTACACCATGAGTCAAAATTAGTCAACAGTAAGCTTATTGGGGACTTTGTTCTCACCTCCTCCAATGTCCAAGACAACTAATAACAGTAAAGCAGAGGATACAAATAGAAATAAAATCTATAAATCTCTAAAAACATTTTGGTAAAACATATCAATCAATATTTAGCCCCTTAATAAGACACTGCCTCTTCTATTCTTCTGTACCTGGTTTGCATACTCTTAACATTCCTGTGGTGTTTGAGATATTTTTTCCTTTTAAATTATTTTATTTTTAGAATTAGCTAACCTTCATGCAGCAAATATAATACACAGGCCCTCCTTACCTACAACCTCTGTGTGTGCAATGTCCAGTTCACGCAAAGTGTTGCAACTCTATACCTAAAATGGTGGTGATGCACATGTTGCTGCCATTGAATATAATGGGAGGGGAGCATTCGTAATTTTTTTTTATTGATGGGGGTTCCTGGAACAGAACCCTGCATATGCATCCATATGCAAAGTGGTCCTTGCATGGTAAAACTGTCCTGCTCAAAATATTTTCAGGGTGAAAAATCCTAAATATCGTAAAATCCTTATACAGGTATGAAGCTGCAAGATACACATAAAACATGTAGAGTAGGCATACTCAGCTGTGTTTCCAAAATGATCCTGCTTTTGCACTCTCCTTTGGGGTATACCATTTCATGTCCTTCATTTTCCATTCCTCCGTAAACAATCAGCATTCTGTGATTGTTAAGTACATCCAGTCCTCGTTGGGTTGGTTTAGGAGTTTCTCCTTTAGAGGGGCAGCTTATAATCCAAAGAGTGGCTTACTCCAAAGCAGATAAATGAGGCACATCTCTGCCTGGAATATCCATTAGTATTTCATTCTCTTAAGTTTATATGCACTTCTGCAAACTTTCAGATTCAGTTTTGGGTATTGTTACATATTAGATATTAGGAATCTAAAGAACAGAAAACTTTTGAATAAGTGAACTTTTGAATAAGTGATATTTCAATGATTGATGATTTGTTTCTTCTTTTACTTTTATTGCATTATTATTGTTTTAGCAGACTTTCAGCCTTTTCCTTGAATTAGATATATAAACAATTTTTTTTGTGTGTGTGTACATATGTATAATAATCAAGGTAAAATAACACTGAAGTCAAAAGAATGATGTAAAATGAAAGTACTGTAGTTTGACTACAATTTCAAAACAAGAAGCTTATGTATAAATATCTTTGAAAACATTCTTACAAATAATAGTTCATGCCAGAGGTTGAAGGACATTGATTACCAGGAGCTGCAAGGGACAGCCAGGGGACCTTGCTCCCTTCAGTCACTGAGTTTATCATGCTTACCTTGCAAAGATGGAATGCCTTATTTAAGCTGGTTAACAGTTCCAAAATATAGAAAGGCTTTCTCCCTGGCAAGGTTTAATGTCCTTCCCTCAAATTTGCTAACTGGCAGATTCAACAAGACACCACTGAGCAAAAGATGCTGCCCCTGTGATACTCAGGAAATTGAATCTATATCACATGTACTTTTTCGTTGTACAGTAGAGTCCCGTTTATCCGACGCTCAGTTATCCGACCATCCGGATTAACCGACGTTGCGACGGCCTGGGGGTGTGGCTGTGGGCATTTCCGCGCTCCCAGACATGCCCAGACACGCCCCGACATGCCCCAGGCCCGCCTGACACACCACGCCACGCCCACGCCACGCCCCCAAAATGGCCGCCACGGGCGTCCGGGTAATCTGACCCTTTGGGTTATCCGACGCTGCGGCCGCCCGTTTGGGTCGGATAACCAGGACTCTACTGTAGTTTCTGCCAAGGGGCTAGGGAAGATTTATTACACCCCATCACACAACGCTTCCCTGGGCATCCCATAGAGTCTCTAATGGCTATCTTACTGCAAGGTTCTGACAAAAAGATTACTCTTCAAGTGGCAAATTTTTTAAACTTAGCTATTTTAACTAGATCCTCCTTGTCTATGTAAATGAAATATCTGCTCACTTATATTGTATGCTACCATTATCATCTTGATTGTATTTTCCCTGGTAAATGTGAGCCACTATATTTATTTAAATTTGTATTGTTTTAAAATGTTTTAACATGTTGTTTTAATGGTCTGTTGACTGTAATAAAACAAAATGAATGAAAATGAATGAAAAATAATAGTTCATGAGGTGTTTGTAAGCAGATGCACCTGTGAGAGCTCTTCTTGATGTCTCAGTATTGAGGATATATACAATCATTAGCTTATTTTTATTTTCCACATAATAGTAGGTAATTATCAACTGATATTACAATTAGTCCTACAAGGTGCATAAACAAATTGTCACATTAATGCTCTTATTAGTTTTCTAGTTTCCAGAAAGTCTCATGGTGCTTATGCAAGATATCTGGATGATGAAAAATGTAATTAGGCTATGGGAGTTCTATGTTTTGAAGAAATAACCCTCTCTGTGTTTCTACACAAATTTAGGATTAAATCCAATATTGTACTAATGGAGGTCCACTAGTGCTACATGATTTTCTGGTTTTTTCCTCTCTTCTCACACCAGCAGCCCACCAGAATATCTGTACTAGAAGGTTTTCTGACCCTTCAAGATGTAAATCTGGCACATGCCCTGGTGGGCAGGGATACTTCTGAAATGGCTTCCATCTGTAGACTCATATGACTGGATTCAATGTGAACAAACAGTGTATTAAAAATGCTCTTGGGGAGGACCTAAAACATGAGGGAGTCTAATAAATGTACACATTTTTTTAAAAATAAACAAGAACACTGTAGGCACATCTAAAATACAGATATATGCAGTTGCATAAAAGCTTGTTTGTGCATTCAGCAACTTGAAAGTACATGTAAAGTATTCATTACAATTCAGAATGACCCATTCCTCATGCAAAGTGGTAACATAAAACAGCTGTTATTGTAACAGCAGTATATTTTATGGGTTTTAGACTTTGAATGTGAAGATACCAGAAGAGAATGTACAGCTGTGGGAAGCTGTTTTGCTTACAAGTAGAGAAGTCTTGGGGTGTGACTATGTTTATGAGTCTAAAAGATTTTTTTAAAACTCAAACACATGATGGAATCAGTACGGTTTTATATACTTTTTAGCACGCTTTTTGAAACTGGAGCCTGAGAAAGGCAGATACTTCTTAATGAAGAAAGATGATGTTCTCTAAAAGCCTGATAAAGGAAATCAACACGATGGAAACAGCCCAACAACCCATGACATTAGGAACAATATATTAACTAGCACTGCTCAGAATACAGGTCAATGATAGAGCATATGTTTTACATGTAAAGGATTCCAGATCCAACCATTAGAGCCTCCAGGGAAGGCTGCCTAAAGTGCCAAACAACATCAACAATCCTAGGCTAGAGGGACGAATAGCTTTACTCTGAATAAGGAAGGTTTGATGTGAAGCCCCTCTTATTGATTTGCACAAAGAATCAGTACCATTAAAAGGTGTCACTTTGTGGGATGCAGCTAAGAGGTTGCCTGCCTCTACCATAGTTCCTCTACTTACAGAAACTGTTACTATGAATGAGTTCCTTTCCCCTCCTATTCCCATATGAGTGCTATGAGTGATTACATCACATCAGAGCTTTTAGTGGTCACCTTTTCATTCAGAGGAATTTTCCATTTCCACACAGAATGTGTGAGCTGATACTTATATATATGTTAACCATAATAACTTTGAAACTCTCTCATGCTGCAAAATGAAGACTGAAAACCAGAAAAGTTGGTTTGGCCCCAATCCATGAAATTCATGTTACTTTCTACATGAGAATGGAAGTGACTTTTGAGAAACCATCATGACACCACAGTAATATGAAAATCAGTGGTAACTGGGAATCAAATTACACATATAGTATGCAGTTAAATCTCTTTCTGACTTTTTATTCTAAGTAAGTGTGTGTGGTCCCAGTTAAGATCAAGACCAGCCCATGAGTGGTGATTTAAACCATCCTCTTATCTGGTTTTTATCTAAACAGTCCCTTCCCCTGTGCATAGGAGCTGACAAAAGAAACAAACTACACTGACACCAATAAAATTGTCCTTCTGTTTTACCCCTCACACAAGGGTAGGACATATAAAAAAGAGGCAGGGGAGATTTAAATAACCCATGCTTACTTAAGAATAAAAAAGTGATTGATAGCTGCCCACTAAGGCCTAAATCATGTTGGTGGTCCAACAATTAATTGTTGAATGGGCATAAGTAACACTTACCTACTCTAGTTGAGATGAACAATGCGAGTCAGGCCTTGGTGTTCAATTACAGCATAGTAATTAAATAGTGGCCATTTCCGCACTAGACTGTTATAGTGCTATTATTCCACTTTCAACATCCTATAGAATCCTGGGGTTTCCAGTTCAGGGAGGGTCATTTAGAATTCTCAGCCAGAGAGCTCTTTGGCCTCAGCAAACTGCAAATCCCAAGATTCCATAGGATGTTGAAAGTGGAATAATAACAGTATAACAGTCTAGTGCGGAAATGGCCAGTGTAGCTACAGGTTGCTGTTAATGGATGAGCTCCTACATCATGATGACAGAGCATTAAGCTTTTGCTAGTGTACTTATGGGAGGCCACTGAGACAGAAGAGACTTTCCCCTTTGCTTGGCAGCCTCTTCTCTGGTACCAAACAAGAGCAGTTGTATCTTCCTGTCACAGATTGGCTATTGAAGTGCACCTTGGTTTGTTCTGGCTGTTTTTGAGCACAGAGGGAAGAACAATCAGCCTCCACCACCAGCAGAAGAAGCCTGCTCCATCCTCCCTTGACACTCAATAATAGCTAGAAGCATGCCTCCATTGGCAGGGGAGATTGAGTTGCACCTAGGAGCCCCTTGGCTGTTGTTGCACTCAAGGCTGGGGCCTTGAGGAAGGAGGTAGTGAGCCCCTCCTTCTGCAATGTCCAAAGAAGTACATAACCTCCACTTTACATCTACATATGTCAGCACCAGGATGCTGGCAAGCAATAGATATGACCTAAAGAACTGCATACCTAATCTTTTGTACCCAAGGAGGATGTGAGGTTATGTGCTTTACTACCACATATGAGTCCATCTGCTTTACTGGCACCCAATGTCACATGGCAAAGTGCTTTTTAAACTGAACAGCCTTTCTTTCTGTAATTTCTGATATGATGTGATTTCTGATGTTTGAAGTCAAAAAGGAGCTGTTGCTGCTGCTACACCAATCTTTGGGTATGCTCAAAATTAACTGTACAATTCTAAGCATTATGGTTTAGTTTTAGATGGGAATAAGAAGACTTTCAGGATGTAAAAGGTATGTTAAAACTTTTTATCACAGTGAATTCATACAGAGCAACGGGAAACAGATACATACGTAAGCAGTTCTTCCCATCTTCCAGGAGTTCATAGCCATCGTAACACTGGCAGACGTAAGATCCAGGTGTATTCACACATATCTGCTCACAATCATGCTTTTTGACCTCACATAGGTTCTGGGCTGCAAAAATTAAAAATGGGTAAAATATTATTGAAATTCAACAACAAAAAAAGTGGTTGTTGTTCTTTTCATTTTCTCAGTCCTTCACTCCAGCCTGAAAACATAAGTGAGAAATCCATAAGCAAACAAAAGGATAAAAGATACATAAATAAGACACATAAATCAGTTATGTAAGAATAATCTGAAATGCAGGTTTTAGTTCATCAGAATTTAGGCCATAAAGAAATTTAGTGGTGCAGGAATCTGTTGATTTTGCTGCAATACAGCAACGTAATCTGTTGCAGGTCAATTAACAACACAGGTGGGCAAGCTCAGCAGGAGGCATTTTCTTTTCTTTTCCCAGAACCTACCACAGGCTGTATATTGAAATGGAAAATGAAGTAAACATTGGTTCTTACTGTGATATGTTTATAGTTTCAGCAGCAGAAGGAGGACATCCTCTTGTGGATCACTCCTCCCTTTCACTCACATGAGGCTTCCCTTCTACAACTAAAGGAAAATAAAAAATAACATTATGCATCCTCCTGTGAGCAAGAGGAAAAGCAACTCACATGAGGATGCCCTCCCTGCAGTGCTGGAAAAAAGTGGCTGGAAGTAATTTTTTAGCAAAACAAGGCATAGGGAGATTGTCTCTTCCAGGCTTCCAGAACTGCAAATGTCCTTTCAGAAGTTATTTATTTTGTTACAGTGTATGCCTTTTGATAGCTGCAAAATCATGGGGAGGGGAGTCATGTTTTGCCTTTCTCCAGCAATGAGGCCAACAAATGTGTCCTGTGTTCTGTGTGCATTGAATGTGTCCCTTGGGGCAGCTAGTGGATCTGTTGCTGCAGGGGCATCAATTCTCTCTTGGTTTCCAGTGGTGGCTGGAGATGCCCATGTCAGTGATGTGGTAAATCCATTCCAGGTTTGGAATGCCTTAAAGGAGCTCTACAAGGTGCTGAACCTATTGGTGGAATAGGGTTCAGCACCTTGGATAACTTTTACAGCTAGGTTAAAATCCAGAGTAATCTCACTGACGTGGGAGCTATGAGCTGCCCCTGCTCTGTTTTATGGTCACTCCTCCCACAGCTCCTGTGGGAGTTACAGGTATCCAGGTACTAGATCTTATTCCTTCATGAATCCATCCGTTGCTGCTGGTGCACCTTAAGTTAGAACTTCTAATTAGGTGCCAGTCAAATGCGTTTGACTATAGATACCAGTATGGCCATGTTTCCTAGGGAGTGGTAATGCAACATACTTGGAGTGGGGCCTCAGTCTGGAGAAGGCTGAATTAGAATGTATCCCACTACTCTTGGCAACATAGATATCATTTCCACTATAGCAAATACACTGGAGTATCTCAGCAGTTTGTTTAAAAATTGGTCCTTGAATGGAAAAAAATAAAAATGCAAGGTACTGTACTACTGTCTTCAACTAACCCAAAACCAGATTGTTGTCAGTATATTTATTTTCTTTGAAGTTAACGCTTTTGAGTTAGAATGATTTCTCACAAGAAAAATCAGATCATTGGAAAATAAAAGAACTTGCTTTTAAAAAACCCTGTTACCAGGCCAAGTAGGAGAGACTAAAATCCAACTGTTATTCCCACACAGAACAGACCCAGTGAACAAATAGGAACTTGGTAAGTCAACACTTTAACTCTACAGATTCAATGAGTCTATGCTAGCAGAGTAACAACTGGATTTAAGCCTATTTTTAGAAATTCAACATTAACAATAGGCACTCCTTCAGTGACTTAAAAAGGTGGTTTCATCCTTGCACATTCAGATTGTTTTTACAGCTTTAACAATTTATTACCAAGGAAATCTGGACAAACCTAAAGATAAATGTTGGAGAGACACAGATATAAACAAATCATTTTTAACACTAGTCCAATATATACAAACAGTGTCACTGAGGTTTCTTTCTACAACTAAAACTGATTTTAGTTTTATAAACTGATATGTATAACTAGTGTTTTAAAACTTAAATACAACTTTGAATATAAATGAACTGTTTGATGAAGAAAGCAGCTGCTTGCTTATAGAAAGAGCATGGCTACTTACATATCATACAAAGTCTTGCCCAGAGCACTGCATACTTTATTTCCCTGTTAAAATTTGCTGTAAATTTGTTTTCTGTCTAGATAAAACAGAGTGTGTGCTAAAGTATTTCTTCAGAATGTAGTGTAAGTATGAAACACATTTTTCTGTAACAAAGGAAAACTTAATGCTCGGTGCACTGATTTCCAATAGATATTTTATTTTATCTATTTATTACCCCTCCCCTCAATCTCTCTGTGTGTGTTTACTGCCCTTCTGGTACTTAGCAGACCTTTCATTTGTATGTGTCTGCCACTGCAGAGAAAACATGGCATAAAAAGTCATTCTGGTTCAGGATCTGTGTGTACAAATCACCATCAAGTGAATCAAGGGGCATTAAAATTGTACAACAGGCTGCAGGATGCAACCACTGAATGAAATCCATACCCTCTATAATCAATGTGAAATATGCTACTGACTTTAATGAAATGTGGATTTTGTCTAGATTTTTTTTTAGGGCTGATTAAAGAGTAAATGATTTGTGGACTGAAAGCTTAGTGTAGAATTAACTGAAAAGTGATGCTTACATTTAACTAAATACATCTGGCTTATGTTGACAATGTATTGTCAGGAAATATAAACAGTCATGATTTATTTCTGCATAGGCTTAGAGGCCAAGTGAGGAATACATCTTCAGCCTTGTATGCTCTTGAATATTCAAGAACAAAGACATATCCAAAAAAATCTTGGATTGCATATTTTGCATTGTGTATTTTATCTTGATGTGTTTTAGTAAATCACCCCAGAAAAATGTCTTAAAGGAAGTAGTTTTCTTTTTTTCAAAATGGTTGATTAAAATAATAAGGCAGTGAAAATCAGGCCACAGCTATATAAACTTGTACCTAATTCCATCTAACAAAATTGTTTAACTTTATCTCCACCCCACACACATTCCCGGTACTGTGTGGTAATACTGTACAATGCACAGTTGTCTCGGTTCATAATAGGTGTAACAGGGCTATTCGCAGGCTATTCCTAAGCATATTTTCCTTGGCAAGGAGGAACTTTGCACTATGACTCTGCTATAGTTTCTAGTCAAACATATAGGCTTGTATTCTATATCAGACTCTTGCAGCCTGGCTCTGAAACCTGACAGAAATATCATCTACCCATGTTCTAACTGCTAGCAGAATGGACCTTCTTCTCCTCATGCAGCTAATGACCAGTAAAGCGGGAGAGTTTACAACTGTGGCAATATTGTCACAATTGTGATTGAGTAGTAATCACAGTAGTAAATTTCACAAAGTAGTAAATTTCCACCATTGTAACTGTCTTCCAACCTACTTAACTAGCCATCAGCTGCATGAAGAAAAGGAGATCCATTCTGCAGAGGACTGAGCATAGCTGAAACATGTTTCTACAAGGTTTGCAGGAGGAGGAGAACTGGACCACAACAGATACAGAATACTGCAAATGCAGAATACTGACTATACAATCTTTCAAGTTAAAAAAATTTACATGCATATATATGTCATGATAAATGCAAAAATGAAGAGATGCTGCCCAGCAGAAATGATGTAGGAAGGTGGTTATGTTTAGCTTGGAGAAGACTTAAAGGTGACATAATAATCATCTTTAAATATCTTAAGCAAAGTCATGTAGAAGATGAAGTAAGCCTGCCTTCTGCTGCTCCAGAGATTAGCACATGAACAACAGAATCAAAATAAAATGACAAGAGATTCCACCCAAGCCGAGGAAAAACTTCTTTACCGTAAGAACTGCAGACAATGGAAAAGACTGCCTCAGGGGGTTACAGACTCTTTTTTGGAGGTCTTTGTAAACAGAGGTTGGAGGAGCACCTTTCAGAAGTACTTTAGTTGGGTATTCTTACATGACATGGGTTGGACTCAATATTCCTTATAGTCCCATCCAACTCTAATATTCTTTGATTCAGCAAAGAAATAGCTACTTCAAGTGGGGAAACTAGATCAAGACAACTGTTCAGAATATGTTTTATAGTGTTTAATATATAACTAAGAGCTTAGAGATAAGAAAAAAATAGTTATTATGCTGGTCTCTTGGCATATTCATCAGAAAACAGAGAAAAACAAAGGCACATAGGGATTAGCATTTGCCAAATAAGGAGTGAAGAAAATGCTAGGAAAATAGTAAGGCAACATTTGGCAAGCTATGTATCTGGCTGATTGAGTGCTGATGGCAAGTGGCCCACACAGAAGTAAAAATGATAGATTCAGAAGAATAAAAGGGAAAAGAGAATAAAATATTTGTTTATTTTATTTCAGACCCTGTTTTTCTCCTGGCATGGGCCCAAAGCAGCTTATAATAATTTGAAACAAAATGCAGTCAAAATCTTATTTTACAAAAGTTAGGGGAAAAAATTAAATAACAATTCTGTTAAAAAGCACTTAGTTAAAAAAGTTTCAAACACATTAAAACATAATTAAAAAATAAAAGATTAAAGCACAGCACACCATCATCAAACAGCCTTCAGCCCTATTATTTAAGAACCAAAAGTCTACCTAAATAAAAAAAGGAGGGAGATACAGTCTTTTACAGTCTAGATCGAAGCTGTTTAGGGCTTAGAAGGTCTGGAAATGGACTGGTAGCCAATGAAGCTGTTTCACTAGGGGAGTTATATGATTCCTGTCACCAGCTAAATCAATAACCTGGCTGCAGCATTTTAGACCTACTGAAGTTTCTGAACAAATTCTAAAGGCAGCCCCATGTACAGTGCCTACCAATAATACAAATGGGATGCAGTCAAAGCATATACCTACGTCTCCAGGGATGGATGCAGTTGGCACACTAGTTTTAGCTATGCAAACGCACTCATGGTCACAACTGAAATTGGGCATCCAGGTTCTGAGTCCAAGAACACACTTAGCCAGTGAACCTAAGATTTCAGGGGAAGTGTAACCCCATCCAGCACAGGCTGAATACCTATTCCTTGATTTGCCTCACAACTGACCAGGAACACATCTGTCTTGTCTGGATTAATTTTCATTTTTTTCACCCTCATCTAGCACATTACTGACAACAGACACTGATTTCATACTGAAACAATTTCCTTAGATGGAAGGCTGAGATAGAGCTGGATGCCATCAGCGTACTGGTGACACTGAATCTCTGGATTTCTCCCAGCAATTTCATGTAGATATTAGGCAGCATGGGAGACAGAACCGAGAGACATCCCATGGGCCAATTTTCTGAGTCTGCTCCAGACTAGAACCACTATAGAAAAGAGTCCCCCAGTCCCATCCCAGAGGGACAGCACAGAAGGTTACTGTGGTTAATGGCATCAAAAGCTGCCAAGGGTAGGGAAGGGTCATTAGCTAAAGAAAGTGGATAAAAATGTATTTGTGTTTGACCCAAGACTCTATTAATAGCCTCCTCAGCTAAAATGGTTATAAAATACAGCAGTGTGTGTGCAGCAATGCTCTTTATATATATAGCTCTTTATAAAGCTGTAACACATTTTATATAATATTTGGTGCCACAATGCACTATTGCTCTAGCTGACAGACATATACTACTGCAGTTGGTTTGTTGTTTTTCTTAATTCTGCAGAGTGATAAAAATGGGAGAGTATTCAGAACCAAAGATGTCAGAATTTGTTGTTTTTTTAAAAAAATATGGAGTTTTTAAATAAATCTTTACTCTAGAAAAAAGTGAGCAACAACAATGCCAGTATTTCATATGAAATTTATTTATGGATAGTTTTTGTTAAGAACCAGTGTAGTAGTCATTACCACATAGGAATAAGAGTATGTGAGACAAAACAAAGTCATGCAAAAGGTTTCTCTAGTGAAGGTGAATCATGGCAGAGGGTTATTTATTAATTTATTTTATTTATATCCTGTCTGCCTTCTGGCTTGGGACACTAAACAGCTTACAGCAAATTAAAATAAAGTGCAGCTAAAATCTACTATATACAAATTTTAAAAAATCAATTAATCCACAATTCTATTAAAAGTACAAAGTTAAAACAAGTTAAACACATTTAAAATGTAAGCATAGCACATAAAATTGAAACATCCTCCTACCATGTTAAGAGCTTAAACAAATAGTTCATTGCCTGCCAATGGAAAGAGAGAAGAGTGCAGAAAAAGTACTCTCTCCTCCTTGTTGTCATGTGCCTTCAAGTCATAATTTGCCACTTATGATGATCCTAAAATGAAGCTTTCACGTTTTTCTTGACCAGATTGGTTAAGGGGAGGTTTGCTATAGCCTTCCTCTTTGGCTGAGAGAGTGTGACTTGCCCAAGCTCATCTAGTGAGTTTTCATAGTGGAATGAGGGTTTGAACCCTGGTCTGCCAGGATCTTAGCCCAACAATCAAATCATTACACCATGCTAGCTTTCAAACTGTATGGCCTACTGAAATAATTTCTGTGTTTCGGTGATTAGAACTACATAACACATGGAGCTACCACTGCAAATAGTAACAATTCCCTTTCAAACAGTTCACTGTAATTCCTACTCGTATTCTGAGGGGCTGTAACTCACCATTTTTGTATGTAGAAGGTCCTAAATTCAATCTCTGAATCTCCAGAAAGGGCAGGAAAAATATACTGCCTGAAACTCTGGACAGCTGCTGTTCCTCAGTGTTGATACAGGCATACCTCAGTTAACAAAGCCTCTGACAAAGAAGCTCCTTTTTACAAAGCCTTTTTTATGACCACCTATCAACCTTTTCCTTGGTCTAGCTGCAATACTGGCATTGCTAGAATGATGAAGGAGGGTTGGAGAAACACAGACCTTCTGTGCTATGTTGCAGCAGCATATCTGTCATAAACAATGTGATAAAGCCTGAACTGTGAA
Organism: Ctenosaura bakeri; assembly: GCA_948474755.1. Lineage (NCBI taxonomy): Eukaryota > Metazoa > Chordata > Lepidosauria > Squamata > Iguanidae > Ctenosaura > Ctenosaura bakeri. The sequence goes on from CAOLHI010001600.1 coordinate 150,280, forward strand.
AGAACAGGATTCTTCTCTAGTCAAGCCTACTGTGGCAGTATGTGCACGTACAACAGGCAAAGTAAATAGCAGCTACTTCCAGAATCCCTTATTAAGCGTATGTGAACAGCAAAACTGCAACGCCTGCCACACCAAGTTTAAGTTCTGTAAGTTTGGCCAACCAAATGGAAATTGTAAGAAAAGTGGAGGCTGGTCAAGGAAAATGTTATTCCTGGATGCATTTTGGAAGAAGTTTTCAGATGGTCTCTACAAAGTTCAAAATGTTTCTGTTTATTTATGCAAGGCTTACCAGACCTGGTTGTTTCATTTCTCAAGTGCATATTGTTAGTTCTGAATAAAATGTTTGCTGAAATGTGTTGAACTGCTCTTCTTTTGGGGATGTAAGTACCTATCTCTACCTTTTCCATGTTATTTCTGCCTCTGGTGCCAATTTTTATGTTAAAGAAGCAATGCTCAAGAACACATCTACCTCATTAATTGAGGTAAACCTGTACTAGACTAGATGAAGCAATGGTCTGATTCAGTGTATTAATTTAGTATAAGTCTGCTTCTTATCATGCTACCATACTGAGCATTTGCTTGTCACTATCAGAAGCAGCAAATGATAATAAGTAGGGGAAAGCACAGCCTACTGTTATCGAGACATAAGTTACACTGTGTGGGATAGAGGTTAGTATGGTAGATTGTGGATATCCAGGCTTAATCCCCATTGAGGCACGAAACTCAGGGGATGATCTTGTAACAGCCAGTCTTTTTCAACATGACCTATCCCCTTATGAGAATCCCAGTGTGACCTATCCTGACTTGTGAGAAGAAAATGAAGAAAGAAACTGCACATGTCACCTTAAATTCACTGGAGGAAATGTGGGATGTAATGGTAAAAATAAATAAAAATGAACTATATTAATGTGTACAAGTATGTGCACATGCACATGCATATACACATCACACATGCACATGCATACACATCCAGACACACACGCACACAATTTACATAACCATTTTAGTTTATTAGGCAAATTTTGAGGAATCTGACACTCATCCTTGACCCAAATAGACTATAAATGCATTCAGTTAAAAAGATTTAAGAGATAAAGGTACAAAACTCACTATTGCAAGTCTTCTGGTCTGAGTTCAAAATATATCCTTGTTTACATTTACATACATAAGAGCCAGGAGTGTTGATGCAGAAATGGTCACAACCATGTTTAATTACACTACATATGTGTTGCACTGAAAAAAGAAAAGTAATATTCTAGTTAGAATGAACACAGGATTAAACAAAACTCTCTCTTCTAAGATATAATATATGAGAAAGCTAAGAGGTCCAAAATATTTTTTAAAAGACAAGGAAAAACAAATATGACAGTGATGTTAAGTACTGATACAGAGAAATACAAATGTATGTGTGAGCAAAATAGCTATAATTTCTGTTCAACTTCCCTGTTTTGCCAGTTCCCATTACAGTTGACATGAAACAATTCAGTATGTGTTATAGATGGTGGCATTTAAACTTCCCTCCATACTGAAAAAAAATACTTTCTTAATCTAAATCTTGGTGTTTTGCAGCTAATCTACGCAGCATTACCCCTTTGAATTTTTCTGTTCAAATATGTAAATAATTGTCATTATTACCTTCAATAATAATTTTTCAACTGTTTTAATTTTTATATGTAAGGATGAACTATGAGTCTCAATTATTAAAGTGATTAAAATACTTTTTCTTAAAGATATCTGATATTTCTGCAGAACAGATATCTTGGTAGCTGCATATTGAAAAGAATGAGAAAAGAGAACCATTTAAATGTGCAAAAAATAGCACACAACCCACTTTTGGTTGCAGGTCAAACATTCCATGTCTGAATAGTAGTCAAAGGGTTAAAAAAAGAAATCCATGAATATATGAATGCATAAAGAACACTACTTGATTCACAATATTTTCTATTAAGACTTCGTCTGATTCTGACATAATGGCAAATCATTTTAATTCATGTATATATGCAAAATAGACTCTTGTGCTCATATGCTGTAATTCCTCTTCCTCTCATCTTTGTTGTTATTGTTGTGTGCCTTCAAGTCATTTCTGACTTATGGGAACCCTAAGTCGAACCTATCACGGGGGTTTCTGGGGCTGAGAGTGTGTGACATGCCCATGGTCACAAATTACAAATAATAAACAAACAAGGATATCAAAACATGATTTGCCCCTGGAATGCACATGTGAATAAACCTCTTTTACTATATTCAGATAAAAATGGGTAACAGTGGCTTGTTACAAACTGGAACCAGCAGCTTTAAATTTCTTCCCTGTATGTGAAGGAGTGGAATGTCTGAGCCAAAGACTCACTATACAGATAATGACAAACCATTTGATGTTTGTTGTTACATCTGAACTTGTTTATGGTATTTATCAAAAAAGCTGTCTATTCTCTAAGTACAACTTGCTTTTTACTGATGTTTTCTGATTAAAGAGCCCAAGGTTCCAACATGTCTGTTTTATTTTTAAAACACTGTGTGCATATCTCTATCTATAAATATAGATATAGTTGATTTTTTTTTCTTTTTAAAGAGTGAATATCTTAAACAAATTCTTTTAAATTTGCAGGTAAGTGCCTTACCACAAAGTTTAGTCTGGAACACAGAAGTCAACGTTTCAATCTGGCTGAAATTTGCAACCAAAAAGACATGGTCTTCATAAGGTTCACTCCCAATGGATTTCAGTGTATTCATATCCACTCTTCCCACACCAATAGCAAAAATTAGGATTCCTGAGTTTCGGGCTTTTGCTGCAATATCTGCAACCGGATCTTGAGGTCTCCCGTCTGTCACTATCATTATAACTCTGGGCACATTCTGACTGAGCGGACGAGCCCCTTCACTTTCTGAAAATGCTATGTTCATTGCATACTGAATGGCTAATCCCGTCATGGTACCAGTGGCAAGATACATCATTCTTTTTACTGCTCTCTCTACATCCTGTTTCCTCTTAAACGTCTTCAGTGAAAATTCATTTTTGACTGTGCTGCCATATTGGATAAGTCCCACTCTAGTGACATCTGGTCTGATGTCCAAAAACTGAAGGATGGTTAAGATGAATTCTTTCACTTTCTCAAAGTCATAAGGGCGAACACTACGAGAGCTGTCAATGATAAACACAAGGTCGAGCTGTTTGTTACTGCAAAGTTCTTCTGCAAGGAAAGAAAGATAAAATAAAATCTATCAATGAATTACATGAAACAAACCATTGCCAAATTGAATCTAAGTGAATTGACCAAAAAAAATATATGTTTTTTTTAAAATGAGAACTATTAAAACTGAAATGTACTTTGCAACACGCATAGATTTCATCAGACATTGGTTGTTGGGTTTTTTATTTCCTTTGTATAGCTGGAGATGAATATCATGATCTAGAATTTTAAAAATTAGGCTGTAATTAATTACTTATAGTTCAGATACCCAATGTTATGGGCTCTATCTGTATGTTGGATTTTCTGAAGTTATTGCTTCATTGTTACAGCAACAGTACTCAATCTTATATATTTTGAAATAAAGTGAAAGAATGTTCTCTATGTTCTAATGAATTCTTAAGCAAATTGCTAAAAGATATTTACCAACCACATGGTTCTGTGAGTTACTGAGAGACAGGAAATGCCCCTGTTTCCAGTAGACTCATTACAAAACTTTTCTCAGCAACCCAAGAAATTTGTGGGCATGGAACAAGGATGCTATTTGTGGGCTATGAAGTAACTGTATGGTTTTATTAATTTGCAGGCTACAATGTTCCTTTCTTCTTAGATACAGGATCACAGAAAGGTTGCTAACTCTTTCATAATCAGAGGTTAATAAACATGTGCCAAAATGAGCATAATGACATACCATTCCTAATGCAATGCAGAAATGCTGGCATATTTATCCATTTTCCATATTATTATCTCACTGCTATACCTAATTATTTCTCCTTTGCAACAGAAGCAGAATAAAACACTAATGATCACAGTTTAATAATTGCACACAGATAACATGTAAGGGATATTTATAGGAATGAAGTCAGAAAAAAAAAGATATGAAGGACTATACTTAGTTTAGCCACCACTGGAAATGAGCCCAAACTAGGACATCTGGCCCTGAATTTGAGAAGTTGGATCCACTTTATTGTTTTCTCTTCCAGCCATGCCTGAAGCTGGAATTCTCTCTGTTGATTCAGATGTATTTGAAAAATTTCAGAAGGTTAAAAATGGCTTTATATGCTGATCAGGATTTGGGGTTAAACATTTCACTGATCCATTTTCTGTGAAACCTCCAAGTACATGGAACATATGAAACATGCTGTGAATTTACTGGCAATTGCCACAGATCACTAACTAGAGGCCTAGATGCCAGTTTAGGGTTCCTTATTCACTTTGCCAATGGGACAGACAGCTGGAAGAAAAAATTGTAGACACATAGGCCAATTAGTCAAAGCCTCTGATGAAACCTCTAGTCAGAGAGCAAAGACATCATAGGAATGAACAGAGGTGTAGGTAGAGCTCTGCTGCCCCAGGGGTGGTCCCTGAGTTTGCTGCCCCTCTCAGGGGAGGAAGGACCTATCCAAATAAAAACCAATCCGTTACCATTGGGTGATTGAGCTCTGGGAGCACACGCTCAGAGGGGACACTTAACATGTGCTCATTCCTGCGGTGGCGAGGGCCCTATCCCTCTCTCTCTCACCCTCCCCTTCCCTCCCTCCTCAGAAGCTTAGCTGGGCTGGGCTCATCCCTGGTCTCAGAGGTGGGGGGAAGGCAAGTGCCTCTCCCTGCCTCCTCGGGGCTCCTCTAATCTTATCTCCTCCTTTTCTTCCTCCCTCCTTCACTGCCTGACCCGGAGGTCAGCCAATGTCCCGCTGCTTTGGCTGGAAACCGGTTTGACTTAGGATTGGAAGGGGACGGGAGGAGGGAATGGATGGCCCCTTTTTTCTGGAGTGGCATACCCCCTCCAGCAGACTTCTTCGGGATGCTCCAGTGCCCATCTAGGCACTGGGCAACTGCCAGCAGGTGGAGGGTGGCCCAGCACCACCCCCGAAAACATGCCGCCCAGGGCAGAATGCACCCTCTGCCCCCGCGGGGCTAGCTATGCCACTGGGAATGAAGCACCTTCTACTCCTTCCCATATAGGACTTAAAGACAAGCGTCTATCCTGGGCAGTGTATTGTCAAGGGAAACTACTTTTTTAAAAAAGAAATAAATCAGCTCCATAATACTGTAGACATCTCTGTTCATTGGTCTGTTGTGTCTTCACATCTGGAGACAAATCTGATTGTCCTGTTTTGCAGCACTTCCTCCTTTTATCCAAGAAAAGTGACATTGGTTTTTCACATGTCATTTGCCATAGACTTTGAAAGTTTTCATGCCTGCCACCTAAGCTTTCTACTGCTGGTAAAGTCAGATAAAGGATAGAGTAGCACTCTTTAGGACAGGGTAGACATATGGTCATTTCCTGACACATCCTTGTTCTGGTCAATTGGCTTAAGTGCAAAATCATATATTCAGCTGGGTGAAGCAACAATATGAAGAAGGAGCAGCTGATTCCAAACTTCCATGACACAACATGAAATGAGTCTTTCTGTGAGTGTCCAAATTTGTGAGATTTTTTTCCATTCATTTAAGGACAGAGAAGGAAAAGAATAACATCAATTTGCCTTTGTATGAGTAGGTATATACATGAAGGACTTGGTTTCAGATTTTAAGGCAACATGCAAGCTCCTCCATTCCACCTTGGAAGGCCCATGGCTGCATGTATGAGCTAGGGCTGAGTTCATTTCTCCAAGAGGCATCCTCCTGGAATGTTACTAATGGGTTCTGGCACCAGCTTTTGAAAGCTCTGTTCAGGTTCTGAACATTAATTGTCATAGGGAGAGGGCATATAACAATTATTTCCTTGAGGGCTATTTGAATTCCAAAGCAGAGGATTGTTTACACGCTCTATAATTAGCTAACCATACATGCTCTTCTTAGAAATAAGAAGATATTGGGCCAAATGAAAACTTTTACCCAAGGTCAGAATTGCGAATATGTGGAAATGAAAAGTACTTGCTTCAGTTGACAATGCCCACAAATCTAACTCTTACTAACAACTAATTTATTCATACAAGAAAAGAACAGGAAAGAATGTGTCTCTTCTCCTAACACCAGCTAGTTTTACAAGTCAGTTTCAACAAAGACAACAATACTAAAAAGCAAGAATCAAAACTTCTTTAAATCAGAGCCTAAAACTCTACTGGAAATGTAGTGTTACAATCTCACTAGGACTGAAAAATGCATGAGCTCATGTAGCAGGGTAGATTAATTGTACAAATTCATTCCAAGGTTATTCAAATAATTAATCTCATTGACAGCAGCACTTTCCCAACATTTTATGTTTCATTCTAAGTGCAAAACTAGACATTATACTACAGAGGAACATAACACCACCTTGATGTGCCTTTCTGAATAGTACAAACAACTGGTAAAAGAAAATGGGCTTTGCAAGAAAAGAGTGCTCTTTTTCTTTTCTACTGCTTCCTTTCTCCCTTGCTACTTTTCCAGTTCCAGTGTCACCCTGAAGAAAATTTTTGGTTTTAAAAGGGTTGTTATAATAATGATAATGTTATTATCTGCCTTCAAGTCATTTCTGAGTTTTATGGCCATGAGAGTATGTGATGCACCCAAGGTCACCCAGTGGTTCCATGGCCGAGTGGAGAATTGAACTCTGGTTTCCTGGGTCATAGTCCAATGCTCAGACCACTACACCATGTTGACTTTCTATAATAATGTTACCTGCACGCAATATTTGTCCCTATATATTACAGATAAATCCTACCTCTTTTTCCTTTAAAACATTTTTAACTCTGCTTAAAACATCTACTCCATGGTCATGCATCACAAAGATGAATTGGAATTTGGGTTCCTTAATTTCTGAGTGTTTCTTGTTGCCAATGGTTACTATTTCTTTTGAAACTATGGCCCAGTTTTACTTTTTAAACTTAAAAAAATAGAAGGGAATTTTGCAATATCTATATTATTGCACCTTAAATACTGACTCCACCCCAAAACAAGTGTCCTTTTTTAGAACTTATCTGCTTTTCTCTTAATAACTACTCTTTATAACTACTTTATAACTACTCTTACCTCCTCTACAAGATTATCCTCTTAATAAAAAAATGTCCTAACATATAGAAAAGTTTTTGTTTGAGACACATTCACTGCAACTCACCAAGTAAAAGAGCATCATTTCTTTGACTTGAAAGTGTCCCTGGAAGCTGTCTCTCCCTGGCTGAGACAGAGAAAAGTCCAAGCAGCAAAAGGAGACATGAGATCATTTTCTTCATTTTGCAAGAAGAAGAAAGAGTGGAGTAACACAATCGAGACACAACACTGCAAACAAGAAGAAAAGGGATGAACTTTCTCATCCGCCAGCCTGTATCAGAAGTATGGCTACCTTTTTTAAAATACATTCAACATTTTTAAAAAAACAATCATATTTGTAAATTGACCTCCAAAGGGCTGTAATTGCTTAGCTGTTTTGATGATTTGATTTGTGAGTTATCCTTCTTCCAGGTACATTTGTTAGTTTACAAAGTTACAGTGTATATAACTTTGGCACCTCCTTGTCAAGTGATAAGAGATACTTTTCAGTTTGTACAACTCTATGATGTGGACAGAATCCAAGGAGAGATGAGAGCCACACATGTAAACTAGAACTTGCCATTCTTGGATCATTAAAAAAAAAAAAAGATCAGATGGGTACTGGCTGCATGGGTAGAAGGGGTGGTCAGTGCCTTGCTATAGCTAGGCAGGATTCCAACAACCTAAACAAGGCAGTTCTTGAATAAGCACTCTCTGAATCCCACTTATTGAATTAACTACTGGCAGTTTCCAATATTCCATTCCTGGGATGACACTGGAGACTGTACTGGCCTTCAAGGGGTTTTAGACGAAATGAATTATTTAGATAATTTCAGTCTTGGACAGACATTGGCCTGTGGGGACCTTCAGAGATCAGTTTTGTCCCTCATGCTATTTAATACAGATATGAACAAAGAGGTTTTGGTGGTTCAGTGCCATCAGTTACATGATGTCACCCAAATTATTTCTTCTTTCCACCTAAATCCAAGAAAGCTGTTTCAGTTCTAAACTAATGCCTATTGGCAATAATGAACTACAGGAGGGCAAACAAATTGAAACTTAATCCAGACAATCTAGAGTAATAAAGATTCAGCTTGTGGAGGACACAACTTGGGTGTACTTCTAAATTCAACACTGAATCAGGAAGCTTTCTACAGTGCCCAGAGTGCACTTGTACAGTAAAAATGTATGTGCCCGCTGTACATCTAATCTAGTCTTAATGACACATGTTTTAGTTACATCTCCTTTGAATTACTGTAACATGTTCTATGTGGAGCTGCCTTCATCTGCTCCAAAGAGCTGTAGCCAGACTTGACTGATGTTGATTATACGAAGCATAAAATTCCCTTAGTATAAAAGATTTGCTGGCTGCCAGTCTGACTCTTGGCACAATTCAAAATACTGGTTATCATCTACAAAGTCCTATGTGGCTTGAGTCCAGGTTATCTGAAGGATTGCATTCTGCTATGCAAGTCTGCCTGGGTTTTTTGATCTTTGTCTCACCACTGTTAGAAGAACTTCTGTTATGAATGCAGAAAAAGGCTTTCTTGGGAGTTTCTCCTAGGCTCTGGAAACCCCTTCCTAGATACTGGTCAGGTTCCTTGCCTGGTCTCCTTCCAGTGACAGGCGAAGACTCTCTTATTTCAACAGGCCTTTGGGATCTGATGGGAGTTGTTTTTGCTTTTAATTCTAGAGATAATGTGATTGTACTTAAATGTTCATGTTTTTATTGATAAAAGTTTTTATGTGTATCTATACATTTCAGTTCTATATTTGAATATAAAACATCTTTTAAAAATATACAAAGAAAGTGATATGAATTCACAATAGTAAGCACAGGAAGCAGCCAGGTAGTGGACTTCAGTTCCTTATCGCTTGCTTAGATTTACTTAGGTTTAGTCTCCACTTCTTTGCTCTATCTTACCATATGCCTTCAGACCATGCTATGAGATTCAGGAATAAAAACAAGAAGGCAGGAGTGAAGAGCTGTGTTAATGTCTACAAAGTATCTGTATATTTCAACTTTATAAACTGTTTTGTGTCCCAGTGCTGGGGAAAAGATACAAAATAAATAAACAAATTAGGTACTCTTAAAAAACAGAGCAAGCGCTTTGCATCACGATATTCCCTGTCCTACTATAACACTACACCACATTGGCTTTCCAATGCTGCACTGGCTAACCTACTTCCATTGATCTGAAATTATGCATTTTATGCAAATATTTTAACATATCACTATACCGCAAAATTAGAAGTTATTGGAGAAAGACAAGTTATAAGTTTTTAAATAGGTGGAAATACAAACAATACAAAGACAATGATATGCATTTACAAATCCACATAGAAAGCAAAGAAAGCATCCAAACTGTAATTGCTGTTGTATGCCTTCAAGTTGTTTCCAACTAATGATAATCCTAAAATAAATCTATCACAGGTTTTCTGGGGGGATGAGAATGTGCGATGCACCCAAAGTCTCCTAGTGGGTTTCCATGGCCGAGCGGGGAATTGAATCCTGGTCTTCCAGTGGTAGTCCAATGCTCAAACCACTACACCATACCAAGTTCTCAAGCATCACTGAACTGCAATTAGTGAACATCAGTTTTTTATTGTTTACTCAGAATGACTTATGGTTAATCAGTCTCTACCCCTGTATCATTGCTTTTCAAGACCATGCTCTGGGATTCTGGCAAGAATTAGAACTGGCCTGCTTATTATAAGCACATCCAGATGGCCAATAGTTCTTGTAAACTTTGGGCTGTTCTGTTTCTGGATTTCATGCCTTGCAATATTTATAATGGTTGTTTCTGCTCGCACATCCAGTCATATCTTAAATATACTGGGGTTTCATTCACTTTTCTTTTCCTGCTTCAGGTGTGATTCAGGTATGTATAGAGTTGTTTCCCTCTCTGCCACCCATTGCATGAACTCAACAATTGTCCTTCCTCTAGTAGCCACATTCCTGATCTGGCAGTTTTTTTTAAAAAAAATATTTCTATAGTGCAAAATGCCATAGAGCTATTGCTGTAACGCTTTAAGATTATTTTTGTCAGAATTTTTAAAAAAAAGAGTAAAAAGAACATACTATGAATTCAGCAAAGCACAGACGAAATAATCAGAAACGTAATGAGGGAAAGAAGGTCAGAGGAAAATTTCCATGGCAAAAGTCGCAGCGCAAGTCAACTGACCAAAGTGGGACCACCCAGAAGTACAAAAGAAACCAAGACAATGGATACAAACATGGAAATTTACTCCTACCTTTCTTGGAAACTTCTAGAACAAGAAAACACACCTTCTGCTCTAGCTTTAAAAAGCAGCAGCCAGTCCTAGAAATTCATGAGAAACAGACCAAGGCAGGAGGTATGTAATGTGATTACTTTTGAAAAAAAAAACAAAACTAATAAGTATTGCTACAACTCCTACAAACTCTTGAGGTTTTTGGCCAGTCTAGATGAGCTCTATGTTTGATAATATGAATCCTATTAAATAGTTGGTCAAAATAACAGATATACTATCTAATGAGATAGTCTCAGTCATATGCAGCAATAACACTTAAAAAATGAATTTTTTCTTATAATCATGTGGAAAGACACCTACATCACCTACAACTGAATGACAGGAGTACTTCTTTGACACAAGATTTTGAATCAACTTCAAGTGTTAAGTACACTCTTTTCCTTCTCAAATACAAAAAAGAAAAGCTTCTCACTGACAAACCAGAATGTGCAATATTGCATGCCACTGTCCAATCTGCACTGAGAAAATTAGCAGTCATTTCCCTCAAATTGTATCTGGAGCTACTGGGATTTCTGCAACTGATTCTTGCCAGAGTACTAACAGAACCACAGAAAAGCATATTGTGGTTTTTGAAACAGTAGTCCCATAGTCTGGTTGACTCTGCATAATTTCCACTGAATGTGGGATAGCCGGATTTACCAAAGAAGGTTTCTGTAATGACACTGCTCTCCTTGTTGGCAACTTATATTCAGCTTTCTAAGACAAAAGTTCTTTTCATCAAACTGACTATCTGGGGACAGATTGATCTAATCTCTTTAAAATGAAATTATGACGGACACCAGAGTTTCCATAAAATCTGTAAGATCAACAATACTATGCAGTTGGCAGAATCAAGTTATGTGTTTCATAGGGTGGAACAGATTTAATTTCTGAACCTTTGGAGCCCACAGGTCTGAGGCTGCTGTTGTTGTATTAGCCAGAACCTATTGGTGCTGAAACTCATTGATAAACTTTGTAAAGTGCCTTCATGTGGAAATATTACACACAGTGAATGTAATTTCCCATTTCTTAGATATATCTATGAACATGATTTTAGATTTCTGTTGTGTACTCAACTAAATCTCTAGTAAAAGTGTACGGATGATTAATCCCCAGGGCATTTCCACCTGGATGTTCCCAGCTTGGACCATTACTTTGGAAACAGCACTTCATAAACACAAGGGAAAAATGGATTTGTCTGCTCAAGGCCAATTTCCCTTTTCATATTTCATATATTCCAAGACTGATTGCTGGCACTGATACACCAACTGAGCCCAAGAGAGCCTTGGTGCTAATTAAGCCCCATTACCAGATAATGCAACAAAAATCAATACAGATTGAATTCCCTGTTGCTGAGAAAAGGAGACTATAAATATATTATTGGTGAATGAAATGTTCAAAGGGGTGGCAGACACCTTGAAGTAACCCCCAACTACCCTCAGTCAGATTTGGAACGTTGTGAATGCGAAGCATTTAGCAGTTATTCAATTTAATATTCTTGCATTTATATTGCCAAGCAGGGAGGAGGCTCTTGTGGGATTTTATGCCAAGATGCCAAAACAGCTTGAGCAGTCTTGGATACTGTGCAACTGGAGTAGGGATGATTGTTGGCACTATAATGATTTGATCTCACCCTGCAAATATAGTTCATGCAAGGATAACCAAAAGATGGTGAGGGTGACTGAATACTTCACCAATATTTCAAAGTAACCCATTCCAGAGGTATAGCTGGGAAGCCTAAATGAGGGCATTGCTTCCCCTAGTAAGAATTCTGCCCTTCCAGCGAAATTTCAGAGAGCATTTAATGTAATACCAGTGAACATTTACAAACACAGTTTAGGCATCTAAAGAAAAGAGAAAGGCAAAATTACCAAGGAAATGTAAAAACAGGAAATATAAAAGTTCTAGAGAGAAATGATTTTCGGTGTCTCACTCTCCAATGCTAGAATTCTGGAGGCTGAAAGAAAAAATGTCATTTGAAGGGACAGAATTCTTTTTTGGAGGGGTCGTGATGTTCTAATTCCCCCCCCCACACCCCTAGCCTATTTATTTCTGCAGTTTTCAGCCACCTAAAAATTCTCTGTACCAGGGATTAAAATTTGCTCCCCTAAAAAAGAACTTTAGCCGCCTTTGTCCCCCCCCCAACTACTTTCCCATGCACTACCCCTACTCAAGAGAACGTCTGACCATTCTCTTATTTTGAGGAAAATGGGATTAGCTTTCCTGTCACGAAAAAGTTTAGGACTGCTTTTCTGGGGTCTGATGTTGGAGCGCCGGGAGACGCGCTTCTCGCGCGCGAGGCTTTCCGCACTTGCCTGCTATACCGCGATGATTCCACTTTCAACCTCCTCTGGAATCTTGGGGTTTGCAGTTTCGGGAGGGGGAAACTGCAAACCCCAGGATTCCAGAGGAGGTTGAAAGTGGAATCATCGCGCTATAACAGGCTAGTGCGGCAGCCCAGGGCGCCCCGTCCCCGGCAGCGACGGCGAGCGCGCCTTCCTGGAGGGAGGGAAGGGACTCTGACAGAAAAAGGAGGCAGAAGGACGGGCGGCGAGTCTCCTCCTGCCGGACACGCGCAAAGCCCCGAGGTCAGGCGGCCGCCTCAGGTCCCGGCGCGGCTTGGCGCCAAAATACAAACGCGCCTCTTACCTGCGGCGCCGGCGTTTCTTCTCCTTTCTGAGGGGCGGCGGCGGCGGCGGCAGCTCCAGCGCCAAGAGCCCGAAGAGGCGCAAAGCCAAGGACGGCGCGGCGGGAAGAGAGGGGCCCTCCCGGGCAGGGTGGCTCGGCAGCGAGAAGGGAGGAAGGGAGAGCCGGCGACACGGTCGCCTCTCCCCGTCCCATCCCCGAGAGGGCGCTGAGCGCTCGGCTGAGGGAGAGGGGAGGGGGCGGCCCGAAGAGTTCAGCCGCCCCGCTCTGGAAAGCAGGAGGGCAGAGGAACGTGGTTGCTCGGGCTGCCCCGAAAAGCAGATCCCGCTTGTGGTGGGAAAGGTTTACAACCTCGGGATGGCTCGCTTTGGAAGGCTGTTTCCGCGAAAATCCCACCCACCTCCTCTTTTTGTAGTGACTGTGGCCGTTTCCGCACGAGTCCGTTATAGCGCGATGATTCCACTTTCAACCTCCTATGGAATCCTGGGGTTTGCAGTTTCGGGAGGGGCCGCCCGGCCCCTCCCGAAACGGCAAACCCCAGAATTCCATAGGAGGTTGAAAGTGGAATCATCGCGCTATAACAGGCTCGTGCGGAAATAGCCTGTGTTATCACTTTTGAAGCCACCTCAGAGACTGACGGATCTGGATTCCTTTTCTTGTAGATTCCGAAATAAAACCAAGCCCAGAACTAGTGAAACCTTCGTTTTGAAAACAATTTTCAGCGGTTGTAGTGGCCACACTGAGTCACATTTGACTGAGTTCCAAACAGAAGACGTTATGTTACGTTAAAGTGTTGTGATGCTAAGTATTATACGTTTACAATTTGTATCTCATTCCCTCCCACCCTCAGAAAGGCGACTCTCAACAATAAAATACCAAAAATGCAAGAGGACAACCACTGTAGTCATTAAATCACCCTAAAAAAAAGCAAAAAACAGCTAATAATAATGGCAGGAAGCAGCAGAAGCTTCAGTCTGTGAGACCAAATATTAAAGATAATTTTTGCCCACCTCTCACTGTGGATTGAAACACACTGAAATATCTACAGCAGATACATCTAAGCTGACACCTAAGGGTATCCACAGTACTGAGGCTCCTTGGACCTCAAGGGGAAGGTCGATGCTGCTAAAAAAAGTCCTTCCTTGAGACACATCCCACCATACTTCAGACAGCTAAAGGGTCTCAGGCCATTTCCGCACTAGCCTGTTGTAGCGCGATGATTCCACTTACAACATCCTCTGGGATCCTGGGGTTTGCAGTTCATATCCTATTGTAAGTCCCACTTACAATAGACCCATAGAATCAATGGGCCTTCCATCTTATACTGTTATAGTGCTATTATTCCACTTTCAACATCCTGTGGGATCCTGGAGTTTGAAGTTAAGGGAGGGGCCTTTAGACTTCTCAGCCAGAGAGCTGTTTGGCCTCAGGAAACTACAAACCCTAGAATTCCACAGGTTGTTGAAAGTGGAATAATAGCAGTATAACAGTGTAGTGCAGAAATGGTGGCAGTCAAAGCTTCAGATGACAAATGGAGCATGTGAGGATAAACTCATAGAAGAAGGTGGTCATAAGGATGCCTAGATGCCTTTAAGGCTTCAGAGGATAGTATTACTTAGTTCTAATTATGACGCTGATATAATCTCTTGACAAGTTTTCTGATTGTCTTAAAGTTATAAGTAAAGTGGAATTTACCGTTTGTCTTAGGCCATTTTTGGCTCACATTGTTACAGCACTATTATTCCACTTTCAACATCCTGTGGAATTCTGGGGTTTGTAGTTTACTGAGGCCAAAGAGCTCTCAATGAGAACTCTAAAGGCCCCTCCCAAAACTGCAAACCCCAGGATTCCAAATTAAATATTTGAAGGGATGCCACGTAGAGGAAGGAGAGGGCTTGTTTTCTGCTGCTCCAGAGACCAGGACAAGGAGCAATGGATTCAAACTGCAGGAAAGGAGATTCCACCTGAACCTCAGGAAGAACTTCCTAACAGTCAGGGCTGTCCGGCAGTGGAACATGCTGCCTCGGAGTGTAGTGGAGTCTCCTTCCTTGGGGGTTTTTAAGCAGAGGCTAGATGGCCATCTGTCGGGAGTGCTTTGAGGGTGTTCCTGCATGGCAGGGGGTTGGACTGGATGGCCTGTGTGGTCTCTTCCAACTCTAGATTTCTATGATTCTATGATTCTATAGGCTGTTGAAAGTGGAATGATAGCACTATAGCAGTGTAGTATGGAAATGGCCTCAGTTTGTCTTTTCATCTTTGAAAAGACATAATATTTGGGGGTAAAAAAGCACCATCTAGGTGGGTATTGTGCAGATTCCTGTGAGCCGGAGCATTATCTCTTTATCTATGAGCCTGTCCAGCTATTAAGGCCTTTGTGGGGGGACTTTCTCTCCATCCCACCATCATGGTGTGTTTAGTGAGCACACAGAAGGGAGCCTTGGCTGCTCCCAAGTTACCGGTTTCCCTCTCAAATGAGGTTTGAAAAATCACTGTCTGGACTCTTTCCACTGGCAGGCAAATACCTTTTTTATTTTTTATCTAGGCAACCCTGTGGCTCTTAATTTACTGTAGCAGAAGGGTCTTTCAATGAAGTGTGATGCCTTTATCTTTTTCACTATGCTTCAATGTGTATTAAATACTAAATTTAATATTTTTAATAGGATTGTTTACTTAATAGGTGTTAACCTCTATATCAAACATGTTTTAGCTGTACTTTGATACAAATAAATAAATAAATATTTTTATGCTATTTGAGATCAGCAACTGAAGTCACTTGACTTTCTGAAAATGCTCAGTAGAAGAACAAATTGTCTTTCTCATCTCAGGAAGCAGTGACCTCAGAGATACTTTGGCGTGCCTGAGCTGATGTTTACATGAGTATGGGGGTTCACCCCTTCTCTGCTCACTTTTGCTCCTTTCCCATTTGCCTTCTTGCCAAACTCCTGAGCTTTTTTCTTTCACTTACATATAAAAACTTTACCACATTCTGCTTGATCAGAGGCAGCTAACTTTTTCAGTCTACAGTTATATCTTTCCTACTGAAGTTACTGGGGAGAGGTCCTGGTGATTATGCCATTACCCGGCTTCAGCAACTTGGTTCTGGTCTTCCTCAGAAAATGGGTAATCACCACTTCTTTACAATTGGGTCACAAAAATGCTGACCTCACCATTATCAGCAAGGGAAGGAGTTGACCACAATTCTCTTCCAACTTGGCCCGTGCTGCTTCTAGAACAAATTGTCCGGGGAGTAGCACCAGCAATTAAAACCACCAAGGAGCAGAAGTAAACCATGCAGGAAACCCATACCCAATTCATTCTTTAGGTATTCTAGTTGTAACCAGATATCAATGGAATAATACTCAGAAGGTATTGAAGGAATACATAAATGCACCAGGATCAACACTGTGCTGGGTGTGGCAAACTTCACTGCTGAAAAGTTGGAAATAAATTTTTTTCCAGTAGTTCTACAACCTACGCCAACTATTATTTAGCCCAAATGGCTAGACCACCCACTGTTCTGCCTTCCCTCTTTATTCTTTTGACTAAATTAATTAATGGCAAGCAAAACTAGTGGCAGAGATATTACTGCACAGTTAAATAAATGTTCAGATTGTTATTTTTGTCTCCTCTTCCAGTTCAGCTGTATTCTATGCTAGGATATCAACTGGCGTGGTGATGTTCCTGAAAAGCATTTTTGGCCCCTGTTTGTAAAACTCTCTGGCAATGTAATGGATACTGGGACAAATTTGAGCACCTGGGTATTTATACCAGCTCAGTTGACTTCTCAAGCTTCTCCGCAACACACCAGGTTTAATTAATCAAAGAGCTCGTCTTAGTAACATTTGTAATTGCTGGGCCCAGCAAAGATTTTTGTTAAGTGATATCCTAAGTTATCTTCACCCTTAGAAACTCTCAGGCCATTTCCACACTACACTGTTATAGTGCTATTATTCCACTTTCAACATCCAGAATTCCACAGGATGTTGAAAGTGGAATAATAGCACTATAACAGTGCAGGGCGGACATGGCCTCAGTTCCATCTCTTCTGAATATTTCACATCAAGCTAGATTTAAAAGTGAAGTATCTTAGATATGGCCTGTTGCTGCTCAATATTCTGACAATTCAATCAAGTTTGTCCTTGGAATCTGCCACATGAAGTTTTGTGAAATGTAAGTATAATTTATTCCATGTGAAAATATTTCTAGGGCTGATTAAAGCAAATCGTTCCTGATGATTCCAATGTGGTGTTTCCTATTCAGATACAAGCAGCTTCCAGAGGCCTGCAGAATGTACACACAGCCCTCTGGCTGGCCCAGAAAGGGCCACAGCTCCCTCAGAAATCCTAATGGAAAAAAATCCTCTTATATCCATTTTTGTTCTTCCTGATATATTTCATTCCAGGAGGGGCCTGTTTTTTTCCAAAACCAAAAATGATCAGAAATTAGTTCAAATTTTTTTTTGGGGGGGGGAATAGGAACTGTGCCTCGAACATATCAGGGGCACAGAGTGAAGTGGAATTACTCCCTCTCCCATGCCTTTAGAGGATATAAAGGATCTTTTTCAGTAAAATAAAATGAGGGTGTGAGAGTTACAGAGCTTCTCTGTGGCTGCTGGAGGTTGCATGTGGTCCAAAGAATGCACTTTGCCCTCCTCTGTTCCTACTATTGCTATCTTAAAGAAGTGATATAATATCAACTGAAGAAACTATATTGTTTCTTTAAAAAACAGAGCAGATGGAATTAATATGTTTTTATTACTAGACACTGGCCACATTCCCAAGAGACATTTAAGTTGTTTTTACAAATGAGACAGAGGCTGAGTCCAGATGGAATATTCCTAGCACAGCAGTTAAAAGACATTGTGCACTTCTGTCATCTTTCTCTCCTTAATGTTTTTTTTTCCTGGTAAGAAGAAAGATGCTAGAAGTAGTGGGAAAAGCAGGAGGGGTTACAAATTAAGATAATGTTGGCTGAACCCCTTGTAATATTCTGTGAATAAAGCAAGGCAATTACATAATGAAAAGTGCATATAGAGCCACCATTAAATCAGTGCTTTCTTTTCTTGCATAGATAATACAAATGAAAATCTGTATAGTCTGGAACATATGCTCAGTTGTTAAAGCCTGAGTTCTGGTCTCTGTAGTTCATTAATAGCGTTCACACAGTGTAGATGCACACAGGTTGACGCAATAGTTTCTAGGTATTGTATTTTAGACAAATAAATGAGTTCAAGAGCAAATCAAGACTTCATTCTACCTAGAATCATAGAGTTGGAAGAGACCACAATGACCATCAAATCCAACCCCCTGCTATGCAGGAACACACACTCCAAGTACTCCCAGCAAGTGAAGAAGATAAAACAGAGACCGATAAACATTGGATAGATAATGAAACAGAGACTGACATAATCTGGACATATCATGAGAGGACACAAATCATTAGAAAATACAGTGATGCTTGGCAAGGTAGGAGACAAAAAAAGAGGAAGACAACATTATAGGTGGATAGACTACTTCTATACTTATATGCTTTTGTTTCTAAAACATGTATTCGTTGGAAAAAATGAAAAGCACCCACTTTGGGTAGCATATATAATGCAGCACTGGGGAGAAGTTAGGTTGGATCTAAGGGCAGATTGGTCTACTGGTAGATCTCTGGGTGATTTGTACCAGCTCTCCAGTGGGCCATCATTCCAGCAGGGGGAATACCTTGGCCTCCAGCTCAGACTACAGACTGCCAGTGCAATCAACCACCAAGGGTTTCAGATTTCCAATTGGTCAGAGTAGCACAAGCATTTCCACAGAAATTGGGTTGCTGAAATGAAGAACTAGGAATGGATTTTAATGTGAAAGAACTGTGAGTTCATTTCTAAAACTGAAAACAAATTCTGAGATTAACAAAGAAGTGTTTTTGTTCCTCTTTTCTCAAAGTATGTCCATGTGCTTTCTGAGCTACTAACTTGTACAAGGCACTGGCACAAGAGTAGGCAAGGGGTGTCCGGCAGGCTGTATGTAACCTCCCAGGGCCATTTTTATAACTCTCAGTGTCTCCAGAGGTCATTCTTTTGCAATTTTTTTGCACTATTTTTGTCAGAGTTCAACTCCCAGCCCACGCTTAACTGCCAGCAAGGGAAGGGAAGCAATAGTACGTGCCCAAGAGGACGAGGCAGTGGGGAGTGTCCAGGGATAACAATCAAGTAGAAACATTGAGCTGAGCTGAAGTCAAATTCGAGAATGCTGACAGTCAGTCCAAAAGGTCTAGAAAGCTGAAATACAAAGGTCATGGGAGCTTGAGTAGTGATTTGCTACAAGCAACAGCAAGCCACGATGACCGACTTAAATAGCTGAGGACAGGTGTTACTCATCTTTGTTCTGTTTTCTCAGTCTCACCAAAATGGCTTCCCTCTTTTGTCTCCTCCATGACTGGAGTCTGGGGGGCAAAGGTGGCTCTAATTCCCCTACATCATTGCTGGCCCCTTCTCCCTCTGCCACGGGCTGCTACAACTCCATCTCAGCTTGTCTTTCAGCTGCTGGGAGTGTTGGCAAGGCAGTCTGTTCTATCACTGAGACTGGCCATTTCCGCACTACACTCTTATAGCGGGATTATTCCACTTTCAACATCCTATGGAATCCTACGGTTTGCAATTTCAGGAGGGGCCAGGATTCCATAGGATGTTGAAAGCGGAATAATCGTGCTATGAGAGTGTAGTGCAGAAGCTGGCACAATCAATTGCTCTGAACTGTCATCTATCACAATTGTTTGCCCCCTCATGCCCTCTGGGGGATGTGAGAGGCATCTCCCCTCCCTTTCTTCCCTGGCCAACTTAGACCCAGGAAAGGCCCTTTTAAAAAAAAGGAAGTGAATGGAAAATGACTTCCATTCATTTCCTGTTGTTAAAAGGCTCTTCTGGGTCAAAAATGGCCCACAGGGGTCTTAAAATGTGGTAGAATGCCCCCTTCCCCCAGAGGGATTTGAGGGGATTTTTTGTTTAAATTACAGTGGGTACAGTGGAAGGTATGACCATCCAAGGTTGCAGTCCTCCAAAATTTCACTGTGATTGGCAGGGTTATGTTCCCTGTCAGTCTTGAAGCTGCTGGCTCCCATTTCCACCCCATCTTGTGGACAGTCTCTGGTGCAAAAGCCAGAAATGGGTTCATCTTGCAATTCTGACTGATGCTGGAGATCACTTGCATGAGGGGGTGGGGTAACAATGGCAACCAGCTGCTTTCCAGGCAAGAGGAGAATGAACCTCTGTTGAACTCGGTGGCTGCTGCCCAGTAGGTGTGGACTGTGGGACTTTCACACAGTCTCTGTGTAGCCCCTAAACTAAGTGCATAACTCCAGGTTACTCATTCATAACTGTGATATGGGATTCTGGCCAGTATATGTAATGCCTTTAAAAGAAATTAATGAGAAATAGTGGTTTCCTTCCAGGAATAATATGTTACAAGTTTGGAATGTTTGAGACAATCTTCTGGTAACACATCTTTGTGTTTTGGATTCAGTCTACAAGTGACATTTGTGCCGTAGTTCTTAGCATAATCTACAAGTGGCAGTCTTTGACAATGGTCCCTCAGTAAATGATTAAGCCTCTGTTTACCATGGTTTCACGAATTAGGCCATTTCTGCACTAGACTGTTATAGTGCTATTATTCCACTTTCAACATCCTATGGAATCCTGAGGTTTGCAGTTTAGCAAGGGGCCTCAAAAAAAAAGTCTAGTGCGGAAATGGCCTTAGCTTTAATATTTATTATCTTGAATTAAAAGGAGGCTAACTTGGTTTGTGACTCATGATAACTTTTGAGCTTGCCATTCCCCCTCCCCGCAATTTTATCTGAGGAACTTTGACATCTTCCAATGAACCTTGGCCAAGGTTTGACACTTTCCAACCAATAAAAACTGATACTGAAAATGATATCTTTCCTATTACTTCTTCTCACACAATGTGTGGCCATCTGTGAGTGTAATCAGATAAGCTTTTTTTTGCAGTGAATGGGAGTATATGGAAAACTCATTCCAAGCAAGGTGGATCCTGATGGATTTGTTCCTCAATCACTAGCACAATCCACAAGTAGGAATAGAGGGAGAGGCATCGTTGTAGCACAAAGTTGGTAGTGAAGTATAATAAAAGGTATAAAAATGGTGTCACCAGTTGTCATTGGTCTGAACACCAAAAATAAATTGTTTTTTCCCCAACTTACTCAAGCTAACTATCAAAACAGTGAATTTAATGTTCTGTGTCATTATTACTCCTATCCTTTTATTTTCTGGCAATGGCTTAGAAGATCTAGCATCCAAGGTGCTGTATAAACTATATACTGAGTATTTTCATGTTTTGTGTATGTAATTTCCACCATTGCAGAATAAATATGACAGGAGCAATCCAGAAAGAACTAGTTCTAGGTATAATGCTAAAAACTGTGCTCTTGTACAAGTTTAACTCACTTCAAACAGGGCTTGAACAGGGATAATCACAGATGCATTGGTTATCTTTGTAAAATTATTACTATGACATTTCACCATTGCAGAATGTGGTACTTCACTATGCTTATTTCTGCTTGTTTGTCAAAACATTTTAGCAAGTTTAGTGTATGCATCACTCCTAAGAACAAAGCCCTAGTCTGCCTCCACATCTTTCTTCTTGCTTCTGTTTAAGACAAATCTATGCATTGTTTCATTTATCTGTATGAACAGATGTGAACAAATGAGGAACCAATAGAATCTGATATTATTTCTATATGTAGGGAGCTAGGGAGAGAGATATCTTTTAGAGTCTTTCTGTCACAAAGTTAAATCTAATAGTATAAAAGTCGACTTTTGTAGTGGGAACTTCTCTTTATCACCTCCTACTTGCAGCTTCCACACGCGTTTCATCTGCTGTGGAGAGTCTAACCATTCTTCTGATGATAAAATAACACTGGATACAATCTATATTGTCCGAAACCAAATTCATTTTAGGTTTAATTGCTCCTGATCTGGTTTTTTGATCAATACCATAAAGGTCTTCTTACAGATTGTTTGCCTGTAGCAATGAGTATGGTTTTAGTTTTGCTCAGGTTTAAAATGTTAAAGAACTAATTAAGTCATGAGCAATTTGAGTATAAGCATACCTCTTTGGAAGTAAATACAATGGAGTTCAGTAGGTCTTACTCTCAGGTAAGTGGCTGAGCATAGGACAGGAAAGTTAGTAATTCTGCAGAAATTCTGCCCATTCCTCTCTTCCCACTCCAGTTGAGTTAATAGAATGCAATCTACTTTTGCTCTTTGAACTCAGTTTGCAGCAGCTGAAGTAGGACAAAGGGGGAAAGCAGGAAGAAGTGCAAACTGAGACATCTTAAAAGTAGTTGAAAAAAGTGGAATGACAGAGGATTAATTGGGACTGTCCCTGCAAAATCAGAACAGTTTGAGGGTATGCATTTTGAGATAATGACATTAGTTCATGGGACATGTTTCAGAAAGGACACAGAACTCAAGAGAGCACAGAACCTTTTGCAAAAAGTATTGTGTCCTCCCAAATGAAGTTTTAAGGCCATTGGTCTGAACTCCTGATTTAAAGGATGGCATTTACTTGCATACTTTTCTGAATTTTAAATAAATTGGATACTTTAATACATGCATGCACATTGTTCATACAGATACAGACACACACAGCACTGCTGCTTTTAATGGCACTTTAATCTCCTGACAAGCAGCTATTTAATACAATTCTCAAGATAAATTGTGTGTGTTTACAATGTTTGTTTGCATTCCCAAGTAATTTTTTATACAAATATTGACTGAGCAACAATTATCTGCCTAGTGCTTGGTGATCCAGAATCCTATCTATAATACAGTAGATGGACATGGAGGGGAAAAGTCACAGATCTGTCTTCTCCAGTTCCAGCTGGACTAAGAAAATGAAAAGCTAGCCAGTTTTTGCAGCAGGATTTTGGTTGAAATCCAGGGGTGTCCAGACAGATGTACCAGAGCCAAAATGTCCCTTGTGTGGTGTCAGATCCTATTTTAGGACTTTCAAAATTAGCATATATTTTCAATGTTTCTTGCTGAGAAACCCATTTTAAATATGAAGACTGAGACAGGCAATTACATTGTCTGGAGCAAGGATACTTAAAATGCAGCCCTCCAGCTATTATGGCAATTTACACCAGCCTCCCAATCTGATGCCCTCCAAGTATTTTAGCCTACAGTTCTTACTGTTCCTATCTACTGGACATGTGCTCTTTGGCTGTTGAGAACTGTCACACTAACTCGCTGGAGGGTGCAAGATTAAACAAGAAAATGCAAGATGGAAGGAGAAGAAGAAGGAGGAGGAAGAGGAGGAATAATAATAAGCACTTTGCTTTAAAAAAAATGTTGTAAGACGCAGATATTTGCCCACTGAGGAATAGTTTTATTTGTCCAGCTTGACAATAAATTTCATTTAGCTCTTCTTCCCTAACATAATACTAATAAAAGTCATTTATTTATATAGTGCTATCATTGTACATGGTGCTTTACAAGAAAAAGAACAAGAAAAAGCTGTTCCAGCTGATATTGGCCATTTCTGCACGGGCTTAAAGAAACGGTGCAGAGCATCCTCCAGGGAGGACATCTGCATCTGGGAGCAGACTGGGTCAGACCTATTTAGTGTAGTTCCGCACCTCAGCCAGCTCCGGAATGACCTAAAGTGGTCATCCAGCGTACTTTTGAAAGACCACTTGAAACAGGTCTTTCAAAAGCATGGAACACGCCACTCCATTCCTGCGCTGCGGTGCAGATTTACAGGCTCGCACCAGTGCGAGCCTGCGATCTGCTGGGGCGGGCTTTAGGCTGGCGAGCTTCAGCGGTTGGTGGAGAGCCTCGAACCAGAAGCCGCCATTTTCGTCCCGGAGCAGCAGCCACAGACTGCTCCGGACCAGCCTGGACCCAAGAAGTCCAGTAAGTACCGGCACGGGGTGATTCCCTTGCTCCATACGGAAATGGCCATTGTCTCTTTTTCTTTCCCTTCCAGGCTTGGGCTGTGGCAGTTGGGATGGAGAGAAGACCTTTCATTTTCTTCAGGGGTTAGGCATAGCGGAACCGTGCCTGCCTCTTCTTCTTTCTCTCTAATACTTGGGCATTATAATCCCTGGTATGCTCTCAAAATTGGTGACGTTAAATTATTTCCCCCTAATGTCAGATGATCAGATGGAAATTCAACAAGTGGCATAGCTTTGATTTATCTTGGTTGGAGAGTATAAAGTTGTCTGTACTCCATTGACTGACCATCTGCTCCAAATATTCCTGTCATCTCTGTGATCGACACAGGAGCAAAATAGATCAAGAGTTCTCATGTTTATCTTCTATGTTGTTTGTTGTTGTTGTTGTGTTCCTTCAAGTCATTTCCAACTTACAGTGACCCTAAGGCGAACCTTTCATAGAGTTTTCGAGTGTGTGATGTGCCCAAGGTCACTCCGTGGGTTTTGCTGTCCAAGGGGGGAATTGAATTGAATTGAATTGAATCCTGATCTCCAGAGTTGTAGTCCAACATTCAAAGCACTACACCATGCTGATTCTCCCATACTCAATAGACCCTCTAGAAAGGAGAGACTGGGGATTCTGAATCTAAAAGTTTATTATGAAGTGTTACAGATTTTCCAGCTATTAAATTTTCAAAGAAGCAGCCAGGTTAGTCTCTTGCAGTATAAAAAAGAGGAAGGGAGGGAGAGGGGGGAAAAGGAACGTAGCAGCACTTTTGAGACTAAGTGTTCTTTTTATTTTTGCATGACCTTTTGTGGATATAAGTCCACTTCTTCAGACGTAGTACAGAGCCATTTGGTAATGCTGAAGTTTGGTCTTTTATAGAAAATGGAGCAGTTCCATTAGACTACACTAAATATAGGTTTACTCTTTTGGGAATCTTTTGTAAATGTTTCAAATTCAATAGTTTTTTTTTTAAATTAAATATACTTTATAAAAATACACCACACACACAAACATAACAACTAAAAAAGAAGACGATAAACTGCAACTACAATTGTAGAGAATAAAAAGGGGAAAAATATAATGCAATATAAACATATACTAAATACTATTTAGTGAAAACTAACACTAACTGCTAGAAAGACCACAAAACATTGGTCCTTTCTATAGGATGGTGGCGTCCTGGCATATGGACTCGAGAGAAATGGGACCACGATGATGCTTCCACATGATGTCGTCACAGTCTCACCCTTCTTGTGTCGCCAGCTGGTGTAATCGTGGGGTATATCACTGACAGAGAAACTCTGTCAATGACCCCCAATTGCACAATGGGATGAAGATTGGCTGCAGTGTGGAAGAAAAAGGTGTGTCCCTTGTGCTCCCTTCCACAAGCAGCTGGTTGGCTGCGGAGAGGAGCGTTGGGGATACGTTCCCGTTCTGACAGAGGTACTGCTTGGATTGTAATGGGACGACATGCGAGACTGTTGTCCTGTAGAAAGGGCCATTAAAACAAAGGTAGTTTGCCACTTTGCTAAGACAAACTGTTATTGATTCTATTGGAAAGAAAACGACTTCTCTAAGTACATATATAATTCCAAAGCTTCCATGGTTACTTTTCCTTAAAAACAAAACAAAACAAACAAAAAGACACTAGCTATCAAATCTGACTACCATATTACCATAATTTTTTGCTTGCAAAAACCTTGTTGGTAAACTTTTCAATAGTTTTGAAAAACCTTTTATCTAGAACACTTTGAGAATATGGTTTCACAGGCCCCAATAGTGACCCCTTCAGCAATGCCCTTTTTTATTATGTTGTCCACTGTTTATGAGTACTAACTAATAAATTTGTCTTTTGCAAGGATTAGGAGGGAAAAATATTCTGGTTAAAAAAATTTTATTTTACGTTATATAATGTTTTTATTCCCAAACTGAGTGATCAGCTGAAGGAAGAGCTTGGGCTGCTTAATGTGCCATGGTTACAGATCCACCAAATCGTCCACATCAGAGCCATCCCCTTGGTTAAAATGGAAGCAGTGCAGTTCCTAAGAGGCTTGGAGAAATTTTTTACTATCATTGGTAAACTGTAGAAAATATTTGACATCTAAGTCTTAATTTTTGTTTATTGACACACTTTAAAGCAACTGCTAAGTGTGCATGGGAAAGTGACTTGGGATGGGGATTAGTGAAGGTGTTTGGTGCACATTATGGTCTAAATGACTGGTTCTTAAATTATGTGATGTGGGGGACCAAACATTTCTTTTTTCCAGTGTGCCAGTGACTGGTACCATATTTGTGCCCATTAGCTACAGTTGTTCCATCCTTTCCAAGGACGTGCAACTGATAGCCTGTGGACCAGCCCATGGACTTTGGATAGCACGAGTCTAAGCCTCCTCTTACATTGATTTCCTCTGGGACATTCATTAAATGTTACCACATTTGGTACCTTACTCCAGTTTATCTGAAACATTTTAATGAAGATCAAAGTGGTCAATAGTGGAGAGCCTATAAGGGGATAGTGATGGTCATATCTGGTTCCCCAGATCTTTTGGCCAGCAGTTTAATCTGAAATCCGTGCAGTCACTAACCAAACTGTCCCTTGTGACCCAAGGATTTGTCTTTTATCTCTATTTTGTGATGACAAAGAGTCCTTACAAAATAAAGCCCTTATTATTTTTAGACTGTCTTCTATTGGTAGCAACTTGGTAAATCCACATGATATAGCTTTAAATTGGCACAGAACCTCTCTATAGGGCCTGGCACTTGTGGTGAAACTGTCCTCTAAAAATGGAGACTATTGAGAAATGTAGATATAATTGACAACTTTTATGGTACCTGGCTACCTTTTCCTGAATAGATCAAAAAAAAAAAAAGGTGGTAAGTGCCATTGCCTGTCCCATGGAAATCTGAAATCTATGGAAGTGGTTACACCATCATCTTTTCTGTCTCTTTTGCCTTACACTTGCCTTTGATGTTGGTATGTGTTAGTATTTCTCTTTCTTTCTGTATTTTGCAAGTAACATTTTAAAAAAACCCTCAGGTATCTAAACCAAAGGAGCAAACCACATTCTCTTGCAATGCAGCTTGTGAACGATAACTGTAATCCTACGGATAGTTAATTGAGAGTAAGTGACACTAAACATCTTGGTGCTTTATAAGGAAATTGAACTTTCATTATGATCTTCTAACAGATGAAAATGTTTTTAGCTTTCAGTGAGTGTCTTGAAGCCTGTGGAAATGCCTAGACCGCAGTTGATCAAGCAACACTGGCATTCTTCCTATATACTTATAGCTCCAAATTCAGGCTCTATTCCTCCTTCTAGAACTACAGATCAGGATGAGACATGTTGTCAAACAGTTTTGCTAACCTGGGAAGAGAAGAAAGTCTTGTGTGTCAATTCTCACAGAGAGAACATAACAGAGAACATCAGTGAACTTCTCCATACATGTTAGTAGATTGAACCATTTAAGATGGCAGGTATTTCCTTACACACAAGACTCTCTGTTGAGGCACATACATAGAAGCATCTCTAGCCATTATTAACATTCCCTCCCTCTGGTGTGTTGGGGGTTTTCAAGAGTGGCATGAAAAGCAACGAAGAAGACATCTATTCCAACAGGCTTTTGAGAGTTTTAATATATTTAAAGAAAGGGCTTTTAAAAAGACGCAGCATCCGTTTCCAAAACCGTTTTCAGAACTGTTTTCTATTATTTCTTCACTTATATGTTTTAGTTTTTTTTAATGTTGTGGCTTGTCTAATTCCATTTAAATGCTGATCTTTTATATATTTTAACCATATGGTATCAGTTTTAATTTCTAAGCCTCCTTGAGTCCTGGTTTTGGGGGGAAGGTGGGTTTAAATAATGTTTTTAGAGTGCAGACAACTTTACAGAGATTAATTGCCATTTAATATTACAGTGTGAAGTACAAACTGCATCAGAGAAGGGGAAAGAAATATTCAGCTTCTCCTTAAGAAGAATTTTAAAGTCTCCTTGTCACTTGCCAGAGCTAGGAGAGTCCATTATTAAATCTGATACTCCAGAGTATAGTTTCTTTTGCTTTCAGAGAAGGCCTAGAGCAGAGGTGAGAAAGATGTGGCCTTCCAGATGTAGCTGGACTACAATTCCCATCATTCCTAACCAGCATAGACAATGGTGATTAATGCAGGGAATTGCAGTCTAACAAAATCTGCATGATTCCCACCCATGTGCTACAGCTACATTCCTCATTTCCATCAGTGAATTGTGGGGCTATTTTTCTGTCTGCCTAATATACCTCATGTATAAAACGAATAAAATGGAAAGACTCCATGAATTCCATGCTATTTTCTGAATGGTCCTGTGGGGTCATATAGCTGAGATGCATAATTCAGAATGCAGGAGATCCACAACAGTTGGAGCCCAGAGGGAAAACCATATGTACACACCCAAGTGAAGCGATGTATTATATAAGCTGAAATGAGGTGCTTGGAAAAAAAGCTGTGCCAAAAACAACCTGCAGTGAAGTAGGTATGAACTTTGTTTTACTCAAAAGGGAAAACTAGGAGTGTTAAATACAGTGCAATGTGGAGGTCATGTAATAACAGAAGATTCAAGAGTGAACATAAAACAGATGGGCTATGTCTTCTCCAAATGTTGCACCAGTATGCTAAGTTCTAATACATAGTGAACCTTTTGTGGCCTCCTGAATTGTGATTTTATAGGTAATCTTTAGATGTTACACTGTTTTATTGCATTATATTTTCAATTTTAATGTACACCACTCTGACAATCTTTTTGAAAGAAAGGTATGGTATATACATTTGTAAAATAAAATAAAATAAGTAGCAAGAAAAAGAGCTAGCATGGTACATAGAGCCAGTATGGTGTAGTTAGGGGTTTGAACATTGGATTACAGCCCTGGATACCCTGGGTTTGATTCTCTTGGCCATGGAAACTGTGAATGCATCACACACTCTCAGCCCCAGAAAACTGACAGGCTCACCCTAGGGTCACCTTAAGTTGGAAATAACTTGAAGGCACACAACAAAAGTGAGGAAAAAGATTGCATTCCTTGCCTTAAAAACAAATGCCAAGTTCTTAGCTTTCATTGCTGCATGAACAAAATGCCAAGGAAGGGCAGAAATGTCTGTCTTAGAACTTCCAAAGGCCAAAACCTGGGTTGCCAAGATTGCTTTCAGCTGTTCCAGTGATGACTACTGCCCTTATTGCAGGAGTGGGGAACACAGATCCTGAGCATTGTCCCACCAGTGTTTAGTTATGGATTTTTTCTGCATATTTATTCTTCTGAAAACTGGGGCCTACAGACTTACCAGTTGGCTTGTTTGTGGGCTTCAGGGATGGCACAGGAAGGCAGGAGGTCATATCACACTGTCTTCTTCCCTGGAGCCTCCACAGCACTTTTGCAGGCTTGGGAAGAAGTGGACAGTCAGCAGCCAAATGAGGCAGGGTTTCTTAGGTGCTAGAATCTGGATTATCTTCCAACCCTTCTCTGGTGGCAGGGTGTGATGGAGCAAGATCCTGTTTTAGGGGGAAAATAGGACTCAGTCCATATCTTGTTGGGTGTCTTTAAGGAACCTTGGGAGTATAGGCATAAGTGACCATGCATAACTTGCAGCTATGGACCAACCTCTCTCTCATGACAGGGAAACCATAGAGTGGGAGGTCATCCATGTTGTTTCCCCAGGCTATTTTCTTTGGTCTTTGGGTCAGGCAGCAAAATATATCAAGTGGTAGTTGGGCATCCAGTCACTGGATCTGTGCCCCATGCCTAGGCAATATTATACAGCTGTAAGAATAAAAGCTGTGGCCTTTTATTTCCAGCCTTTATGTGGTGTGAGTCTTCATTGTCTCTTCCTCCAATGGCACTGACCCCTCACAGTTAAGCATGTAAACTTTCTACGCGATATCAGATGGTACTGGACCAGAAATAGGAAACTTAGTAGAAAAGGAATAAAATGTTTTTGTTAACAACCTAAAAAATCTAATTCAGCTGCATTTACCTTTCAGGGGGAGGGAGGTAATTAACTATTCAGTTTAGTTAAATTGCCAGTCAGATTTAAGTTAAACACATGTACTAAAAGCCTTATCAGAGTGAAATTGAAAAATGCAATCCAGGATTATTTTTGATTTATTACTTTATTACTGATTCCCATGTGCATCACAGAAAAAGTTCTATAGTTATGAGCTTTAATTTTTCATTTTCATTTCATTTTTATTACAGTCAATAGACCATTAAAACAACTTGTTAAAAACAATTTGTTAAAAACATTTAAAATGATACAAATATAAATAAATATAGTGGCTCACATTCACCAGGGAAAATACAGTCAAAGTGATAATGGTAACGTACAATATACATAAGCAAATATTTCGTTTACATAGACAAGGAAGATCTAGTTTACATAGCTAAGTTTAAAAATTTTGCTACTTGAAGAGTAATCTCTTTATCAGAACCTTGCAATAAGATGACCATTAGAGACTCTATGGAGCGCCCAGGGAAGCGTCGTGTAATGGGGTATAATAGGTCTTCCCTAGCCCCTTGGTAGAAACTACAAGGAAACAGTACATGTGATACAGATTCAATTTCCTGGTTATCACAGAGGCAGCATCTTTTGCTCAGTGGTGTTTTGTTGAATCTACCAGTTAGCAAATTTGAGGGAAGGACATTAAACCTTGCCAGAGAGAAAGCCCTTCTATATTTTGGAACTGTTAACTAGCTTAAATATGGCATTCCATCTTTGCAAGGTAAGCATGGTAAACCCAGTGACTGTGGGGAGCAAGGTCCCCTGGCTGTCCCTTGCAGCTCCTGGTAATCAATGTCCCTCAACCTCTGCTTGACAATAGCTTTGGCCCCTTCTAAGTCTAAAGATAGCAGGTGGGATATGGATAATCCCACTGATATGATCTTACATTCAATTGCTTTCCTCCAAGGTGATTTAAAAGAGTCTGACATAGTTTTAGCCAATAAAGAGGTGGAATTACTTGTGTAACAACAGCGGAGCCAAAAATTGATAGAGTACATCCATGCCAGACTATTTAAAGAATTTAGGCCTGACTCCAGATAGAGGACAGATCCGGCAACACATCGGGGGACACCATATATTAGCCTCAGAAAGAAAGACGGAATTCCTTTAAAAGAATTCTTATTAAGAGGAAACCAAATTGAAACCCCATAAAGCAACTGTGGGACAATTTTAGCTTTAAAAACCCGGATGGCAGCTGGAATAAATTTACCACCCTTAGTAAAGAAAAACCAAGCTAATGCTTTCAAACTTTGTTCGGCTTTCAGTTTGATGTACTTATCCTGCGTCCTCCATCTTATAGCTTCATGAAACCAAATACCCAGATATTTATACGAGTCCACTTGTTCAATTCGATTTCCCCCTATCATCCATGAGTATCTAATCTTTCTTTTGGCAAAAACGAGACTTTTGTTTTTGAATAATTGATTGATAAGAAGTTATTATTGCAGTATTCATGAAAGCCTCTCAATAATCTCCTAAGTCCAAGACGAGTCTGAGAAATCAATACAGCATCATCGGCATAAAGAAGGATAAAGACTTTTGTTGAGTCCATCTTTGGTGGATGGGATGGTAAAGGTGCCAAAATCTGAGGAAGATCAGCCAAGTATAAATTAAATAGGGTGGGAGCAAGAATGCATCCCTGTCTTACACCCCTGTTGGTGGGAATCTCATTTGTAAGGTGCCCTTGTCTGGAACAACAAACTTGAACAGTAGTATTATAATACAGGGACTGGATTAAAAATAAAAGTCGCCTATCAATGGAATACTGTTCCAATTTGCTCCAGAGGCAGCCATGTGGGATTAAATCAAATGCTGATTTTAGGTCAATAAATGCAGAGAAAAGTTTCCCACCATTTGGTGCAGTATATTTTTGTGCAAGATGAGCCAAAACCAACAATGGTCTAGCGAAGAGCAGCCTGATTTAAAACCAATCTGCTCTTCCCCAATGATGTTATTATCGTTAACCCACTCCTTCAGCTTAATAGCTAAATAACTGGCATATACCTTCCCTATAACAGATAGCAGACTGATGGGTCGATAATTATGCGGGTCGTCTTTAGGACCCTTCTTATAGATCGGGATAATAAAGGCCTTTAGCCAAGTTACAGGGATTATGCCAGATTTATTAATTAGAGAGAAGAGGGCTGCCAACATGGGTGCCCACCAACTGATGTTATATATTAACAGTTCTGAAGAAATGCCATCACATCCTACAGACTTGCCAGTCTTTAGCTGACCTAACAGTTCCTCAATTTCTTCTATAGTTACATTTGGCGAGTTTGGAGTGTTCGGGGGTAGCAAGGGAGGTGTTTTAGATATGGATGTGCAGGGGTCGTTGAAGATAACTTGGAAATGATCTTCCCAGACACTAGCTGGAATGTGACAGTCTTGGCTTTCATTGTGATTACTTAAAGCACCTGAAACTATCTGCCAAAAAGATCTATTGCTGTGAGTAATAGATGCTGCCAATAACATTTGCCATGTTTCTCTAGTTGCCTCGTTTTTCTTGCGGAATAGGAGTTTTTTGTATTTTTTTTTTAACTCATAATATGAGTGAGGAAGCTGACATTCATTTGATCTGGGGTAAGTATTATATACTGTTTGAATTTCTCTTTTAAGATTGACACACTCCTTATTAAACCATCTATTTTTACAGATGTTATTATGATTTATGTTATTAGTTCTAGTTTGAAGAGAAGGGTACAAATCCTGTAAAACACACTCATAAGCCAGGATTCCATCCTCAGGTCTAGCATCTACTTTAATTTGGCTAACATAATTTGAAATGTGGTGTATTGAAATAAACCTATTGAAGGTCTCCTTTGTTTCAGAGGACCATTTAATTTTAATTGTTCTTGTATCAGATGGTAAGCATACTAAAGTACAATGTTGTGAATCCAACTTTAACCTGCCTGGTAAATTCAGCGAGCATTCCAGGGGGAAATGATCACTATCAGAGCGCTTTGCTACTCTGAAGTTGAACCCCAAAGTTTTCAAATGTTTGTGAATAAGAATATAATCAATGACACTTGAACCCCTGGTAGAAGCAAATGTAAATTCACCCCATAGGTCATCAGGGCTGGAACCATTTAAAATAAACAACTCATTATTTGAGACAAACTGAAGCAGACCTATCCCTGCAGGGTTAGTAGAGTTGTCTTTTGAACTACGTGAACTGACTATAAGTTGTTCCTTAATTGTTTTAGGAGAGTGACCGCCTAAAAAAGGATTGATTAAGTAGGATCCTGTCCTTGCGTTAAAGTCACCTGCTATTATAGATCTTGCTCTGGGAAATTTAGTCATCTGTTCTGAGTAGTAACAGTCAGCCTTAAGCCAAGCTGATGTAACATCTTCCTTTCTGACCATTGGGGCAAAATACACATTAAATAAAAGTAAAGTCAGATTAGATGTTAATAATTCCATAACTAGGGCCAATATAGAAGAATCATAACTTGGTAACTGAGTAATTCTACAATTAACTGAAGAAGAAACCAAGATACATAAACCCTGACTAGCCCTTCCTTTACCACTTCTAGAGAGTGCAGGAAGGCAATATGATACAAAACCATTTAAGTAAATATGGTCACAACTCCAGGTCTCTCGTAAAAAAATTAGATCGAACTTATTTAGGTATTCCATAAAATTCTGATCTTTGCTTTTGGAGACCCAGCCAGCTATGTTCCAGGAAAGTATATTTAGGGAAGAGTTAACAGTACCTGCATGTAGTCAATCCAGTTCTGATATTACATCCAACATACCTTGGGAATTCCTATAAACACAGGGGTTACATACTGGAGCCTGTTGAGTCAGCAAGCCCAGGCCTAGTCTGCCAGCATTTGGTGGATTTAGTGCCCTTGTCTTACATAAATCTGGTTGGGACGGTACAAGGTAATTATGGCCTTTAATATTTAGCAAATTGGAATCACACTGAGATGAACTAAAAGGGTATAAACTTTGATCGTGATCTCCAGTTTTAAAAGGATTACCATTTTGACTAGGTTTAGTTGATTTTACTATTGCAGTCTTTAAGCCTATTACCCTTCCTCTATTATCCTTCCCTACTCTCCCTAGCAATACTTCCTCTTCTGTTTGAGAGGTACCTAGACTATTGTTAACTGATGAAGTACTGGAATCCTGGTAATACTTATCCTTTAAATATTTGATTACAGCAGTAAGCCTTAACAGAGCCTGCTGTTGGTCCTGCTTTGGGAGAGCATCAAAACTGTCTATTAACATTAATTCTTCTGGTAGGAATTCTATTTGAGTATCATCCCTACCATCAGACAAAATAGAAGTAACACTATTTATACCTGGGGGACTTAGCGGGTCTGCAGATTTGTTAACTTTTTTAGAGGAAGATCGACAACCAGTAATGACAGGGTTATCAGGGGTACTTAAGTCTATCAAGTCCCCAACTGGAGGATCCTCAAAAGGAGCAGATGAAAAGATTTCCCTCTGTCTCTTTGTATGACTCAGGGAAAACATTGGCGAAATGTCTTTAAAATACCTGGTAATACTCATTCCCCCATTCTTAAATCTCTCCTTAACTCTATAAATTCTTGCAGCAATATTGGATGAAACAAATGAAATAACAGCTCTTGCATTGATATAGTTGAAAAATATATATTCTACCTTCAGTATAGAGTTCATTTCAATTGATGTTATACCAAAGGATGTTAAAAGCCTCAAGAAATGTGCTTTTCTCTCCTGTTGTGATAACATGCCCTTTGGCTTTGGGTAATTAATAAACACCAGATTCTGCCTGATTAATTGTAACTGCAAAGAATTAATTATCTGAAGTTCTTTTGAGTTACTTATAGGTGATGGAACTTTGTGGCAGGAAAAGTCTACCTTGTTTCCAGGCTGTAACTGTGTTGTTAATTCCTGAGTTTTTGTTTTTGCTCTATTTTCAGGGACTGGCTGTAGACCAGGAGAGCTTGTTTCCAGTACTACACTTACTAGTTCTTGCCTTTCCAGGTTTGCTTTGTTATTATTGTTAGGTTTAAGAGAGGGCATCCTGGCGTTCTTGTCCTTTTTTTCTAGTATTTTAAATAGACTGTTGAAATTCATTTTAGGGACCGATTTGCTACTGGGCTTGTTTTTTATATTTTTATCTTTCTTTTTAATACAAGTAGAAACCTTGGAATTTTTACTCTTAGAGTTCTTTTTGTTAGGGTGTATATCAGG
Organism: Ctenosaura bakeri; assembly: GCA_948474755.1. Classification (NCBI taxonomy): domain Eukaryota; kingdom Metazoa; phylum Chordata; class Lepidosauria; order Squamata; family Iguanidae; genus Ctenosaura; species Ctenosaura bakeri. The sequence goes on from CAOLHI010001600.1 coordinate 185,493, forward strand.
CTTGCTTTTCCATTTCCTAGAAAGAGTTTTCCTAGTTCCACCGACCAAGTTACCTTGGTCAGAGGAATTTGAAAAACCCTGATCAGCGGATTCACTTAAAGTTTCAATGGAAAAATCAAACTTAGATTTTGTTGTAACATCACAATTACTTCTAGGAGTTATTTTGCCCTCCCTTGTATTTTTACCAACAGTAGGTTTGTTAAAGTATTAAGAAGGTCCTTACTTTCAGATAGGAACCTCTTAATACAAGAGATATCCTCTGACCAACCTTTATACAACCCCTTGATCAGTTTATGTTGACTACCTAGCAGCTTGGTTACCAAATTTGGGTCAGGGTATGAGTCCGAGTCTGAATCTTCATCCATATCAGCTAAAAAAGTTGTTCCGGGGGAGAGAGATTCACAGTTCTCATGATCGATGTGGCTTGAGGTGAGCAGAGTCGTAGTATCATCTAAACCCCTCTGAAGAATTTCGGGGTACTCAATCTGGGCTTTAGATACTGGTGAAGTATCAGCTACAAAAGCCAGTTCTTCAGCCAGGCTGCATCTCCTATCTTCCATGTTTTCACCTTCTACTATTTTCATTACATGGTGAGGGCCTAATGACCAGTCCATTTTCTCCACGTCCACCTCATGAGTCCCAGTTTTAGAATCTGGGACAGAACAGTTCCTGGGATTAGGATGGAAGAAGTCTGTGATTTTACACTGATCATGATCATTATTAACTGAAGTGGTAGTAGCAGTAGTAGTAGTAGTAGCATCTTCAGACATTAGATCCAGACCCATTTGTTTACGCTTTCTTCTGGTGAGAGCCACCATTCTCCAGCCGTTTCAATTCAGCCTTAGATGTTGATTCAAAATTTAAAATTTTGTCAGGTTTGAATTAATTGAACTGTTCAATAGTTCAATAGTTCAGCACTTCATACAAATCAAACCTGACCAAAAAACAAACAAAAAAACCTCTTCAAGTTTAAAACAAGCATGTAAATTTTAAAAGCATAGTTAATGGTAACACTATTTTAAAATAGCAAGACGGATGCATGCAAGCTGTTCTTAAAACTGTTAGAGAAACATGGGGAGTAACTAGGCGTATCTCCTCGAAAACCTTAGCTTCGGAGAAAGAAGTCCAAGCAGCCTTGAACTGGAACCTAATGAAATGAAGAATTTGCAGTTTTCAGTTTAAAAGTTGTTTAAAAATTGTTTAAAAGTAGTTAGTCTTCCTTACTCCCACTTAGGACCTGGGCAATTAAAGGTTTTGATACAAAACCAAAGCAAAGGTGAAAATATATCAAGTCCCAGCTCAGCTTACTTAACTGTAAATGTAACCTCCTCTCCGCAGCGTTTGTAGCATTAGTAATTATTAATAGTTTGTAGCACTAGTAGTTCCTCCACTCTCCTGCTACATTTACACCATCCATAAATGCTGAGATAAGACGCTGAAGCCGGCCTCTTGTTATCCTCTTCTCTTCTTATCGACTTCATAGAAACTTCATAGAAAATAACAACTCCTCCAACATTTCCCAAATTAAATCAGGGCACTGGTAGCCAAGCCGAATTCCCCGAGGACAGAGGTAATCAAATGTGTGAGCTTTAATATTTGGCTTCAGTAGGTAAAGAGCCCCTATGTAGTGTTTGGTGCAGAATCCCAGAAGACCACCTGGATAAAAAGCAGATCCTTCCCTTAACACCTGTTGAGTTTAAAATTCTTTAATCTTGGAATGAACTAAACTATCATTACAAATCTGGTCATTGCATTCTCTCTGCCACACAGTGGAAAAAATTTGAAGTATGAAAACCACTGAAAAATTGTTAAGATTTTTATGTAAATCATAAATGGAAGAATTTATTTAAAAATATCTTATCAGTGAAACAATGCACAAAGAATGAATATACACAGGCATGAGGAAATAACCCTTTTATTAGATAGTTTTGTTTACACATAAGAATCGAATGAGAAATATGTACAAGCACTTATTTTCATACTGACATTTAAAAATGCCACCAAATTAAGTAGGTCAACAAAAGCAAATGCCTAGTAACAGACCCAGTCCAGGCAAACCAAAATTAAAGAAAGCTCTAGAATTCAACCTGACTGTGAAGAGTATTCCAGAGTACATGTTGCCCTGCAAAACAAACAAACACAAGCAAACCTACCTAAACCCAATGAGGTTAAATGCTAAAGTACTGGTTTGAGCAACTATTACGGGACACATTATTTTCTAGTCTTTAAACAAGCATAAAGCCCTGAATTGCCTGTATTAGATGCAGTGTTTAAAAAACTTACTATTTGAGAGTACATCTCTCAAGCCATTTCCGCACTAGACTGTTACAGTGTTGTTATTCCACTTTCAACATCCTCTGGTATCCTGAGGTTTGCAGTTTAGGTTCGCAGTAAAGGCCCCTCCCTAAACTGCAAACCCCAAGATTCCAGAGGATGTTGAAAGCGGAATAGCACTATAACAATGTAGCGTGGAAATGGCCCCAGAATCTCCTCGACAGCATGGCTAATCAGGGGCTGATTGGGGGATCTTGAGAACAGTAGTAATTCTGCCCCCCCCCCGCAAGTTCTGATGGGATGGATAGGCATCCACAATTGTGTCCTGCCCACAGTATCTCCTTTCGGTCACCCAAGCAAGAAGAGGGAAGTTGCTTTGCTTCTGTTGCCCTCATTATATTCTGTGCTCCATCATTTTACCAGTTTCTGGGAAGTAATTCTTCACAAAAATCTCTAGAATGTTTAAAAAACAAAACAAAACAAAACACCAGTGAGGGCAACAGGGTGTGAAAAAGCGATAGAGACTGAATTGTAGACTTTCTGTTTATATATCATGGCTGGAATCCTGTTGGTTTCTTACACATGCGTAGGTTCCACAACAGAATTGGTTGTCCAGTGCACAACATCCACATTTAGCCCAAAGACACAGAAGTAGAGTTTCACATGCAATGCCATTGCACATTCTCAGCTGACACTCATCCATCCATCCCTGCTGAAATTAGCAGTAGCACACTTTTGGTTGTGCATTTGACTGCAGATGATTGCCATTCAATACAAGACTTGCATAGCATAACCAATGTTTAACTCCACTTGTGGGGATTTATGCTACACAGTCCTAATGTCAGATCTTGGCCTGTGTGCTCTGCCACTGTGTTGCAGGTCCAAAGTAGCAGCTAACTGCAAGTCTGCACTCTACCTTACACATAGGCCAAGCAATAGAAGGGAAGAGGCATGCAAGAATAAGCATTCAAGATAATAGGAACTGGTTTGCCTCCAGCCCCCTCATGCCTCCATGAAGTAATCAGCAAAGTGAGACTTATGGCAGATGAGTTGAGGAACAGCCAGGTAGGCAGGGTAATTATCAGCACAGCTGGTAATCATCACTTACCTGGCTGCTTCTTGCCCCTAAAATTGTAGGTATAAATGCAGCCAGCAGGCACAATTTTTAACAGAGAATTAGCATGGGCTTCCAATCTAGACTGGGAGCACATTCCAGATTAGGACCCTGTGGCTCTTTTTTCCCCTCTAAAATAAAAGTGGGCAGATGAAGCATACTCACATATACAGTGACTTGAAATCACATGTCATTTGAGCTGAACAAGTGAGCTGCAAATGAGGAAAGTCCCTCAGTTTGAATGTTGATTCTCCACTGAACTTACCAGGTAACCAACTGGGCAAGCCACTCTCAGCCATAGCCCCATAACTGCAACATGGATATAATACTAACCTACTCACAGGGTTGTTGTAAGATTCCATGATAATGAGTGTGAAATGTATTGAAAGTCCTATATAAACATTAAGTATTATTATCATCATTATTATTATTAACTAACAGGCTTGGGCATGAACTCACTAGAATGATTTCAAATGCAAAAAATGAGGATGCATTATTCTTACATTAAAGCAGGCAACAGGATATAGATTTACCTGTCAAACATGAAGCAGAGTTTGGAAAAGTTCAAATTTTCAGATTATGATTCCCTCTAAAAGACTGGGTTTGCTTCAGCAGTTTTATACCATATCATTCTCCAAAGTGCTATATTTACAAGCAAGCTCTTATGGCAAAACATTCACATTTTGGGTACTCAAGAGGTATTTATTATTTACCACATCAAAGGACTCAAAAGAATGGATGGCATGATCTTAATTCACACTGGGCACAACATTCCATACAAAGTTAAGCATTATAAAATTATCATCAGTTCCAGTGGGGTAGCTTGAACACTTTATTTAAATAACTTCCATTGAAACCAAATGGATTTAAAAGTGGTTTGTTACCACTGACTGTAACTGCTGGATATTAGTCATATAAGCAGTCACATAGGATCAGATAGCAAAAATGGAAGCATTAAAATAAACTGCATGTGCTCAGACTGATACAAAAAATAACATGTTTTCCATTCTGCATGCTGTGATATACTCTAGGGCTCCTACATACATTAAAACAGCAGCAAACAAGTTTGCCATTGCATGGCAAATCTCCTGGAGCTTGCATGTGTAACGCACAAGAAGCTGAAAAGGGCAGGAGAATGTGTGTGACTGTTTACAAACCTTCCATTTTACCTTTTAACATGTAAACTGTTTTATGGGCATAGCTTGAAAACATTATGAATGTAGAGGCCTGCAGCAGGTGCGACATGGAGGCTAACATAAGACATGCAAGTGTAGAAGAGAATTGTGTTTTTAATAGGGATGCTGGCCAATGTTGGGCCCAGACCTCCTGCTCTCTGAAGCAGACCAATCAGTGCCATCTGTTGCTGCTGCTACTTCCATCTTCTCTGACCCCATTGGGTGCTCTGACATGCTCCTGGTGATGTTCCGCCTTCAGTTTTCAAAGCTGCCTTTAAAGTCCCTCTAGGCCCATGAGGTTGCCCATAATGTCTCACGCTGAGGAAGAGAGCATGGCATAAAGGCAGTTGGGACAACATGGCCAAAGAGACCACAAGAACAGTACCAACACTTCCTTCTTATATCAAGAATCCTCAAACAGTAATTGCAAGACAGGTGGCCAAACAACAGTGGTACAAGTGTTTTTGGGGCCACCTCACCCAAGCATGTCTTGCTCTGAGAAAAGGAGGATGCTTCCTCAGAGTGAGGCAAGGGGCAGCTCAGATCCCTGCTGGTGAATGAGTCAGGAGCATGTGATCCATCCTTCTGGTTGATCTGCCACTTAAGACAGAGCAGTTCTCAGAAAGGCCGGTCCTGATGCATGGAGCACTAGGCCTGTCTTGAGGAAGCCATATTTATGCCAATCCATAATCCCCAGAAGGGACAACTCTAGGATTTAGATGTAGAGTGCATTTCCCCAAAAAAGATCACAGCAGAAAGGAAAGGCAAACAAACCAGTGGGTTGGGTTGCCCCTGAGCTGGCCCTTTCCAGGACAGGAACAGAATGACATAGGCCCAAACAATTGGAAAAGCTAATTTTTGCTGGTTTCAAAGCTCAGATTATTATTGTTTTCTATTGTACTTGATATAAAATTACTCCATGCCTCTACTTCCCCAGAACCAATCTCCATCTTTGCCCAAGGTACTGTGACTAGACACACAGAGAAAACATTTTTGTGTTTAGAGCATAGTACAAGAAGTGAATGTCTTCTTGTTTTAATAACTAAGCTTGTTTTTTTTAATGAAAAGCTTTCTTTGTAATATTTTAACACAATTCCACTGTAACAATGATGAACATTTTTTTCTTCAAACCTGAGCACAATTAGCCTGAGTTTTGAAGACATAAGTTTTCATTATCTCACCTGACAACTGCACTTAGAATTATTCCTCATACTCTGTGATGAAGTACAGAGTCGTTAAAAAATGCTGACATGTCACATCTTTAGATTTTTTTTTTAATCACCAGTGGTCTATGATAGTGTAGACTTTTCCTCTGGTTTTATCTTTCTAAATGTGGGGGAAGAAATTGAGGGTTGGATCCAGATTTGCTGTGAGCATCAGAACTCTACGCAGGGATTCTCTCACTGGAGGAAAAAAGGGAGGGCATATTTTCACTGACTCATTCTTCCCCCTGTGGTGGAGAGCTGGGGAAATCTATGGAGGAGGCAGCACTAGGGCCTTCAGGAACTAGAAGAAATTGGAAAACACTGCTTCCTTACCCTAGCAGGAGGATTTTACTGGATGTCAGTCCTTGGGCCAAAAGATCTCTTCCATTCATAGAAAAAACTGGATAAAATCCAGTCTTACAACCTGTAGTATGAAGGCTGTTTCAGAAACTGATTCCATTTGATTGGAAGTTCTGAACAAAACAAAAAGCAAACATTCCTCACCCTGTAGTTTTTGGGAGTAGAAAGTACAGCTTTTCTAGACTTGCAGGAGAAGACATTAAAATACAACCCCATAATGTGGCTCCTGTAACCGCAGCTAAATCAAGATGGTTCTCAGAAGCCAGTTCAATGCTGCTTTAGGCAAACAACATTTTGTTTCAATGTCTACAGCAAAACAGGAATAAATAAATCTGGGAGAGTATACATCCATCTCTTGAAAATGAAACAATCTATTGCTCAGATGTTCTGGAGAGTAAAGCTATTCATTCTTTAGACAGATTTTCATACATGCTATTTATGCAGAAACATATGGTGGTGGGGGATCCTTAGCAGCGCCGTTTGCAGGGTCATCATATGGTGGCAACAGCACCTAAGAAAGAGCCAAAGCAAAAATCAGAAAAAGCCACAGTATTTCAGGAGTAGTGTCACTTGCTTACAATGATGGAGTATTCACGGTAACAGTTTTCCTTTGAATAAATGAATCTGTGGACAATTTCAAACTGGCTAGCCTGCTATGATGGAAAAGATGGGAGCTGGAATAACTGTGCTATTCTAAATCAGCCAGATCTTCACAAGCACCTTTTTTGGCCTGAAATCATACTAAACGGGTCAATGTCACATTTTTTCTAACCAGTTGTGAAAACAAACAGTACACAAAATGAACTGGAAATTGCAACCATGTGCCAGATTCTGCTCAAGAATCTTCACTCCTCATATTGCAGCAGGGAAGAAAAAGCAAAGCAATAAAAAATTAAAGAGAAAGGTGCGAAAAATAAAGATGCAACAAATTCAGAAACACTTAACAAATGAGTTGGTTGCCATACCTCCTCAGGCATAGGCCAGGATTTTACAGTGGCAAGATGCTTGCCCAATAACGCATTGTATGTGCAATATGGCACTAACCTGACTCATACAGGGAGAAGCCAGCAATGGCAAGAGGAGACGAAAGTGATTACTTTCTAGCTGCTTATTACAGAAGAGCCTGGCTTTGAGGGGCCTTTGGAGTCAGGGCATTATGGGAGGAGTGGCTTGCAAGACAGTCAATGTAATTCAGTACCTTCTCCTTCAAGTGTACTGGTGGCAAGAGGACCTCAAACTGACAGATTTAGTTCAAAATATACCGCACATGGGCTTTTATTGATCAGATGTTTCTTCCTCAGTCCTCTTTTGCCTTGGAAATTTTCTTTCCACACCAGCACAGCTGTGAAGAACTATTAGGAGTAGCAGCGAGACTAGGGTGTCCTCAGCCAAGAATTGTAAGGAAACAAACAACTAGTTTAGAGGAAAAATGAGAAGCCAGGTCATTGAACGGACCACCTGTTTGATTTATGCTAAATCCCCAGAGTTCTATCATGACACTGTATCTGTGACTATGCACATCGCCAAAGACCACCAACACATAAATGCACAGCAAGGGAGATGCTGTATTGTGTATAAGGAACTACAAAACAGAGAAGAGGTGCACCAGAATGTCATTTTCTCAGCTTTTCTGTGAGGGAAAATTTAACAGGTATTATTACTATATTCTCTGTAGCTGATAAAAACACAGGTAGACTGGGAAATGAAAATACGCAGAGGAAATGGTAGTAGTGCTAGAGAGTTAACAAGTTCTGTGCATTTGTCTGCTTAGAGATTTAGCAAACAGCTGGGCAACACATGGTCCACATGTCAATTTGGCCCTCCATTTGTGTGGCTCCCAAAAGTCTACTAAATATTGGTGTGTTTATGCAAACAAACAAATGAACAAAAAATGATACCTTCCAGAAGTGCAGTATTGCTTTAAAAGAATGCATCCCACATGCTGCACATAGTTTTAAACGAAAAATATTGATCTCCCCCCAAAAACTCCAGAAGACACCTTTCCTTCAAAACTTCCAGTCACATCTTCTGGAAACATGCGGTGGCAAAAGGAAACTGGCTCCTGGAGGCACTAAACTTGCGCAACTCCCTCTCCCCTGATTCAGAACTACATCTCTAATACAGGGTCTTTTTGATCAGAGGTGGGCAGAAGGTGGTCAGAATCTACTGGTAGACCACTGAATATCCAGATGCCCTGGATATGAATAATTATAGTTTTTTTTTTTAAATTTTATTAAATACTTAATACAAAATACATACATACACAAGACATACATACCATATAATTACAAGGACTAAACACAACATACACCAAACTACTAAACTATTAAACCTATCTAGCAAAAAGTGGCTGTATAGACCAATCATCAGCGTAACTTAATACACTTATTCCATATTTACATAAATTTACCAACATTTATTAATTTTCCATAATCTGAATGTTTCTATTTCCCTACTAAAGAATATCACTTCATATATTTAACTTACATGTTCCTCTAAATTTACCAAATTTACCAAATCTGAAGGAGCGATACAGAACGATAGAGATGGCCTTACAACCACTCCCTCCCACTTAAACCTCCATCCCCGCCGAAACTCAAGGATATACTTGCTTACTTATCTAGTAAAAACCTTCTAGAAACTGCAAACATAATAAAATTATATATACACAAACTTTATATTTAAATCTTTAAATGTCACAATTAATACTATTAATTGAAATAATACCATTAATTAAAATAACGGTATCCTCTTACTAATGATTATTATGTTCCACCTTTCTCTTCCTTCAGTATCTACGTTTTCATCATATTAACAAATTAACCTATTAATCTCACATCTTCAAGACCCTCTTTATATCTTTATTAATCAACAATCTATAAAAGTTGTGGCACTCTTGCCCCAGTGAGATTCCAGGATATGAATAATTATAGACCAGTCTCCCATCTCCCATTTTTAAGCAAGGTGATTGAGAGGGCTGTTGGTCTTCAGTTCCAAGCAGTCTTGGATGAAACAGATTATCTAGACCCATTTCAAACTGGCCTCAGGGCAGGCTATGAAGTTGAGACTGCCATAGTCGCCTTAGTGGATGCTCTTCGCCTAGGTATCGACAGGGGAAGTGTGACCTTGGACCTCTCAGCGGCTTTCGATACCATAGACCATGGTATCCTTCTGGAATGCCTGAGAGGGCTGGGGATTGGGGGCACTGCACTTAAGTGGTTCTGGTCCTATCTTCAGGTAGATACCAGAGGGTGATGCTTGGGGACAGCTGCTCCTCGAAAAAGGAGCTTAAATCTGGTGTCCCTCAGGGCGCTGTCCTGTCCCCAATGCTATTCAACATCTACATGAAACCGCTGGGAGAGATCATCAGGAGGCATGGAGCAAGGTGCTATCAGTATGCCGATGACACCCAGATATATCTCTCCATGCCTCGAATAATAGCATCAACTAAGGGTGGCATCTCGCCTCTGAACGAATGTCTTGAAGCAGTAATGGACTGGATGAGGAAAAACAGGCTGAAGCTGAATCCAGATAAGACGGAGGTACTCGCTGTTAAGGGCCCTAGCCCAGGTAAGGAGGTTTGTCAGCCAGTTCTAGATGGGGTCACACTTTCCCTGAAAGACTGTGTCCGCAGCTTAGGGGTGCTCCTGGACTTGCCACTTCAGATGACAGCTCAAATAGACGCGGCGGCCAGGAGTGCCTGTTATCAGCTTTGACTGATACGCCAGCTGCGCCCCTTCTTGGAGCTGGAACACCTAAAAACAGTGGTGCATGTGCTGGTAACTTCACAGCTTGACTTCTGCAATGTGCTCTACATAGGGCTACCCATGTGCTTAGTCCGGAAACTTCAATTAGTTCAGAATATGGCAGCCAGGTTGGTCACTGGTAGACCTAAAACTGACCACATAACACTAATTCTGAAGTCTTTACATTGGCTGCCTATTAGTTTCCGGGCACAGTACAAGGTGTTGGTTATTACCTTTAAAGCCCTTTATGGCTTGGGGCCAGCCTACCTGCGGGATCGCCTTCTCCCATATAATCCGCCTCGCACACTAAGGTCCTCTGGGAGGAATTTACTGCAGTCAGTCAGAACTAGGTTGGCTGCAGTTACCCAGAGGACCTTCTCTTCTATTGCTCCCAAGTTATGGAATGGCCTGCCAGAGGAGACCCGGCATATAACCAGTCTTGACAGCTTTAAAAAAGCAGTCAAGACTGCTCTCTTCCAACAGGCCTTCCCAGACTAGTACTTCCACCACCTCTCACCAACTGTCTTGCTGCTCTTTTAATAGTTGAATGTTGTTAATTGTTAATTGTTGTGTGTTTTTGGGGGTTGGTTTTGGGTGAGTTGGTGGGTGGGGAGGATTGGGTATGTTTTTTAATCTTTTTAATGTAATTAATGCATTATTGTTGTTCGCCGCCTCGATCCATGGGGAGAGGCGGGATAGAAATAATTAATAATAATAATAATAATAATAATAATAATAATAATAATAATAATAATATAAACTTGTAGTTGGTCAACATGAGTTTCTCGTTCTCTCTTTTAAGATGTATGCACCAGCAACAAAAGGGCTATCAATATCTCTAGTTTGTACTAGGAACTCAAAAACAGATTAATTTTTGCATCCATAGCTCATTCCAGGGTATGGCTCACGTAAGGTTCAACAGGTGATCCCATGCTTCATTTGGGGACCCCAGATTTATAGTAAAAACAAGAAAACAGATCTCAAATGCATGGAGTCCGAACATATCTGTCCCAGCTACACCACAAGGACCCCATGAAATCTGTGCGTTAGCTTTCAAGATGTGGTTGACTACAACTCCCATCACCCCCAGCCAGCACACAGTACTTAGGATCCACAGCATGCTTCCATTTTATTTCTCTACTTAAGGAAATAAATTCCCAGCACATAACTGGCAAAAATAATTATGTATTAAACAATATCCTACACATGGGAAGTAGGTCATTTCTTGATTTCTGTCTAGATTTTCAGTCCTTAAAAATCTCCCAGTTAGTTTTCTGTTTGATACTCTGCCACTGAGTTATAATCACTCCTGTGTTGCATATCAAAAATGACATGCTCACTCTGTGAAATTTCACACAGCAAGGCTGAGAAAAAGCTCTAACTAGAGATCTAGGTGGACCGCTACCACTCAGAAGGTTAGATACATCAGTAGCTCAGTGGGAAGGAAAAGTAAGCCCAGCTCCTTCTGTCAAGCTAGAGTCTTTGGTACCAGAAGCTGGTAAGTTACTTTTTAAACACAATTCATTCCATTACTCAGTACGGTGATTTGGCAAATGATCCATTACTTGACAGTGATGGGGGGAGCTACTCATTAGGTGCTTGTTACCTTTCTATAGTTTCTTCTATCACATTTTTGAGATTACAACCGTCAGGACTGTAAATGAATGGCATCAAATTTGAAAAATTCCTGCCAAAATTCCTCTGAAAATGCCTTTTAAAAGTAACCGCTGAAAGGAAACAGAAACTACTACTTGTCACACAAATAAAGGACCTTCATTCATGTTTGTTGCATTACTCTCAAAAAGTAACTTCATTATATCTATATTACTCTAAAATAACCATTTATGGGATTGTTATTTGTAACTTGGTACTTTGAAACTCAGTCGTGTACAGTTAGCTTGCAGAATTTCAACACACTGTATAAAGCACAAGTGGGAAATGTAGATTACAAACTTTTTTTTTGCAGCTTCTGGATCCTCCAAGCTCCCTCACAAATTGAGTGACAATCACCCCAAATCTGGTAAAGTGTAATTCTGTCGCCTCCAAAAGTGATGAAAATCTATCCCCCCAATCCAACCAAATATAGTCAACAGTGGAAACCAGAAATTACTTCCAGTATTGTTTTTGGTGAGCATTTGGAAATGCTCCCCCATTACTCTCTACAACTGCTCTTCCACTGTAAAGGCTGGCACAACTGAAGACACGATCCAGGAAAATACTTATGATGCAGTCACTTCCAAAGTGTACCTATGAATAATGCAGGGTCTGTATCGTTTGCCTTTCATGCACTCCTGCTATGTCTGTGTCCTAAGTCAGTGCTTCATGGATTGGTGCAGTTCCATGAGATATCAACTGCTACAGCACTACATTTCCAGGAAACTTTGCAAATATGATCATAATATGGTATTAGTCACAGTGGGGGGAAATTGCCAGCCTGATATATCAGGCAACTTGAGAAGATTTTATTTTTACAATACAGACACTGCTGCCTCCTTCATATAATTTAAAACAAGGACTGGACATTTTATCAGAAACATACTGGCTATGCACAGCGTAACTGTTTCTTCATGTATTATCATCTGTCAAGAGGCAGATTTCAGGGTGGCTCCCTTCTCGTCTCAGCAGGAAGCAACCTAAATGTTTATCTGTGAGCATTCCCATTCCAATCCAACCCAGAGTGATTACAGATGGAAGCTGGACTGCCCCAAGATAATTTATAGGCTTTCATCTCTACACTGCCAAAGCTTTCCTAAGAACACAAGTGTACATTGGTTGCGTGCGTGTGTGTGAAAGAAAGAGAGAGAAAAAGAGAGGGTGGGGAGAGAGAGATTCCACTTATAGAAACCATTTATTAGTTTTTAGAAAAATAAAAGGGCTCTGTTTAGAAGTATCATCTGGGACTCATTAGGAAGATACATCTGAGTAATTAGCTTATAGGGACTCATTGAGAGCAAAGATTGTGGAGGAAAGTCTGCTTAGATTTGTTCAACATATTATATTTGGGTCTGCACAGCCACAGATTCTGGGAAGAACAAAATGCTTCAGTTTGCTGACACTGCTTTATCACATGGCATAATATTCCAATTTTGGGGGTAGGTTGTTCCCATTGTTGCATTTTCTTTGACAAGGGACAGAGTGTTTTGACGAATGAGGCACTCGGAAGAAGCGAGAGAATCAAAAATTGGTTCTTGGTTCTGCTTTTTTCCACAAGACCCATGACCTTCAGGAACAAGTTTGATTCAGATACTATAAACTGAGGTAGAGAATTCTTGGCCCTTCAGTTTTCAATAGTTTTCATCTTAATGGCCAGTAGCCAGGGATTATGGGATCTACAGTTCAATAAACATCTGGAGGGCTACAGTTTCCTTACCCCTTCTGTAAAAGCATGCACAATGAATATGCTATGACTTAGTTTAATAATATATACTCTGTCCTGATTTTATTATGCTGAGTTTATGCAGTAGCCTTGTGCCTTCATATTCCACCTTCATATTGCCAATTTCATCCTTGGCATACCAATAATTCTAACATTTCTGGGGTTCACTAACCATCATTTTCCATTGTGATCAAATGTGGAAACTGTTTACCAGGCATGGAACAAGCCAGATTCTGAAGCCATGGTTTGCACTTGGTTTACCTTGTGCCAGCTCTGACAATCAAAGTTGGGTTGGTCATAATGGGAGACAACAGTCATTTAACCCAGGGAATGTTGAATAGCATGTGCCAAGGAGGGATGAACAAGAGGGAAGTCATGAAGATGGAGTGGTATAAAACTTGTGGGTATCTCTGAAAGCTGAGCAGCATATGTTTTAACTGTATCAGTGTAAACAGAATATAAAAAACCTAACCTGTTTTTAAATACTGGATGAGGGATTTTTAACACAAAGTTATTATTCCATTAATCATTAATGTTAAAGGTAGAACTATAGATAAACAGAGAAAACACTGTGTTATTCTGATGTATACTATTCACTCACCCTGCAAAAAAATAAATAAAAAAAATTACACCTTGCTTGTCTGGGTTGAAAAAAATTGATAAGGAGTGCTCTGTTTATTCCTGTTTAGAATACATAGCCCTGATATTACTAATTAACCCAAATTTTACGGGAGTCAATGCTTCTGAGAACAATTACCCCTTCTAGATGCTCAACCATGAAGGAAGGCAGCTCGGTCCTTCTTTATTCAAAACAAAGGCGCACACACTGGGGATCTTTTCACATCATGCAGTTATAGCAATATGATTCCCCTTTAATTGCATGGCAACATCCTATGAAATCCTATGATTTGTAGTTTGGTGGGACATTAGACTTCTCTGGCTGAGAACTCTAAATAATCCATGATAAATAAGATTCCAGGATTCCCATATGGTGTTCCCATAGCGGTTAATGTGGAATCATAGTGCTCTAATTATGTATAGGCCCTGATTCAGATCTTGGGAACAGCTAGTTAATTCACTCATCAAATTATTAATTCATTAGATTTCCTCACAGTGTTGCTTAACACTAGATTCACTGAGGTTAATCATGTTTTAACAAGTTCATTCATTTTAGGTCATTTTGAAGGCGATCAGTCCTGTGCTTGATTAATTCCTATCCCATTAGTGGAGAAAAGTTTATTAATAGTAGCAACTTAATTGTTCCTTTAAGCTGCAAAAAGATTTAGAATCATAGAGTTGGAAGAGACCACAGGGGCCATAGAGTCCAACCCCTTGCTATGCAGGAAGACCCATCAAAGCATTCCCAACAGATGGCCATCCAGCCTCTGCTTAAAAACCTCCAAAGAAGGAGACTACACCACACTTCGAGGCAGCATATTCCAACGCCAGACAGCTCTGACTGTCACAAAGTTCTTCCTCAGGTTCAAGTGGAATCTTCTTTCCTACAGCTTGAATCCATTGCTCCTTGTCCTAGTCTCTGGAGCAACAGAAAACAAGCCCACTTCCTCCTCGACATGACATCCCTTCAAATATTTAAACAAGGCTATCACGTCCCCTCTTAAATCTTTTCTTCTGCAGACTAAACATACCCAGCTCCCCAAGCCGTTCCTCATAGGGCATGGCTTCCAGACCCTTCACCATTTTGGTCACCCTCCTCTGGACACACTCCAGCTTGTCGATATCATTCTTGAACTGAGGTGCCCAGAACTAGACGCAGTATTCCAAATGAGATCTAACCAATGCAG
The DNA here is from genome assembly GCA_948474755.1 of Ctenosaura bakeri. Classification (NCBI taxonomy): domain Eukaryota; kingdom Metazoa; phylum Chordata; class Lepidosauria; order Squamata; family Iguanidae; genus Ctenosaura; species Ctenosaura bakeri. Next base: position 200,548 of record CAOLHI010001600.1, read on the forward strand.
AACAGAGTGGTACCATTACCTCCCTTGATCTAGACACCATACTCCTATTGATGCAACCAAGAATTGTGTTGGCTTTCTTGGCTGACGTATCACACTGCTGACTCATGTTCAGCTTGTGACCTACCAAGACTCCAAGATCCCTTTCACATGTACTGTTATCCAGCCATATGTTCCCCAACATCATTTGCACTCATTTATGGTTTTAGTGACATTTAGCCCTTGTTGAAGCAAATTTTAACACACTAGGGAAATGCATTCAAAACTAATGTTTTGATTCCTGGAAATTGGCGTAGCTATGCTAGCCATGCAGCAAAATACAACAATCCAAAATTCACAAAAGAACAATACCTTTATTGGGCAACCAAAATGCAGAAAGTATATCATGCTAGCTTTCAAAGCTCCATTGGCTACTTCATCAGTTAAAAGAATGTTAAAAAATCAAACTAGAGAAGAAAAGTGATGATGGTAGACTCATAGGCCTACATCTTGTACCAAATGTTGTTTCTGCTGTACTTCAGTTGTTCTAGAGGAATTTCAATGCAAGCAATGGCCACTCTAGTTCTTGGCCTTGTGCGAACAGGGACAAAGGGTGATAAAAGATGATAGTAAGATTTCAATTCCATTAGCAACAGAAAAGTAACTTCTTTTGAGATCTGGAGACTGAGACTTAATTCTCTGAGGTTTTTAGCTCCAACAAAGGTAAAACTATTTCATTTAGACTACAATTGCAAGACTTACTTATAGAGCACCTAAAAGTTTTCCTAGATATAACAGTACAGGAACTTCTTGAGAAATTCAGTGGATGCTCCCTAAGAAAGGAGCAGTTAGCTTTGCACAGCACAGGGACAACTTGGATCTCAAAGGAAGTTACTTTTCTGTCTGTAGTGAGATACCTCCAGAATAAGGGAACTACAACATGCTACTGTATGTAGGCCTATGAATTTACTGTCATCACTTTTCTTCTCCTGTATGAGTTTTTAAAATCATTTGCATGAGGAAGAAGCCAGTGGAACTTTGAAGGCTTGGGTGATGTACTTCCTACATTTTGGTTGTCCAATAAAGTTGTCTCCCTTTTGTGGATTTTTGACAGTTCTCTTTTGATTCCAAGATCTAAAGAAGAGCCCTGCCAATGTCCACTTTGGCCATCATCCTCTTTGTAGCACTCACCAAACAGCTGATACTAGAAACTCTTCCAAAAGCAGGACATAAAGGCAAAAGGCTTCCTGTACCACTAAGCCCCAGAAAGTGGTACTTGAGAGAATGCACGCTGTCTCTGACCATGGATAACAGCCTATGATAGTTCTACCCTGGATGAATGTGTGTAAACCATTTTTAAAGTCATCCAGGTTAGTGAAGAAAAAACCATGACTAATTTGGCTGGGAGACCTTATTTCTTATTTCTTTCCAAGAGTCTGCATGAGAAACCCACACACAGCCCTTTGCCACCATGCTTACATGGATCTCCTCTAGGAAGCAGATCCCCATCAAGTCAGCTGTGTCAGGTTAATGGTTTCACAACAGACAGGACAGCTTGGCATGGATGATTTTACAGCAGTGGCCTCACCATCCAGACTCAAGCGCCCTCAGAGCCCCATTCAGTTTCAACATGCTTACCGCTGTATCATTAGTAGTAATGTAGACCAGGACATCAGAGTTGTTTCTGTTATTAATGTATCGATAACAGTTCCATACGCAGCTGATCAGATAAGCCTACCAGGAACGAAAAGAAGATGTGTTAAATTTGTAATGGTTCCTTTATCACATTTCTTTGCCATGAAACTGTTTCTCCCCTATTCTAAAGAATAGTATTCTTCCCACATTTAAAAGATAAATGCTAGCCTTGCAGCAAGACAAACTTTGTGGCACCAAGGGGCACAGTCACCTGGCAAGCTATCAGGCACATAAGACTTTTGTCAGCTGAAAGCAATGGTGAGATAGTAGCTTCCATGTCAGTGGGACTCTGATCTTTAAAGAAGCTATCCAAAGTTTTCAATCTGTTTTGAGGGATACCCTGGACAGTTCCTTTTAAGTTCAGTCTAAAACCTACAGTAAGCCCCTCAGCTCACTGAGAACATAGCTACCAGCTGCCACTGGCTGAAAAGAGTTGATTCTATTTGACGATACCACTAATGTTGAAGGCTGTAAATAAACTACACAGACTTGCATTATAAGAGTCAACAAAACACTCTGGAAGCACCGAGTTTATCCCTAAGTTGTATCCTAGCCTTCCCCAAAGCATGCCCTGTAGAGGTGGCTGGACTACAAGCTACCTTAGTTCTAGCCAATGCAGTTATTGGGCACTGATGAAAGGGTCTACAGTCCAAAACATCTTCAGGGCAACACACTGAGGAAGGATGCTGGATGCAAGCAGCTCAGTTTCATGTTGAGTCTCAAGCACAGGGGAAATTGATTCACATACGGCTGTGTTGGCTGTGCACAGCACTGATTGGCTGCTTGCTGGGAAATCATCAACTTACCTCCTCCTCCTTCCCTAAAGTACCTTTGTGGTAATTTTTTTTAAGTGATTAACATTCCAGTTAATATAAATTAATGTATAGAAATGTTTCAAAATACATGCTATTTGTAAGTTGTTCGCCGCCTCGATCCATATGGAGAGGCAGGATATAAATAAATAAATAAATAAATAAATAAATAAATAAATAAATAAATATAAAATAATGCTGTGCTTTTTTAAAAAAAATACAGGGTTAGCCCACTGAAAATTGGAAGGTGAAGAGAAAAAAAAAGGATGTCCAGAGCTCAAGTCACAGGTTGGTATGAAATCAAGTCTTGTTTCCTCAGTGAAAAAACCTCCAATGAACCCCTGCTTGAAGGTATACCCGCATATCTCCTAGCACATGGACAGACAGGCTGCTTAATACTTTCTGTGGATTAATTCAACATGTAGACTTATTCGCAAGGCTGCCTTAAAGGCTTAACAGATTTTGTGACATAAGCTCTGAAAGGCAAAAGCTGGATCTTACAAGTTAAAAAATGCTGCAAAATGAGAAACTGCACAGTTCAGAGAGTCCAAATCCATTCCCCTTTAACATTTCTCTAAAGAAATGTAAATGAAGGTGACAACAGAGGCCAGAGGGGCTTTAAGCTTAAGCTGTTGGTGATCTGATGTATTAGAATGAAATTGCAAATTGTTCTTTCAAATTATAGCAAACCAGGCTAGTCACTCTTCAGCAAACATTTTTAATCCTTTATTGCTGGAGTTGCAAGAATGCCATGTACTCATCAGCAGTTTTGGCTAAGTGCCTAAATTGTGTTGTTACCTAAAGTGGGAGTAGTTTTCCTGTTAGCGAGGCTCAGGGGGTTTCCTAAACAAAGAGGTCCCCAGCTCGCCCACATCAGGCAAGCAGAAGCCAGAGTGATCACCCACACAAACTTGCAAATATGAGCAATGAAAGTCAATATGCTAGCCAAAGTATCTTGGAAAAAGTCCATCTCTCTCTCTCTCTCTCTCTCTCACTCACTCACACATACACACACACAGATGCTGTAATGGAAATTCATTTTGCCCTGCAATTTTCCTACAGATTTGTCCTTAAAAGCCTTTTTTTTTTTTAAATTGGACTGAGTCACTGACCTATTTTATAGTACATACCTTTCTCTCTCAACGAAACAAAAACACAGGAATGAATTTTCAAAATGGCTCTAATACGCACTGTAAATAGAATCAGTAAATAGAATGGGAAGACAGTTGCTCCAGTTCCCTCTTTAAAGAGAGCTGGTATATCACAGTTTCTCAAAAGGCTGAGCTATGAATCAGGAAATTTCTGCTTTAAATCTTACCTCTTGGGTAGCCTTGGACAAATTCCTCTCTCTCAGCCTCAGTCCCATTTTATCTGCAACATGGGAGATAATGATAATACCCAGAGGATATGGTTGGAGCAGGGGGGACCTCTCTCAAAGTTGGGGTGAGGCATTTCCCTGTTTGGTCAGTTAGGTGCTCTGAGCCGAGGACTCCAGTCTGCATTCAGCAGAGAACCATGCAAATATATAATTACTTGGATGCACACAGAGGAGGGGAAGGCTGGCTTGGAAGCACTAAGCAAGAAGGAGGCTAAAACCTCATCCCATGACTCTGACCAGCATTGCTGAGTTTGTACATCATCACTAGTACTGGGGAAATACCAGTGACTGCTACACTGGGGCCACTGGGAAATGGGGGGATGCATTAGTAGTGTTGAAGCAGAGACTAGTGGGGGCGTTTTTGGGGCAGGAGCATAGGACCTAGACAACAAGCCTCTGCAGGGAACAGGCAGCACACCCTTTACCTTACAAGATTTTTGTAAGGACCATAACTTAACAATGCAAGTGAAATGTTTCTAATACATAACACACACACACACACACACAAATAATTAAAGATTTAATATCCAACCTTCACCTGCTACTGTGCAAAGTGCTCTAGGGAAGCAGTTTTCAAACCCTGGTCTTCTAGGTAACCTTTGGCCTTTCAAACTTCAACTCCCAGAAGCCCAGTCAGTCATGGATTCTGGGAGATGAAGCCTCAAAGACTTGAAGGATTATGGCTTTTTTGTGGCTCTCAGGCCCACCCCAGGAGCAAAAAAAATAATAAAAAAATAAATAAAAAAAATTGGCCTGAAAATACTTTCTAGGGGGCACGGGGACATTTTCAACAAATTGTGTGTATGTGACTGAGTCATTTTAAGTCCAGCAAAGGCATTTTTTAAAAACAGAAAGTGGCTTCTGTTTATTTCCTGTTTTGATAAAAGGCCTTTTCCAGGCCTAAAATGGATCGGGGGGGGGCTACAAACATAGTGAAAATACTCCCACCATCTCTAAAGGGCATTTGAGGACATCTTGGGGTGAAAAGTTTTGTTTTTTGTTTTGTTGTGAGGGTATGTAGTAGGGGTACAGCCCCCCAAGTTCTCCCAGGGGGCTAATGTGGCCCCCTAACTTCTCACAGTTGCATAGCCCTTATTTAGATGCTTATTTCAAAGAATTGAATGCAGTTTGATTCTAGTTTGTTTGAATGTGAGATAGATGGAATCAAGGATGGGCATTCTGCAGCTTTCCAGATTTTGAACTACAGATCCCAGCACTGTTTATGTTGGTTTAAGGCTGGTGGAAGGTACAATCCAGCATCTGGATGGTTGCACACTTCCCACCCTTGGTTAAATTATCTGTGATTCCTAGAATTTAGACAAGCCTTGGGTTGGTTTAAAATTGAAAGCAGAGGCTCTGGCTCTCAGCTGCTGTGCAGTGAGGCACTGGGTTTATATGATCCTATGGCTCAGGTAAGTTGTTTAGGAACTAAAATATGGTTTAGTGTTATTGAACCTTCACTTTAATGTGAAATGGACCTCTTAATGCTATTTAAAGATAAGAATATGAAACTTCAACATAATCAGGTTCTGTGGGCTTTTATTATTTTTCTTAAATCAACGTGCTTGCATTGTCTGTACATTCCATTCTAAAATGAACTTGCCTGCTCTCTGTTCAGGGAGTGAAGAAAAAGCCTTGGAAGAGAGTTTAAAAGTCACAGGATTTAGCTCCAAAGTTTTCTCTTTCTCCTTTTTAATGCTCACCTTTTTGACTTTTAAAATTACTACAATGTCATACACATGATGAGCATAAGATTAATTAGGCATGGATTGCTTCTGTGTTTTGAGAATAAATACAAAAGGAGGAGCAATTTCATTTTGATTTAAGCAAGTGCAATCTGGTAGATGAATTACAACAACAGCAAAAAAAGAATGCTGCAGAAGAAAGTCAAGATGGCCAAACATAAAAGCTCTTCATGCACAGGAAACCACAAAGGAGTGCCTGCTGACTGCCAAAGATTAATAGGATCCAGTGGTTTGATTTTATAAGGCTTTAAAAGGCTACTAACACAGAGTAGGGATTCACTATCTGGCTCGTAAACAGTGACAAAATTAAAATTTATCTTTCCTATAAGTAACATAGGCATGCTTTACAGAGGATGATTGTCTCTTGCCTCCCTTCAAACGCATATGCTTGAATCATTTCCACCAAGCAGGAGCATCTAATGACTGAAAACTTCTACTCATTCAAAAAAAAAAAAAGTTTTCAGTATGCATTGTGACATTTGCTGATGGCAGAAAATTGAGTGAGGTTGGAGGGAAAAAAATCAAAACAAGCAAGAATAAAGTGTGTGTGGTGTGGGGGAGGGATTTGCAAATGGCTTAAAAATAGATCTGCTGAGAAAATGAGCTGGAGATTATACCTCACCACAAATGGAATGAGTCAGCAATGCAATATGGTTGCAAAGAAAGCTAATCCTATTTCAGACTGCATTAGCAGAAGCATCATATCCAGGATTTGATGGGTGGATGGACGGGAATACTGCCTTCCCCTGTGGTGTCAAATTTTAGGGTCCAAAAACATGTTTAAAAGTAAAGGAGCATAGAAAAGCAAAAAGATCAATTATAATAATCAGAATTTCAGTTGTGTAAAGAATGAAATGAAAGCATTTGTGAAGAGAAAGCTAACAGTGCTAAAGTAGTGTGGCAGAAGAATGATATTTTTAAATATCTGAATTATTATTTGTAAATAGGAAGAAGAACTATTGATTTATTTGCAAGATTTTTTCTAACAGCTTCCATGACAGTAATTAATATAAATGTTACATCACAAAGTACTAAAATATATCAAACTACAGTGTGCATCTTTTGGTGTGACCTCTGTATGTACAAATACAAGATCACACAAAGCATTGTATCCCATTCTAGTCTCTATATGGGATGGGTATGCGCTTGTGCCACTGCAGGTGCACGCACATTGTGTCCATTGACTACAGTGGGATGCAATGTCCACATTTGTTGTTTTCCACAGTAGTTCCTGGAACAGAATCCCCACCTATATGGTGAGCACACTGTACTGCTTTGTTTACTTTGAAAATCCAAGAAAGAAAGACAGAAGAGAAAAATTAAAATGCAATAATGTTAAGAACATTTTGGCTAGTATATCTAGCGAAGTTAGAAATACTTGTTGGTAGAGGGTTACTAAATGGAAGCATTTCATAAGCTCTTCTTCTGGACATGAATCCTGGCAAGAGGTTGCAAAGCTTGCTTAAGTTTTGATCTACCAAGTCAAGACTCAGTCTTCCAGCTATGTCTTACAACCTGGTGGTCATTAATATTCTGTTGCCTGATGCAAAGGAGAAAATGGCACCCTTTCTTTCATCCATGTACAGGCAAAGCCAACTTGAACTGGCAATTGGGTTTTATTTCAAACTTGGTGCTGGGATAGTGTCTTCCACTGCACCTGAGGCACCTGGTAGTTTAGTCCTTCCCCCATACCTGATCCCTGAACATTATCTGATTTAATTTTAGGGCTAGCTGTTGTGCTAAACAAATCCCTTCCTTTTGCAGCCCTAGGATTAGCAGGAGCAAAACCAGGTAGCCTACCAAACTTCTGGTGATATGCATTTCTCTTGGTTATAGGATGTGTGGACTACAGGATTTTGCTTGTTCTTTTTGACACTGCTAAACTAAACGTACCCTTAGACTACTACTTCACCAATCACTTGAAAACAGATGTGCAAGAATATTTCCTAGCACTTGTATATTAGGGATGTTCTTTCTACTCTAAAGAATTCACTGCAGTTTGGTAACACGTTTTAAAAAATAAATGACAATGCAACTCTATCTCTGTCTGCTCAGAAGAAGGCTCCATTGACTGGGAGTTTAGGCCCAGGTTAAGCAAATATACAATTTCAGCCCAACAGCAGAATGCTGTGCTTGTGTTCTTAGAAGTAAGCATGAAGTAAGCTTCTTAATTCATAAATTCTAACAGTACAGTAAGTTCTAAACACTGTTTAGCTTAGAGAAAATGTGAGTAAGGGGAGATATGACAGAGGGATTTAAAATTAAGCAAACTGAAGATAAAGAAGAGAAGAAGAAGCTTTACTCCCTCTCCTATAACACTGTAGCATAAGGCTAGCCACCAAAGATGAGCGGTAGGATATTTGGGACAGATGAAAGAAAGCTCTTTGTCACACAATGCATAAACTGTAGAATCCCCTACTTCAAGAAGTGTAGATGGCTGCCAACTTGGACTGCTTTGTAGGAGGACTGGACAAATTCATGGAGAGTGGGGAATATCAGTAGCTACTAGTAAAGATAACTCCATACTATCTTCAGTATCAGAGGCAATGTGCCTCGGTGTATCACTTGTTGAGAATGAGAGTGCTATTGCATTCAGATCCTGCCTACAGGCTTCCCACAGGAAACTGGTTGGCTACCATGTGATCATGTGCTAACTTCTATGTCTATCAATGGTGAATGAAAACTGTGCACTAGATCATGCCTTTCATTTCATCAGGCAGATTCCATAAGTCTGTAAAGCAGATTTGGGCTTTATGTAAAACAAAACAAAACAAAACAAATTCAAAATTAGAATACCAGAACTGATTGGCGTATGCAATAAGTCTGTGTTTTTCACTTAGCAAGTCAGAGGCACAATTGTGATACAGGCATTTTAATGGCCATATAGGCTAAAGTCCATCTTCCAAATATAAAAAACAGCTCTGGCTTTCCCCGTTTTTATTTGTTGGAAGAGTTTTTCCATCTTCAAAAACAAAAGGTTAGTCCAACAGATGAGATAATCCTGACCTACTTTCAGCATCAACTGCACAACCACTTGGTCAGAAAGGTTATTTAACTCAGCTTAACTCTCTTGAAGTAAATGGGACTTAAATCCAACTATACATGCTTAGCTAACCTCAGGACCATAGCTAGTGGCTCACTGCATACAATCTACATGGCAACTGCATACTTAACACTAAGTGGTCTCCAATGACCATTAAGGAAGTTGGGGCTTCCTCACTGACTACAAGCACTAATAATGGCTTAGGAAAAGGTAAATATTTTGCTACCTACCACCAGACAACCAGTTCTGCCTCATATTCAGTCATGAGTTACTGACCCATGCCCTTCTGTTTCGTGGACACCCATCTGTTATAACGCTTTGATTCAACAAAGAATTCCATGGCTCCAATTCAAAAAGCTACATGGCAGACCCAAACCTTGGCAAAATTACTATTATTGGACTACAACTCCAGGAAATCTCCCAAGGATGCCAAACCTACTCCATTCATACAGCTTGTGCAATGCCAGTGCTGGCAGGGGATTCTGGGATTTGTTCTCCAAAATAACTTTTCCCAAGCTCTAGGAAATCTCTCATATGCAACAAGGCTCTGGAATAACCAATTACTGGAAGCATTTAGAAACTGTCTATGAAATTCAAGGTTATGGTAGGCCCTCCACATTCATGAGGGATAGGGACACAGATCCCTCGTGAATGTCAAATAATTGCAAATAGGGTGCCCTCCCTACAGGTTTTTGCCCAGCAAGTACACCAACCCAGGTGGGGGGCAGGGAGGCAGGGAACAGGCAATCGCCTTCCCTGCACCTTCCTGGCACCTGCATGAGCTGCGACAGCAAGAGGAACACAGGGAACTGGTGATTGCCTTTCCTGGACCTTCCTGCTGCTGGCGCAGGTTGCACCCACACCTGCGGTGGGGGCAGCAGGAGGCATGTGGGGAATTGGTGATCGCTCTGTCTGGACCTTCCTGTGTGCCCGCACCTGCGGCAGCGGCAGCGGCAGAGGAGGCAAGAGGAGCACAGGGAACTGGCAATCGCCCTCTCTGGACTTTCCTGCCCCCTGCACTGGGTGTGCGGCACCGGGGGCAGGGAGAATGGGAGAAGCAAGCAGGGTGGGAATGAAGTGGGAGGTAGAGAATAGGGGGCAAGCTGGCACCCCACGAATAATCAAATTAGCAAAAGTGAAACCCACGAATGTGGAGGAAGAACTGTACTTCCAAATAATTCTCCATGGCAATCTTGCAACTGTTACCTACAGGGGAATCCTGGCAGGCAAAAAGAAAAACCCAGTAGATGTGCACACTTCTGCATGTGGTTACACAAACTCTTCAGATTATGGGCTTACCTTTTACCTCTATTCAGTGGAGGTAAATAGTTCAGGGTAGGGTGGTCCACAATCTGTGTAAATGCTGTTTTCATCTTTATGCAAGCGTCTGTTTGCACAAGCCACTGTATGAACTATCAAACTTCCCGTATTCTTCAACATTTCACAGTTAAAAACTGGGACATATGTGGTTAAGCAACAATAGCGGAGGTAGGGGTCAAGATGGCCAAATTATGAATGAGGAAGAACACATAAGCTAGGAGAGCCTGCAGCAGTTTGCTTCTGCCTGAGCCTCCATGGAAGGGTAAGATACTACCGTACCTTCCCTTCCTTTCCTCTCTATTAAGGTTGATTGCAGACTACTTTTGTACAGTCAGTCCTCCATTAACTGTGGATTCTGTATCCATGGATTCAGCCAACTACAGCTTGAAAAATCCCCCCCCAAAAAAATCCAAAAAGCACACTTTGATTTTGCTATTTTATATAAGGGATGTGATTTTACTACGTCGTTGTATATACTGGGACCTGAGCATCCATGAATTTTGGTATCCACAGAGAGTCTTGGAACTAAACCCTAGCAGATACCAAGGGTCTACTGTACTTTGGATACAGTTTGCAACAACTGAAGTAAGCTGAGGACAAAGAGAGAAAGTGGGAGGAGGAAGAGGAGAGAAACTGGGACCATTTCCGTGCTGTTATAGTGCTATTATTCCACTTTCAACATCCTGTGGAATTGTGGCGTTTGTAGCTTACTGAGGTCAAAGAGTTCTCTGGCTGAGAATTCTAAATGCCCCTCCCTAAACTGCAAACCTCAGGATTCCATAGGATGTTGAAAGAGAAATAACTGTCAGAAGGCTCAGCTCCTGCCATGGTGTTAATGGAAAATCCTTTTGCTTAGCTAACTTTTAGTAATAGGTTGCACTGCAAGCAGTAACAAATGCTAAAAGCAATTTGTAACAATGTATTGAATATCAATCAACTTGCAACAATGTATTGAATGTCAATTGCTGTATGTATCCAGATGTGGAATCAAAGGCTTCCAGGTGGCTAGGGAAGTGCCCAAGGGCATCTGGCCAGAGAAAGAGGGAATATCAAGGCAATGGAATGTGCGACCCCACAGAAGTAATGTGAGAACAATCAAAAGGGCAAAATAAAAACAAGGCAAGTGTTTTCGTTCTCAAGATGAAAGTATGTAAACATCCAAAGAGCCTGAGAAATCTTGGGGCCTGGAAGACGAGATGACATTTGTGGCTCTCACCAATCAGTGCTGTTCACACCCAAATTTGTATGCTTTACTATATAACCTAACTACAAACCAAGGTACCTCAGTCTTAGCAACTTAATCAAGCTGCTATGTTACTTGCTTTACCTCAATAAAACATTGCTGCTGCACTTGGAGTGTCTTTCCTTGGAAAGCTAGTTAATCAGCACATGACACTGGGACATTTAAAAAAACAGCTTAAATAGTGAGAGAATTCATCAAGACAGTTGAAGGGCATGCTCTTCTAGTTGAGTTCCTGTTGTAAAAAAAAGCAGGGAGAGGGAGTCTCCTGGGTCTAAAATAGTTTCCCATACAGAAGGGAGTTTGTTCTAGAGGTGTACTTTTTACTTTTTTTTAATGCCTCTAGAGCTAACTCCATATATATGTATATGTATACGTATATATATACTGGGGCACTCAACCTCCCCAAACTGTCCATGTGTTACCTGTGGGCATCACTCCCTCCCCAGGTACTCAAGCATTTTTTATGTAAAATGATTTTCTTTAAAATAGGGATGGGAATAGTATGGCACCTCCAGATGTTGAACTGCAACTCCCAGCACCCCTCACCATTGTCTACACTGGCTAGAGCTGCTGTGAGCTCCAGTTCTATAACATCTGGAGAGATGAACAATTCCCACACTTTATTTAAAAAGCAGAAATAAAAGCTTCTGATCACCTTCCTGTGGTGCTATAAGAAGGGAGAAAAATAGGAGCACATGAGTCCAAGGCTCACACAGCTAGATCAAGTAGCAGAAAATTATGCTCATTTTGTCTCCACCAGACTACAGAAACTGCCAGAGTGTAGTTGTTTTGACTACTTTTTTTTAAGAGGCAGGTCCCAAAGATATCAAGGCAGCATATTCCTTTCACACTTCCATTTTGGGAGATAAGGTGGGGAGGGACAGTTTGGGCTTGAATCACCTCTGTAGAGGACAGGACAATCCTCAGCTTATGCAGTTACGTTCTTCTGTTTCTTTAAAGTTCAATGTTTCTGTTTCTAGGATTTTTTTTTAAATAAACAGAATTAGTTGAAAAAATCTGTGTGCAGTGTCATATTTAAAAGAGTGCATATTTCTTAAAAATGTAAGAAGAAGGCGTTCAGGAAAAGAAGATCATGTGAAGCGCTCCAACATATAATTCTCTTACAGCACATCTGACTTATGTGTTTTGAACAATGAGAGGAGGGAGCTGCTCTTTCAACCCATGTCCAAATTAGTGCCCAGGAAATTCTTTATCTCACCAGACCTGCATGAAGTTATTTTTTGAACTAGCATTTCCAGAATTTCTGGCAAGTAATGGCACAGTAGTTTGAGTGCTAGACTGGGACTTCAGGAGACCAGGGATGAATCCCCACTTAGCCACAGAAACTCAGTGGGTGGTCTTGGGCAAGCCACACTCTCTCAGCTTTGGAAGAAGGCAATGGCAACCCCCCTTGAACAAATTGTGCCAAGAAAGCCCCGTGGCAGATTCATCTGAAGTTCACCACAAGTTGAAAAAGACTTGATAAATGGCCTTTGGCCATGCAAGCTGGTAGATTCTGTAAGCTGTAGTCCAAAAAGTACCTGTTCCAATACCGCTGGTCATAGACTGAAATAAAGATTTGATTGATTGATTGATACCTGTTTCAATTTTTGACTCTCACTGCCCTGTGGAACCAAACCTACTATTAGCCAAGCTAGTTTTTAAGTAACACCCACTCTATGACTCTCACCTTTCTGAGTTCTCTCCATCTCACAAAAAACTGTCGTATGGGACACAAATGAAAACATTCCACATAATTTCTCCACTTGATCTTGACAGATGCATGCTTACCTTGAAAGCCAATGTGATACTTATAAAAAGAAGAATAATCACAACTAAGCAGGTCGAGTTCACTGACATAATTTCCTCCTTGTACGGAAAGTTAGCTGGCTGTGAAAAGGCAAAAATATATGTTGTTAGTAATCAAGTTTTCCTGACATGCACACACATGCTGCGGTGCTTTTGAATGTTGTACGTGCAGATGCAAGGTTGATTGATTGATTGATTGCTCAGAGTGGTTATTTTGAACCTCACAGCAATCTCATGAAACAGGTAAGGTCTCTTGGCCCTACCCACAGACTTCGTGTCCATCAGTGATTCTGAGATGGATTTGTGCCAAACCCCAACCCATAGCTAAACCAAATTTCTACAAAACAATATTCCTAGCTGGAGAAACCAAACTGCAGCTCCTTTGTGATGATCTGGTTTGGCAAGTAAGTAGATTAGGGAAGAAGTAGAGATACTGGCCACTAAATCTCAATTAAAAGTCACAAATTATCATGCAGAGGTCTTGCTATTAACCAGGGACAGTTCATTACAGAGACCTAAAGAGTCACACACTGTTGGTGCATGATATTTGATGTATAGGACTGGTGTATCACCCAGAATTGTGTTCGTGCCTCTTCATTATTTAATCTTTAAGAGGATTTTCTAAAACTAATTCATTAAATTAAAAATATCACAACTACTGAAGAGGCCAAGTAATTAATTAAAGTGGTGAGAAAAGATAAGCACTACTCAAAAATCATGTAATTGGCATTTAACACTGAAAACAAGTTTGAAATCTTAGTTTAAATTTTTCATGAACTATTAATTTTTGAATAAATTATTTCTAAGCCCTTAGCTAATGGGATAGCAGAAGATGAGTGTTGTGGTCTGAAAGCCCCCCACCAGATCTTTGGCAGCATTAGAAAGAGCTCTGGAGAAATTCCAGTAAAATATATGGAAACTTGTTCTTTACATTAACTTGTAAGAGACTCTTAAAAGTTTCCTAGCTTGTAAAGCACAATGTACAGCTTGCTGTACTAAACATAAATGTATGTCTGTGTGGTGTGGTGATTAGGATTCAGAAAAAACAGTAAATGGGGGGCTAACCAACTGCTTTTTTAATTTATTTTTATTTATTTATTTGTATCCCGCCTCTCCATATGGATCAAGGCGGCGAACAACTTACAAATAGCATGTATTTCGAAACATTTCTATACATGCCCCCAACAAGCTGGTTACTCATTTTACCGACCTGCGAAAGGATGGAAGGCTGAGTCAACCTTGGAGCCGGGCAGGATCGAACTCACAACCTTGTGGCTTCCAGTATTGGCATTTAACCACTGCGCCACCAGGGCTCCTTAAACTGGCAACAAAATGTTTAATGCAAGATATAAGTAAGAAATTAAGTTCCAAAAATCTGTGAATATATCAAGGTGTGTTCATGGGTTTTTGGAACTTGATTTCTTATTACATGATTAAATATAATTAAATATAACTGAATATATCACTGTAAGGTAAATAGTACATTAGCTCCCATTTTTGCTGTTTTTCATGAGCCTGTGGCTTGAGCTGAGTTCTGTTTTGTTAGCTATGTTGTGATCAGGATGGCAGACTAGATCTGGTCTGACCATGGTTCAAACCCCCACTCACCATGGAGATCCTATGAGACATCATATCAGTGTATCACCCCATAACACCCCCCCAAGCTGTTATGAAGATAAAAATGTGTTCTACCTTGTGTTTGTCAGAGAAGAACAGGTTGCTTACCTGTAACTGTAGTTCTTCGAGTGGTCATCTGTGCCTCATACATTAGGAGCTTTCGCGCCTGCGCAGTAGCGTTCAGAAGATTCTAGAGCTCGTTGGCTTGGCGGGGAGCCCCTCCCCCACGGTCGTACTGAGTATGTTCCTTCCGCCGAGCAACGGTCTCTCCTCAGTTCTGGTCCGCCGAAGAACATGGGACCTGAAAGAGAGGGGAAGGAAGGGCGGGTGTGTATGAGGCACAGATGACCACTTGAAGAACTACAGTTACAGGTAAGCAACCTGTTCTTCTTCTTCGTGGTCTCTGTGCCTCATACATTAGGAGACTGTGTAGCTCACCTGTAGGATGGTGGGCCAGGTCCCAGACCCTAGAGGACAGAAGCCAGCACAGCACGGCCAAATCGAGCATCCCGCCTGGACCGGCAGTCGAGCCTGTAGTGGCGAATGAAGGTCGACGGCTGGGCCCAGGTCGCCACACGGCACAGTTCTGGTAGGTCGACCCCGCGCAAGAGGGCCGCAGACGTGGTCACAGCCCTGGTGGAGTGGGCCCGAAGGAGGTCCGGAGGAGGCTTCTTGGCTAGTTGGTAGGTCAAGTGGATGGTCTGTGTGACCCACTTGGAGAGGCGTTGAGATGATACCTTGTGGCCTCTTCTATGCCTGCCATAGCAGATGAAGAGATGTGGTGTCTGTTGGTAGGACGCAGTCCTGTCCGTGTAGAAAGCGAGGGCCCGACGTACGTCCAGGGAGTGGAGGGCACGCTCCAGCGACGAGGTCGGTTCAGGGTAGAAGGCTAGGAGCACAATGTCCTGGTTGAGAAGGAAGGTGGACACCACCTTCGGCAGGAAGGAGACGTCGGGCCGGAGAATCACCTTATCGCGATGGAAGACCAGGAAAGGGTCATCGCAGCGCAGCGCCACCAGTTCCCTGGCTCTCCTGGCCGAGGTGATCGCCACCAGGAATGCTGTCTTCATCGCTAGGAGTTTGTCGTCCGCTGTCGCCATCGGCTCGAAGGGCGGCCTCATCAGCTGCAATAGCACCAACGACAATGACCACGACGGTAGCAGGGGCGATACTGGCGGATAGAGGTGTTGCAGGCCTTTGAGGAACCGCTTGACAGTATCGTCCCTGAAGAACGCCGCAGAGGGGGATCGCGGCGGCTGATACGCCACAATCGCTGCAAGGTAGATCTTGATCGACGGGAAGGCAAGGCCCTGCTGCTGGAGATGTAGGAGGAAGTGAAGGACGGTACGGAGACCGGCAGGTGACGCCGGCTCTTGGCGCTCCTCAGCAAAAGCGACGAAGAGCTGCCACTTATAGTGATAATTCCTCCGTGTCGATTCCTTCCTGGCCGCAATCAAGACGTTACCGATGGCCGGGTCGTCTACGGCGATATCCTCCAGGCATGGAGGGCCAATACTGGAAAGTCCGGGTGTAGCATCAGGCCATTGGAGTGGGAGAACAGGTCCGGTACCGTCGGGAACCTGAGGATCCTCCCGCGGGAGGCCTCGATCAGGGGTCTGAACCAGTGTTGCCTCGGCCAATACGGCGCTACCAGAATCGCGTCCGCTCCGTCCGCGATGATCTTCGATATGACGCGACCAAGGAGCGGGAACGGTGGGAAGACGTACAGGAGTCCCTCGTCCCACGGGATCTGGAACGCATCGCCGATGGAGCGGGGATCGTGGCCGGCCCTGGAGCAGAAGCGCTGGCACTTCGCGTTCTGGCTGGTTGCGAAGAGGTCGACGGTCGGGTCGCCCCATCAGTGTCGGAGCATCCGGAAGGTGTCGTCGGCCAGGGACCACTCGTGGTAGGAGGAGGTGTCCCTGCTGAGGGCATCCGCCATGGTGTTCTCCTGCCCCGCCAGGTGAACCGCCAGCGGGTGTGTCCTCAGCGAGACGCACCAGTTCCAGAGGGCGAGCGCGATGGACAGGAGCGTGGTGGAGTGAGTCCCCCTTGCCTGTTCACGTAGCAGACCGCCATAGTGTTGTCGGTGAGAATCAGCACCGAGTGGCCCACTACAAGGTGACGGAACGCCATCAGAGCCTTGTGGATGGCTAGGAGCTCGAGAGCGTTGATGTGGAGGGATGTCTCGCTGTCCATCCAGGTGCCCTTGACTCGGAGATTGCTGGCATGGGCTTCCCAGCCGAGGAGCGACGTGTCCGTCGTTATCGTGACTGACGGCCTGGGTACGCGGAACAGCATTCCTGACATCAGGTTTCGGTGGGACTGCCACCACAGGAGGGCCTGCCGTATTTGCGGGGGAATGCGGTACCGACGGGACTGCTCGTCCTGGCGTGGGTCGAAAACCCTGACGAACCGGTGCTGCAGGGGCCGCGCTCGTAGCCTGGAGAGGTAGGTGACGGCCGTGGTCGCCGCCATGTAGCCAAGAAGATGCTGCAGCGTCCTGGCCGATACTGTCCGGGCCTGGAAGGCCGCCCACGCGAGCGTCTGGGCCCTGTCGGTCGGTAGGTAGGCCCTCGCCGACACGGTATCGAGGGTTGCCCCAATGAAGTCGAGGAAGCGAGTGGGCTCGAGGTGGGACTTTTTGGGGTTTACCTTGAGTCCGAGCCGGGTGAGCCATATCAAGGTGAGGTGAATGTCTTTGTAGAGTTTGTCTTGCAGGACGCCACCAGCAGCCAGTCGTCGAGATAGGGGTAGACCGAGACGCCTCTCGTCCGCAGGAAGACGACGACAGGGGCCATGCAATTCGTGAACACGCGGGGTGCGGTGGAAAGGCCGAATGGCAAGACACGGTACTGGTAGCTGGTACTGTCGATTGCGAAGCGCAGGTACCGCCTGTGCTGGGGGAAGATCGAGATGTGGAAGTAGGCGTCCTTGAGGTCTATGGATGCCAGCTAGTCTCCTCGACGGAGGAAGGGGAGAATCGACGGCAGCGTGACCATCTTGAACCTCTTGGGGGGAATGTATTCGTTCACACCCTGGAGGTCTAGGATGGGGCGCAGGGACCCGTCCACCTTCAGTACGGTGAAATACCTCGAGTAGAAGCCGGTGGTCCTGGCCGAAGGCAGGAGCCTCTCGATCGCTCTTTTGTCGAGCAGGGACTGGATCTCCTCCAGCAGAACCAGGGTGGCCGGGGTGGAATAGTAGACGCCCCGTGGTGGAATATCCTGGAACTCGATGGCGTACCCCAGGCGGACAATGGTAAGTACCCAGGAGTCTGTGGTGATCTCGCACCATCGGTCGAGGTGTCTGGCCAGGTTCGGTTGGTGGATGAGGTCTGCTGGAGGGGCGAAGGACGGCATGGGTGGTGTCCTGCAGGAGGCATCAAAAGTGGGGCTTCCCTCCGGAGGAAGGCTTCTTCGACGAAGGCGGCTGTCGTCGATGGGGCCTCCGTGCAGTGGAAGACGTTGAGGGCCTCGATACGGTCGAGCGCGGAGACCGTGGCTGGTACGCCGAGGACGAGGAGGACCTCCGCCATGACGACCTCGACTGGAAGGACCGGTGAGCCTGGGGAGGCTGGTTGATCCCTATCTTCCTCGCCGTCAAGCGGGCCTTTACTAGGTGGTCCATGGCCTCGTCCGTGGACGTGTGGAAGAGCCCCTCGCCGTCGAAGGGGAGGTCTTCTATCCTTCGACGGCTATCCTCCTGGAGGCCAGAGGACCGAAGCCACGCATAGCGCCAGAGGGCTACGGCCCCAACCATCACCCTCGAGGTGGCCTCCACGGCGTGCCTCAAGGTAGCCAGTTGCTGGGTAGCCACAGCCACGGCCTCCCCGAAGATCTGCGTGGCCGACGTGTGAGACTCTTCAGGCAGGTCAGCCAGGATAGGAGCCAGGCGGTCGAACAGGTTGCGGTGGTATGCCGTGAGGCAGGCCATTGTGTTGACCGTCCTGGACACCAGCAACGCGGGCAAGTAGAACCTGCGACTGAACCCGTTCAGTTTTCGGTCTTCGCGGTCCGGCGGGGTGGTATGGGTCTGGTTGCCGCCCCGTGTCTGGGCTGACTCCACCACCACGGAGTTTGGCACGGGGTGGCTGAACAGAAACTCCGCTCCCTCTCTCTGGGTGCTGTAGAGGTGCTCGAGCCTGTGCAGGATAGGCTGTGCGGACGCCGGTTTCGCCCAGGGCTGTTTCAGCGCCTCCGTCAGGGTCGGCAGGAACGGGAGCGGGGCGGCTGATGGCGGGCGGACCTTCAGGTACTGGAAGACCGGGTCCTGCGCTTGCGGGGCGAGCTCCGCCACTTTGAGGCTGAGGGCCGTGGCCATTCTCAGGAGGATGGCGGAGAACTAGCGTACATCCTCCGGCGCTGACTCCAGGAGTGGCTCTCCGAAACCCAGCAGCGGCGACTCATGAGAGGAAGGCGTGGACTCTGCGGAGTCCGAGTCCATCTCGAAGGACTCTTCGGATGGGGATGGCGAGCGTCCTCCGGCCTTTTCCTCCGGTTCAGTTGGCGGGACGAGGGAGGCCATGTGAGCCACAGGCTGCACCGACGGGGCGGCTGACGCAACGGTCGGGGTCAGTGCGGTCTCTGGAGGCAGCACCGATGACCGGGGGTGTGTTGACGTCTGCATGGTCGACGTGCCGGTCATTCCCGCCCGTGCCGGAGTGGCTTAGGGAGTTGGCCCGGTTACAGTGGCCATTGTCCATGGGGGCGGCAAGGTGGCCCTGTGGCGGGGTGAGAGCTCCCGAGTCCTGTGGGAGCTCGGGGGCCCACGCCGCGGGGAGTGCTCATAGCGGGAGTACTGGCGCTCCTGTGGTGGCGAGCGGGAGCGAGGTCGTGGAGACCAGTACCTGGGATCCGGATGATATTGGTCCCTGTAGGAGGGCGAGTACGAGTAATAGGAGCCCGGAGGCTCATGCCATCCTTGTTCCAGCACATATCTCCCCAGGTAGGAGGGGGAGTGAGCACTCTTGCCCGCGTGCAAGCTCTCCATGCGCATCTCCCGATACCACGGGGATGGAGGCCTGGCCCGGTGGCCCTGAGACCGGGATTCGCCACGCCGAGGGGAGGAACATCTCCGGCTCGGGGTCTCTCCATGGCGGGCCGGGGATGGATGGCGACTCGTTGGGACAGTCTCCACCACCAACTTCGGAGGCTGGGAGGGCGCGGTCTGAGCGGGTTGCTCATCGTCCGAGAGCTCCAAGATCTCCTGGACTTGCGGCGCCTGTTCTTCTGGGAGGTCCGACCCTTCCGCGGGCTGAGTAGGCAGCGGAGTTGGGGGCTGAGCAGTTTCCGTCGGGGAATGCCGCTTTTCCTTCCTCTTCTTCTTCTCCCTAGTCACCTCCTCAGCAGCGGGGCGCTTCTTCTGGGCTGAAGTTAGCGGTTTCGAGGAGGAGGAGACCGCGGAGTCGTCACGCGGACGGCTCTCCGAGATTTTCAGGATCCTCGGAAACTTCATCACCGGTACCGAGGCCTGTGATACCGACGGTACCAAGGTTCCGGCGGTCCCCGTCGGAGAAGAGGAGGAAGGTGAAGAAAGGTGTTCTCCATCGAGGAGGGCTTGGTCTTCTGGGCACGGAGGGACTGCTCCCAACAATAAGACTTCAGCCTCGCCGTCCGGTTCCGAAGTGTTTGGTGGGTGAACTCCTTACACGCGGGGCAAGTTTGGACATTGTGCCCCTCACCCAGGCAAAAAAGGCACTTCGAGTGTCAGTCTGAGAGAGCGACCTTCCTTCCACAGGAGGCGCAGGCCTTAAACAGCGCCGACATAAAACGCGGGGCAAAGGGTGAGGAGAAGGGGAGAGTCCGAGAACGCCGAGCCGAAAACCAAGCGGAGAAAACAACCGAAAACGAGTCAAAAACCTGAGAAAGACGTACCAAAACCAGATGGAAGTCTGTAGGGGGGGTCGATAAGCAGTCCGAGGTCAAGCCTAAATCCAAAAATGACGCAGAAAGAAAAAAGCACAAGCCAACAAGAAGAACCTTCTGTACGCTGAGGCAGACAAGAAAGAACTGAGGAGAGACCGTTGCTCGGCGGGAGGAGCATGCACAGTACGACTGTGGGGGAGGGGCTCCCCGCCAAGCCAACGAGTTCTAGAATCTTCCGAACGCTACCGCGCAGGCGCGAAAGCTCCTAATGTATGAGGCACAGAGACCACGAAGAAGAAAAGACTGGATACACATGATCTGTCCATTATATATATATATATCATATACCTACAGGTTTGAACTCTCTTCATTTCTTTAAAGAACCCACACATGCTCTTTTATCTTTTAGATTATCAAGTGCAGCAGGAGAAAGACCTTTTTTCTCCCTCAGTCTGAGAACAGCATTAATTCCTTGGCATTATTGTTAGATTCACAGAGGTATAAAGCATGACAAATATACCCTTCTCCATGAATTTCTTTTTTGCCAGCTGCTGGCAAGACTTTTTCTTCATCTGCAATTTCACTAAAGTGTTCTGATTGTTTAATCCAACCAGATGGCATGTAACAGATTGGCGATAAATGTTATGCAACAATGCTTTCTGCTTCTTTATGCAAAATTCCATTCTTGTGCTGAATTTTATATTTTGATCACTTTTTGCTTTGTTGTGAATACATATCTGCCTTCAAAGACAGTTGTCTTCCTTTCACAGCACTGAAACAGAAGGAAAATGTCAGCCCTGCCTCCTCCTTGGCAACCTCTTCCTTTGTTAATTAATGCACTTCACTGAGTATTAACACAGTAGCTGTGATTATTCCGGGACAGATTTACTGAAGGTGTGACTCTCAAATCTAAGCTATTGCTTACTCTGCAGATCATACAGGGCAAGTTGCATGGTAAGTTTAGTGTTACCTCTCTGCAACACTGTTGAAAGGTCAAGAGGAATTTCAGAACCTGGAAAACTCACTCCTTTATTCCAGGGCATGTTCTGAAACCACAAGGCAGCCCTGTTGCTGAACCTAAACAAATATGCATTGAGGCCAGAGGTGAACAAAGTGTGGTCCTATATGGCCCTCAAGCCTGCTTTTGTGGTCCAGATTGCCCCTTTTCTTGTTTTACAAAAGGTGGATTGCCTCTCCTGGAAGCAATGTTTCACTTTTTAAAATAGATCATAGGGCCCCTTCATACTGCTTAACATCAATCCATCTAGCCACTTTAAGTTTTGTTTTTGTTTTTAAATTTTTGGCTATCTAGGCCAGCTTCTATCACTGGCAATGTGTCCCAGTGTCGAAAAAGAACTTCCTCAGACATGCTGAAGTTGCTCATGCCTGATTTAGGCAATTGCCAGAATGGCAGACTATGTGGGAAGCCCCATGTATGCCATCTAAGAAACTGAGGAAAAAACTTACAACCACTTTTAGAAAGCCTGTGCTATTTTAGGAATGCATTGCATAGTAGTGGGAGAAGGGGCAGGTTCAATTGCAGCACAAGAAACTCCCATTGGCTATAAAGTGGGAGAGCACCCTGTCAACTCCTCTGTCCTGCCTCCTCCCCACATTTGGGTGATCTAGACCTAAATAACACCTCACTTGGCAGGGTGCTTCCTTAGATCAAGACATTGTGGCTGGGCTCACCTGAAGAATGCCTGTGCTGTGGCAGCCCAGGTGGACTCTGTGGCCATCTGACTCAGGGTGCCTCATTGTGTGTATATTGGCAGAATAACTGGCTGCACTAGTGAGTGCGCTTAACACAATGCCTGAGAAAGCTTGTAAAACTATTTAATACAAGTGTACTGCAATGACAAGATTCTATCCAGAATGTTCTAAATCATATTATATTAAAATCAATTAATGGGCTAAATATTGTAACATGATTATTTATATTATTTTTTGTAACCTTTTTTTTGTGGGGGTGTTGAACAAACTCATAAATCAAAATGACAGTACAGAGTTTTGGGGACACTCTGGAAAGTAATTTATGCCTTTAAATAACCAAGTTTCAAATAAAAGAGGAGAGTCTAGTTATTCCAAGACATTTACATAGAAGAGGTATATGGTCAAAGCAGTCAGTTATTATACAGCCTGAGTTTTGCATCTCAGTATGGAAGCTGCTAAATCAGGATTTTGATCTTCTAGAGAGTCAATGTGCTAGCCTGGGATGAGAGCTGTTGTTCAACACAACTGGAGGCCATTTAGGCTTGAAAAGGCTCCTTTTGATAGCATACTGAGAACACCTTTTCCATCACTGCTCTGGCTCAAATATGCACAAGTGGAATGAACAGCACTGGTGACATCAAAAATGGCAATATACCTAGCGTTTGCATTTTAAAGAACAAGTAGCATATTAGGCTTTGCAGTCCTGGTGACTGAATGGAGGTTGCCTGAGGCAATCTTCACATATTATTCTCAGCAAAGCTCTGCTGCATGTTGAGTTGAAGTAAAAACCATAAACACTTAACTCTTCTACTGTTTCATAATAAGGATGGGTATGGAAACATGGCAACACTGAATGGCTCAAATAAAACCTGATTCTTTGGGTAGTATGAAAGAATATAGCAATTCACACTGCAGAAACACTCAAGAAATGCTACACTTGTGTTTATGGTACTTGTGACATTTGGACATAGGCTAGCAGGCAGTCGCCTCTGTTGCTCCAGACTGACTGAGATTAATGGAAATAGTGTTATGCAGCTCTCATTCATTAAAGCAGGAGTATAAATTGTGCTGCTCTCCAGATATTGTTGGACAGCAATTGCCAGCAGTGTTTGCCCGCATAGCCAAAAGGTGAAGAATGCTGAGAGCTGCAGTTCAAAAAACATTTGAAGCACCACATACCTCCCACCCATGCACCAAAAAATAGAGGGTAGAAGGAGACCTGAGGATCTCAAATACAGTACATACCCTCCAACTGTCTCAATATGTCAAGGATAGTTCTGAGTTTTTTTTTTCTGTTGCCCCATTTTTCAGCTGTTTTTAAAATGTCCCAGTTTCTCTCTTCTCCTTCTGTTCACAGCTTACTTCAATTGTTACAAAGTGAGTTCAAAATGCCAAAATAGTCTGCGCTCAATTGACTTGGGAGGCAAGGAGTGGAGGGGACAGAATCTTGCCCTTCCCAATAGGATCAGTCAAAAGCAAACTGCTGCAGCCCCTCCTAATTGTGTGCTCTTTCTCGTTGATAACGTTTACTATTTCAATCACACTCTGATATTACTTGGCCACATATGCCATGAGTTTCATATGTGAAATGTTGGAGGGTATAATATCAAGTAGACATTTACAGCCTGTATCTTTGCACAGAACAAAGATACAGAGCAATACTAGAAATGTAACTCAGTGACAGAGCTCATTTCAATCAGGAAAAAACCCAGAGAGACACTGCAAGTTAGCATCAAAACTAGGCTAAACAGAACAAGGGTTTGACTCAATATATTAAGGCAGCTTCCTATGTTCCTAGTATTTGCATTAATAGTGCATAGAAACTAGTCTAATTGGAGGTAACTATACTCTCTTTAACACACACCTACATATCTGAACCTAGTACAGGTTCTTCTCACTCTGGAGCTCAAGAGGTTTTTCTCATTGTGGATATCTGATACAATTCCCCACAGCTCCTATGAGCCTAGATTAGGGTGGGCAATTTCTGGAGGCCCAATTCACTATTGGACCTCAGAGAGAAGAGCCACTGCTGCCACTCACCCCATGCTGCTCAACCACCTCCCAGAATCCTCAAACACTATGGTCGATAACTTAGTAAAGAGTGAGTAAAATATGGGATGCAGGTTACATGTGGCTGTACAGGGCCTGCGGGTCTAGGTTGCCTCTGTTCCCTTTTTCACAAAACGGCCAATCATGTTGCCTTAGGAGGTTCAGTTAGTCTGTTTTCAGCCCTTCCTGCCAGCATTTGATCAGCTGTGGGAAAAAACCGCAGTGGGTGAAGAGCATGGGGTGGAGGGCAAGTGTAGCCTTCCCCTCTGAAATCCAAGGGTGAATGTGTGCCCTGGACTTCTGGCTGTTAGCCACTCTGATGTAAGATTATAGGAGCTGTAGGGAAACATTTATAGACATAAGGTTGGAAAAGGCTGGTTTAAGGGGACTGTAAGGTGCCAAATATGTAACAAACCACAATGAGTAGTATTGGAGAAACACTAGTAAAATTATTCACGTAGCAGTGTTAGCATATGTAGTTCTGTAAAGCATTGGTTCCCAAACGTGAACTACCAGATATTGTTGGACTTCCACTCTTA
Organism: Ctenosaura bakeri; assembly: GCA_948474755.1. NCBI lineage: Eukaryota > Metazoa > Chordata > Lepidosauria > Squamata > Iguanidae > Ctenosaura > Ctenosaura bakeri. The sequence goes on from CAOLHI010001600.1 coordinate 225,354, forward strand.
GAAGCTCCAGTTAACAGGATCAACAGTTAGGGATATATTATATACACTTGGCCCTCCACATTCACTAGGTTTAGGGACACAGGACCCTCGCAAAAGTGAAAAATTCACAAATATCAAAATTTGTGTGTCTGTGGGAAGGAGGCTGAGGCATGGGTGGGGAGAGTGGATGCCCAACTTCTAAACCAGGTCAGGGAAAGGAGATGGTTGGCATGGGGGTCCTGTACTTCCTGTCTCTGGCCCTTGGGTGTATGGAGAGCTTTGGGAGAGGGCTTGGGGTCCTGAGAAATCAAGCTGTGGGCTGTTCTTGGCTGGCCAGGCAGTGGCTGGTGGAGGAGGAGAAGGGCTGGAGGGAGGTTTTTGAAGAGCTGGGCAGCCTGATTGGAGCCACCAAGAGGGAAAGTTCCCCCTGAAAAGTAGTACCTAAGGTGGGAGAGAAGGGGCTGGAGAAACTTGCAAATAATCAAATCCATGAATGCCAAACCTGCAAATGTGGAGGGCAGACTGTAGTATATTATTATACTATTGACAAAAACCCACCTGTAGATACTGATGGGAGGATGGGGAAATGCTATGTAATAATCTTAGAATATGTGCACTATAACAGACATTTATGGTAAATAAAGAGCGAGAAAGTCAATGAGTAGTTGCAGTCCATGTCCCTGCCTTCCTTATAAGTTCCGTTCTCCATTTGCTGATTCCTTATAGATAGTATTTGCTCTTTCATCACCAGTCCTAGCAAATATTCTGTTCATTGCAATGACCCTGGCATTTCATTTATGAATATTTCCTACATAAATAAATTCTCTTTCCATTTATCTCAAGCTTTTTCAACTGGTTTGGGATCACTGCTATTTTCTCCTTTACAGAGGCTTGCTTTATGCCTAAACAATCCAGGCACATTAAAACTGTTGTCATTACTAATATTTTTAAGCACTGAATTAGATCCAAGCTTCGTAATACATACCAGTAGTTCTTTCAGTTAATCCAACCGATATAACTTTGCTTGCTTCAACTACAACCAAGTCTGGACCAAACCCATTTTATTTGCTGCCACTTGATGATTGTAAGCTATAAATTTTGACTGCATGCTATTCTGAAATCCAAATAGGATGAAGGTTCGTATACACATGTTTTGACCAAATAAATAACATAACAAAGAACAAAAAGTTTTACCAGTTGCTGCAGATAATCCTGAATGGTGCTTGGGTAAACAAGGATGCTAATAGCAACTAAAGTGTTGAGTGCAAAGTCGAAGATTTGATAACAGAAGAAAGGGATGATCCAGGCTGCATGTTGCTATATGTTCAAGAGATAGAAAAAGAAAAAAATCTTAATGTTCAGCTCTAATGTATTAATGCATATTTTTACCTAGTTCAAAATTATTCACCATAAAAGACACACTGATCCTGAGAAAAGATAGTTGTGGTTTGTGCTTGATACCATAAATATGTGGAGCTCATGTTCCATAACAGAAACACAGAGAAGCAGTGAGCTGTTTTTGAGGTTCCTGGGTACCTCACAGACCCCCTAAATTCTTTATTTTCATAAAAAGACATGTTTCTGTTCCTAAAACATCTCTTCTTTCTTTCTTTCTTTCTTTCTTTCTTTCTTTCTTTCTTTCTTTCTTTCTTTCTTTTTCTTGGGAGTGGGGGGCAGAGTGATGCAGCTCTTGCTGGGTCCCAAAGATAGGAAACTATCCCAAGGACCCATTGAACTTATCCACCCCTGATTTAAAATCAGAGTGTATGTCATGATCACCACTGAGAGCTCCACCAACCTCAGAAGGACTTCCCTGGTTGGAGTCCTTTGCACACTTTCCCCATTCCATCATTTAGAATGCTCAGTTGTGCAAATGGCTGAGCTTTCACACCCCCATGGAAAACTGAGATGCAGGGGATTGTTAATCTGATATTGATCACCTACACTGTTCAGATCAGGAGTGGACAGAGTGTGGCCCATGAGTGGCACGCACGAAGCCCACTTTTGCAGTCCATGCAGTCCCAACCAGTCTCCCAAAGCAGTTGCATAGGGACAGAGAGGCAATGAGGGCAGTGTGCCCCCAGAGGCAATTTTTTGGGGGGCACTGCTGCTCCCTGCTTGCTCTCCCCCTCCCCCCACCCCCTCATGCACTCCAAGCTCCACCATTGTGCCAAAGCCCTCAATTTTGTAAAATAAACAATCAGTTTATTCAGGCCATTTTTTCAGGTAACATTTGGCTGAAAGCTGTGCAGAAAATCTTTCCAATGCATGAAAACCCACAAAACCAACACCACTTGACCCAAACAACCCCAGTACCCCCGCTAACCTCCAGTGCCTGTTTTGCTTGGTAGATCACTCAAAATGACAACAGGAAATGATGTGAAGTCATTTCCAGCTGCCATTTTGAGAATGACCACAGAATAATATGGAGGTATTTTGGCAATTGCCAGTTCCTGGTTTAGGCACTTTTAATTACATCATCTCTGTGTGTGCACACTTGTGTAGATTATCATGATGATGCCTTCTCCACCAGTATCCTCATGGCAACTTCATGTGGCAAATGCTTTATAAAGAGCAAGGAGGTTATGTTCTCTGAACCCATCACCTATTTTGTCTACAAATACTGTTTATTAATTTTTATGCAAGACAGTTAAGACAAAAGGTCAAATCCATTACCTTATATGCCCCATATGTAGCCATTGCGCAGATGAGAATCATGAGAAGAGAAATTGCTGTGGCAATACACATATCTGAAGAAAAAAAAAGAATCATAGCTTAGAATGTAAAGAATATGTACAAACTCTGACAAGATAGGACATTTCAACAGATTGAGATAATCATAAAAATTGTCAAGCAGTGTGAGTGAAAGGGCAAAAAAGTCAATACTTTTAATTATTTCCCCTTTCTTATATTTTATGCAGAAAGCCTTGTAGTTTTGCACAAAAACTCTTTTGCTAAATTTTCAAAAAATATGCTGAGATATCAAAAATCACCAAAAATGTTCAAAAAATTGGCCATAATCTGGCTCATTGAGGAGCTCTTCTGGAATTTTTCATGCTCACTTTATCAATGTAATTAGATGAGTGTTTTGTTACCAAAGAAATCCATAATATTCACAAAGTTCTTCATTACTGCAAGAGAAAGAACTTGGAATTTAAATAATTAAAATGTGGGAGAGAGCACAAATGACAGATTCATTTATCTAGGCAGAAGATTGGAGTGCTCAGTTCTTAAGTCTAGGTGTGAATCCATACCTTCAACAGTGTTTTCTTTTTTTGGCACAGAATTCAAGTTTCTGTCACCTTTTTTTGAGTATCTTCATCTGTATGACAGAGAAAGACAATACAATCTTCTCCATGCTGGAAATAAATGTACCTACTGAATTCAGTCAGTAGAGGTGGGCAAGAGTTCTTTCTGTTCAGTATCTTTTTGATGAGAACTTAGCAAAAATTACTTCAAATTCAGGATGGAAAGAGTCTGAGATTAAAAAAAAAATTCAAAAATGGGAAATAGTAACAGACAGCGTCTCTCATTCCTGGTCGGTCATAAGTCACGGGGAATGTTTGTTTTTACAAGTCCTCTGTTACATTATGCATGTGTATGTGTTTTCAAGTCACCTGTTGGCTTATGGCAATCCCATAAATTTCATAGGGTTTTCTTAGCAAAGAATACTGAGGGGTGCTTTTGCCAGTTCCCTCCTCTGGAATATAGTCTACAGCACATGGTACTCATTGGCAGTCTCCCATTCAAGTACTACCCAGAGCTGACTCTGCTTAGCTTTCAAGATCAGATGGGATCTGGTACCTTTAGGGTATGCTCCATACATTATTATCCATAAAATCTTCAAGACAGCATGTAAACCCTTTGACTTTTACTGGCTTCTAATGAAAACATTACTGAACATTACTGAAACATTGCTGAAAAATCTGTAAAGTGCAAGAAGCAAAATGTGATTTAATACATGTCTATATCACTAGGCACAGGAATCTCATTAGAGAAGATTCTTCCCCTTGTTTCCGAAAGTTTGTAAGAACTGGCCTTGCACAACAATTGACATCATCATAAACTGAATGAGGTCTAGCTAGTTCTCCTTCAGTTTAGGTAACTTCTGCTCTCGTCTGATACGTGAGCAGCCTCTGCTGGAGGACTGAAGATTCTATGTTCCTTGCTTTGCAATTGTGTGTCCAACTGTTTTAAAATATGTAGAACCACGAAGACCTCTAGCCAGAACAGGATCTACATCATAGTTACAAAAAGCTCCTTTTTTAAAATCTACAACTCCAACTTTCCTCCAGCAAGCATGGCTGCTAGCTTTGCTAAACAGGAAGCTGTAGTCCAAGTTCTGATCTGTATTCTCTGATTTGACCTATCTGCATAGCCCTTACTTTTGATTCACATGAGACTTAGGTTCCAGATTACACGCTTTGGTCCAGCTTGTCTCCAAACACTTTGACCTTATTAATTCTCACATTTCAACTGTGGTTTTCTTGAATAAATTTCTTGCATCACAACATAGATGAAGGTTCTCAGATCTCATATACAAAAATGTGTTCTCAGTGGAGTTGATTTGGATTTCCTAAAAAAACATTCCCTGCTTCAATATGAGAACAGTTTACAGTAACACCGGTATGATAGAATCCACACTTAAGAGACACTCGCTAAAACCCTCAGACTCTTCCAGCTAGCTTGGCCACCTGTGGTATGGGATTCTTGGAGCTGTAGTCTATAAGGTAGCTTTTCCACATTCTGGATAGATTCATACAGTTAATGTGCAGCTATTGCTTCGTAAGCAAACAAAATAGCAATTTTTTAGAAGACTTGCAACAATAACAGCTCAACAAATTGAGAAAAATCACTTTTAGGTTCCAATAGTAGATCAATAGAAGATCAGATGGAATCCTTCGGAACTTAATTGAGTCTGCTTTAACTATGAATAAATTTGGAACCAACTGTACAAAAGCTAAAGATCTTGTTTTCTTTGTTAAGTACTATTATTTCTATAAGCATGGATGGCCTACTCATCACTTTCAGCAGTTGATGAAACTAGACATTAAATGATTTGGGACTGAGGCTACCTTACATGTAAAAAAAACTATACATAGAGGAAGGCATGATGCACTGTGTATTGAGAGCATATATATTGCAATTACCATACACAATGCTCTACAGAGGGTGAGTGTACAAATTTAAATAACTTCCATATAAAGCAAATGGGTGAAGCAATCCTTTGAACACGTCAAAGTTATCATCTTTTAAACCTTAAAGCCTGAGCCAGTTATGATACTATCACAAAGCACTTTGGTATAAGACTCAAAGCAAGACACTTCGGCCAAAAACAGCATTATGACACTATTATTTTTCCAGGCTCTGTACACATAGGCCTGGAGCAAGTAAAGGCAAACAGATGACCTAAAAACAAAAAGCCAAGAATTCCCAGACTATGCTTAATAAATTGATATTGGACGAGTACTAGAAAGTGAGACCAGAAACAGAATTTATATCACTGCACTAGTTAAAAAAAATTGCAGAAGTGAGTAAAAGTTGCTTCCTGTTCACTTTCTATTTCAAAAAAGGGCCTTTCCTGGCCCAAATTAGTCCAAGGGATCTTCAAATGTGATGGAACTGTATCTCACACCTCCAAAAGACACTTGGGGGCAAATACATACACACACACACACACATACCGGTAAATATATTTAAAAATATTTTTTGGATTTGCAGGACCTCCAAATTTTGTGGAAAAGTGTCCCACATACCCACAGAGAACATTTGGGGACATATTGGTTAAAAAAAAATCTTTGAAAAAAAAAGGCACTTTTGACCTCTGGTGAGCCCTGGGAAACAGCACTGGAGGCCTCATTTGGCCAATGGGCCATACTTTGTTCACTGTTGCCCTAAACCACAGTGAAAGCTAATCACAGTTTTGAGTGCAGAAACAATGGCAAACTGCACATACTGAAACATAAGCAAGAAGTTATCACCTCTTCCTGACAGTCAATCTGGAAAAAGGAGAGAAACACAAGGATCCAAGGTTCATGCACCTAACACCATTTTATAAGTTAAGCAGTACATCTGAATCAGGTTGCTATGTTATGTATGTATGTATGTACGTGCTTTCAGATCACCTGTGGACTTATGGTGAGCCTATGAATTTCAAGGAATACTCAGGTGGTTTTGCAGTTCCTCCCTTTGAAATACCGCCTACAGAACCAGGTATTCAGTGACAGTCTCCCTCCAAGGACTAACCAGGGCTGACCCAGGAACTGGTGCCTTTAAGGTATTTTACATACCTGTTGCTGCGTTGTGTGTGTACATTTCTTCAAGTCACTTGCCAACTTATGGTGACACCATGAACTTCAAGGTGTTTTTTAAGGCAAAGAATACTCAGAGGTGAGCTTTGCCAGTTCTATGTTGTCTTGTTGTTGTTGTGTGCCTTCAAGTCATTTCTGATTCATGGAATTCCTAAGGCAAACCTATCACAGGGTTTTCTGGGGCTCATAGTGTCTGATGCATCCAAGGTCACCCAGTGGGTTTCCATGGCTGAGCAGGGAATTGAACCCTGGTCTCCAGGTTCATAGCCCAATGCTCAAACCACTACATGGCACTAGCTCTCAGTCCTATGTTGCCACATGATAATTCTAAAGTAAATCTCTCATGATCGCTACATAAAACTTAGACCAACTTTAATTATCTGGGTTAATTTATGATAAAAACCAGTTTAATAACTTAGTTGCAGTAGATATTATATTTAATGCATATTTATATGTGAAAAAGATTTTTCAGATAAGTGTGCCCAAATGTTAAACCCAGCCCTCAAAGTGCAGTCTTGGCACAATACCAGTTCACTTAAACTAGGACCTGGTTGTAAATTACCAATGACTTGATATATACTTACTGGCATCATCCATAAACTCAAAGTCACCTCCTAATTCAGCTGTTGTTAAATGATACTGCCCAGGGTCTGTCAAGGCGCTCAATATAATCAGTAGTACCACTGCATTGATGATCTGGGTATGGAAAGAAACAAGATCAGTGATAATCAGAAGATCAGCATTCAAAGGAAATGATCAGACTAAAATAATATTTCCCCTTTTTTATATCAAGAGAATGGCCTTAAATATACTTTTCTCCAGTCTTTGTCCATATTCAAAAATAGCAACTTCTCATCTTGCCAGATACATATGTTTGGGTGCAGGCATAAACATGCAGAAAGTCCAATGATCCTAAGGCTGATCATAATCCATGATACCCCAGATAAAAGGTGTGAAATCTGGATGCATGCACATATACTTTTGTCAAATGTTACACTTGTGCATGAACATCCAGTGATTTTGGAAGCATTACAGGTTCATCCTAGTGGTTAGAGAGGGCCAGTCCACCATAAGGCAGAATGAGGAGGCTGCCTTGGGCTGCGGATTTGGAGTGCTACTGGAAGAGCAGAAAATTACTAGTTATTTCATTTGTTACCAGTTATCTCATTTGTTACTGTTATATTTTTACCGTCAGAGAGGAAGAAAGATGTTTGTGGGATGTTCACCTAATAAGCTAAAATAACTTGGCCAGTTATTTGAAGCATTGAGTTTTCTACATCTCATCTGGCAGGGTGAGCAATCTGCAGTACAACTGTGCTTCCATATCACACAATGAAGATCACAAAGCAAACACTGTCTGATATGACCCAACAATAGGGAGAACTGGCACCTATGTTATTGGACCCCCAATTTCACCTTCACTATACATCCCTTTTGCTATTCCCCAACCACCAGGCTAGTTCACAGACAGACCAATTGTTCTTTCGCATTGGACAGTCATAGACCATGACTCTACTTTAATTGACTTGGCTGCATCCTATGGAATCCTGGGTTTTGTACTTGCTGAAGAAGTAGAGCTCTTTGGCTGAGAATAATAAATACCTCCCTTACCTGCAAATGAGAGCCAGTATGATATAGTGGTCTGAGTGATACACTAGGATTCTTGAAGACCAGGGCTTGAATCCCTGTTCAGCCAAGGAAACCTAGTATGTGAACTTGGGCAAGTACTGCTTTCTTTTACTAAGAGGAAGGCAATGGCAAACTTCCTCTAAAGAAATTTTGCCAAGAAAACCCCATGATAGCTTTGCCTTACAGTTCCCACAAGTTGGAATGACTCGAAGGTGTACAGCATACAACAAACTGCTAATCCCAGGATTCCAAAGGATGTTGCCCTGGCAGTTAAAGTGGAACTTCGCTGGTATAACTGTGAAGTCTGAAAGTGTCACAACTGAGATAAAATGGCCAGGCAAACAGATTAAGAGTGCAGGAGCAAATCTTGGGGTCACAATGTCCTTTTTAACTATGCATACTTCTTAATGAGAACTAGTTGCATATATACTACTGATGTGAGCACATGAGCACAGTATATTTAATTTGGCCTTTATAAAAATATAGTTTTATAAGTGGAAACTGTGCAGCCTGTGAGGGTTTTTTGTGTGCCCCCCCATCCCTCCACCAGCCACAGACAATATTTTTCTGTGAAAAACAGAATTGCATCTCTAAATGCTTTCAGGAGTGGGTCTCCATTTAATCACATCTCTCTAGCCAGTTGCAACTGAGAAAAAGTCTCAAACAGCAGATTTCAGAAACTAGAAGCGACAGATTTCAGAAACTAAAAGAATGTTACTTCCAGTCTGGGGAAATGGCCAGGGAACTATGGGAGTCCAGCAGTGATGGGTGGAGGTACCTTGTCTTTCTTTGCTGCCAGTGTTTGGTTAAAGGATTATGTACATGATGAGGGAAGGGCAGGGATCTAGAGGATTATGTATAACAGTTAATGCTGAAAGGAAGCTGAAAGGATAACATCTGTAAAGATCAACCATAAGAGATGTGCAGAAACTACAAATCAGTGATGTCAGCAGTGAAAGTACAAAGTATTTCAGTTTAATTCAAAATTTTATACAATGTTTATGTTGGGAATGTTTCTTGGTCTGACATTTGTATTTTGATACTGAATGGCAAACCTTTGACTAAATATTTTAGTGCAACTAAATAAAAATATCTTTTAACATCCCTTTCCTATTGCTCTCTTACCCATATGTTGCTGCTGAGTGCCTTAGTTTGCATTTGAATGTGAGCTAACATAGGTACACATTTACCCAACCAACCAAGAAATGCCGGGATCTTTGGCAGAAGCATGGCACCCATGCAATAGATTATATGCTGTGATAATCTAAAATCAGGAAATTATCTCACTGACAAAGATTAAAAGGAACACTATACGTTTAATTTTTACCACAGAGTTTTACAGACAAGGAGAACTGACTACTATAGACTCGTCAATATAGGAAGGAAGGTCTATGGAGCCCAGAATCATTGTGGAAAAGGATAGGAAAATCAGAAGGCAGTGACAATTGATTACTCCTATGCCAGTGAGGCATTGAACCCGCTCTGGGCATTAGTCCAGACTTTAAGAGAGCTATCCAAGGTGCTGAGCCTATTTGGGACAGAGGGTTCAGTATCCTGGATAGCTTATTTGTAGTCAGACTAAATCCTATGGCAGACTCACTGTCTAAATGAGTGACATGGAAACCACCAAATGCCACAGTCAGGTGGTTGTAATCCAGGTACTTCACTCTGTAGCCACCCCAAGATTAAAAAAAAAAAAAACTATCTAAATTTTTGAGAAGGAGAGAGGACGTTGACAAGCACAGTGAAGGAAGTGTCTGTGGTACATTGGTGCTTGATGGCAACATGTTGGAGACTCCAAGCATAAACTATGGAATTTGCTGCCCACAGAAGGCAGTGATGACAATGTTCTTAAACACAGATTATAGAAATACATAGAGGATAAAGCTATCAATGTATGCTAGTCATGAGGGCTGTATTTTATCACTAGAAGCACTATGCTTCTCAATAGCAGTTGGTGGGGAAGAACAGTGGGAGAGAATTACTGCCTCCATGACTGTGGTCTTCCCAATGAGGAAACAAAATACTGCTGAAATAGGCCTTTGGTCTGATCTAATATGTCTTCCCTGAAGCCTCTGTCCCAAGAATGTCTGCTGTATGTTGACTCAGTCTGTCTATGTACATATATGCACTCTGCCAGCCATAATGCTAGACAGAAATAAAAGTCACCTCTAGCACTAGGCTATTCACACTGCTTCAATAATCCTGATGATAAAATCTCTATTTATAGTTTAATTCAGCTCTAGGAAGCTAAATGACGGGGGGAGGGTAATAATCCTAATTGAGATTCTTGTGAATGCTTCCAATTCACAGGCAACTAATCTGGGTAATGTTGATGAGCCGGAGTTGAGGCGAGCCGTTGCTAGGCAACCATAAATATGCCAGGCTGTGAGTAAAGAGGCCTAGTGAGACCAACCAGTGCTGACTCGTGGACGCTACCAGGCTGATGGCTACAGGCCAATGATGTCAGTGTCAGGGTGATCTTGGCCACATGTGCTCCCAATGCCATAGGACACTCAAACTACACGTGATGGTAGCAGAACCATTTCCTTGGGATACGACAGTCAGTGGAGGACAGAAGAGGCATATAGATAAGAGGAACTGACCCCTGCCTATAATGCTAGATATCTTCCTGTAACTTTACTCCTGTACACAAGTGCTTATTCTCCCAGCCAAGCTCATTTCTGGTTTTGGTACTCAGTTGAGGCAAAAAGCACTGGGAAGAGGATGCAGGCATGAATTCTATGGTAAGCTGCAAATAGGTTTAGAGTCTACCACCATCCCCCACGCATCTCTTTTCCTCTGAGGACTTGATCTCCTACCACTGTTTAATTTAGGATTGCAGCAGTCATGCATGTAAGCAGATGAAACCTGCCATTTTCACTAAAGACGCAAATACTCCACTATTTTGTTCCCATGTGCAAAGATGGATAATCCTTGTACCTTTCTCCTCACTGCAGGAGAAATCTAATATTTCTCTGCTATATTCACCACATATTTTAACGTCTTAAAATGTTAATTTATGCACAAGAAATTGTTCTCTGCATAGAAAACTGGTTTCCTCAGTACTGAACAGTGTTTTCTGCACATTGTGTACAGGAAACACATATTCTGGACAGAAAACATTTTTGTATGTCTGTGCAACACCATACACATGTATTTTTCTGCAAAATAATTCTTCAGAACACTATGAAACATTTGAATTCTGGGAGAAAACTAAGTGAAAGTTTTATTGCTCTATTATTTTCTTGAGAAGGTTTTTCAAAAGCAAAATGAACAATACTGTGAAATAATACTGTGTTCTTTCCATCCCCAGATATCACACATAAGAACCTCAAGCAAGAACCCTAAGCAGTGTCAATTCTGCTTTAAGAAGGAGGAGCCACACACAGCTTACAGAGAACATACTTGCTAAATATCTGAATGGATTCTACAATGCCACATCATAAAGCCCAGCAAACTAATTATGCATATGTAAATATATATATATATATATATACACACACACACACACACACACACACACACATAAAATTTAAAAACAGCACCCTAGTCCCCAAAAGTGTTCAAGAAATCTGAGGGGAGAAGTGATAAATACCTAAGAACAAAAATAGCAGAGACAAGCACATAAGCAAACAAACAAGCAGACGGTATTAGCACATAATGGATTAAAGGAGGTCGACTAACCCAAAGCATGCTGAGTATTCTGTCTGCATGCTAGGCAAAATAAGGCAACTCCTTGCTGCGATTACATAAAGGATAAAGCCTGAGTAAATCACTTAGCATGTAGTTCAGCAATTCTGCTCATCTGCTGCAAAATGCTTAAGTTACAAATCTGACATTAAGAGCACATCTTGTAAGTCTCGCCAAGGCATGATATATACAAAGTGAAAGGCATTTTTAGATGTCCTACCTCTGGCCTGTCTGCTCAAACTAACAAAAAAAGGGGGGACGGGGAGAAAGAAGCAAACCAACTGGTAAGTGCCAACTTGGGTTGAAATTTGACAAACTCATCCTGGACACTACCTAAATACTCTTCCAACTTCTTCCTACTAGAAATGGAGCCAAGAAAAAACACTGAGAGGGAGTTTGAATTACCATCCTTGAGAGAACAAGGAAATGATAGGGTTGCTGCATGGAGAAGATGGCCAATTACTAACAATTACTAGCCAATAACTAACTGCCCTTCCTTGCTTCTTGCACTGTGCAATTTGCACTGCTTGTTCTCTTTTCCCTCATGCTTACCTCTTGCAGAGCAGTTTCACAGAAGGGCACATCCACATATCAGCAAAAATTCACTTTTTTGGAGTAGGGGAATGGAAGCTTGAAATCTGGGCCAGATGATTGCACTGGGTGGCATGCCTAGAAACCGGGTAAAACATAGCCAAGCCATTCTATTTCAGTAACTATGGAATGCTGATTGTGAAGCAAGAAAGGTGGTGGTGGTGGTGAATCAAGAGGGGATATAATAGACTATCCTGGGTGAGGGCATAGCTAGCTAGCTGGCTGGCACTCTGACCTGAAGTATTCTTTTTAGGAGATGGCAACCAGTGAAGAGAGCCAACGTGGTGTGGTGGTTTGAGCACTGGGCTACGATACTGGAGACAAGAATTCAGTTCCCTGCTTGGCCATGGAAACCCACTGGGTGACCTTAGGCACATCACACCTTCTCAGCCCCAGAAAACCCTGTGATCAGCCCCAGAAAACTCCTGGCTCTGTTCATTTTATGGTCACCATAAATCCAAAACAACGTGAAGGTACACAATAAACACAGTGAGTGAAGCCTGCAACAAAATGTGTGAACTCCATATCCAAGATGCCCAACATCTATGTTCTCTTGGGAGTTGTTTTGTTCTCCAGACAGCCAATTGTGATCTAGAAGGGTATATTGCAACAGAGCCCAATTCTCAGAGCAGGGCAGGATCTAATACAACATTAATGTAACTGAACAGCACTGGCATTAAAAATAAAACTCAAGAGAGATATAACATTAGAATGCTGACCTGCTGATGGACTCTCATGCTAATCTCTAAAAGCTTCAATTACCTTGTAAGTGAAATAGTGTGAAGGTTTTTACTGACCTTTTATTTAAATTTGCTAGGAGCTAGTTTTTTTTAAAAAAAAATTACTCTAGTCATAAGATACAGCTCATGGAACTCTAGCTGGTCAACCCTGCTCCAAAGTAATCACTTTCTAGGCCCACTATCAATAATTCAGATGTGAATGACTACTTCATATATGACTCAAAGTACTATGCATATACTTAGATGGTGGCAAGAATCCAGAGATACCACTTTCAACAAACCTGAATGTGCAGTCACAGTAGATAATTTCTACTAAGAGATAAATAACCCATGATAAGCATTATGTTCATATTGACCCATTTTAGTGTACTGGGGCCATCTGCTTCTTACAGCAGCAATTTTTACTTATCACAATGCACAAACGTTTTGGCTCCCAGGAAAACATCTATGTCCTGCTGAAGTGTCCACACACTTGTACAGTGTAACCAATCTGGACATTTTCCAGGAAGCATGCAAAGCACAGCTCAGCTATATGCTCAGAAATAATCTGCAGATGTGCAAACCACAGCACTCCTTCATAATCTGCTTTGAATGCAAGGTAGGAGGAGGAAGATGACAAAGCTACAATGGCTTTTCTTTTGTTTTACAAAGTGACTTCCTTCATGTTTTGAATTGTACTGCCAGAATAAGAGAAGCTAGGAGAGGGTAAAGCCAGAAATAAGTGTGTAGGTGTGTGTTTCTGTGTGTGGGGAGGAATAGGTGGGAGAAAAGAATTGTGATCTTAACTCTTATACTGAAGCTTCCAGCTAAGCATACATTCAGAGACAATCTGCTTCACAGCTCAAAGTGCATGGGGAGGCAGAAGTACAAAGCTGTTCAAAAAGAAACACTCTGTACATGCTCGAAAGTACCATTCTATACTCCAGGACCTAATCTTGGTAATGAAGGGAAAAAAGACTCTTAAACTGAGACCTCATGAAGACATGGTATACAATAAGATGAGCAGCATGTGAGGAAAATAAAGAAGAATATATTCTCTCTGTCCCATCAGCTTCACATGCGCATCTAGTGGGAACATGGGAGAGGACCTTCTCAGTGGCTGCCCCCAGGCTGTGGAACTCCATTTCCAGACAGGTTAGACGGCACTCTCTTTGCTATCTTTCAACAGATTGCAAAGTGGGTCCTGCATAATATGATGGATTGTCCGTTTGTTGTTTTCTTTTAATGGTTTATGTTTAACTGTTTTTAATTTTTGGTAGCTGAATTACATTCTACACTGTCTTTACATTGTTAAATATTTGCTATGCTTGTTTGAACTGTTGTAATGAGATCATGCCCCTACATGGCATTTTATGGCAAGCTAATCCTCTGCTTTTTCCCCCTCCTACTCAAAATGAACACCTTTGTTTCTCTCACAAAACCCAGCCTTCCTTATATTATCCTTTGTTGTTGTGCACTTTTAAGTTGTTTCTGACTTACGGGGTTTTCTGGGTTTCCATGGCCATATGCTCTGACCACTACACCACGCTGGCTCTCTATATTATTTTTAGTTAGGCCCTTTTCTTTGTTGTGGGAAGAGAAGAGAAATGTACGCCTTTTATCAAACTGATCGTGTTCCAGAGATGCTTCCAGATATTTCTTAGTCATCTGATAATTTCCCCATCAAAAAGGAAGTGTACCAAGTTCGCTACTAACTATTGATAGAGTTTCAGTCAGTCCTTCTGGGTCCATATTAGCCCTGTCACATTGAAAATATCAAATGTACAAGCAATATGTATTTGACTTGCCATACAGTTTCCCTTATTTTGTAAACCTCAGCCTCTGGGTCTGAATTTGGCTGTCCAGGGTTCCCTAGAAAGCCTTCCCAATGTGTTGGGTGATCTTCCCAACGCTTTAACAGATCTTTCTCCCATTCTGCCAGACTGCAATGTCTTTCCGTACAGGCTCAGCAGGTGGTAGTAAGAACTTCAGGCTAAATAGATTATTTTTGATGATACTCTTTCACTTTTGATCCTGTCCACTGCTGCAGTGCACTTGTCCCTAGAGATTCTCTACAACTGCTCCATCCCTCAGGCTGAATAAGGTTTCCATGCTTATCCTAAGGCCATCTGTTTCATGCACTTAAGAGCTTCTCACCATTATCTCGAGGATACTTACATCACTCTGCGTATAGACATCCTCTAGCCCCAGCCATTCACAGAGGACAATGCCCTTAACTTCATCTAAAGGCATTTTGGATCAGTGATATGTACCGTAGCTGCTGTCAGAAGGGTGGCCCTCTCCCAACTTTGTATATGTACCTCCTGACTCTGTTTTCAAAGTTTTCTGAGCTTTTGTAACTTAAGATGTTTAGCTGCCTACTCCCACCCCCATCCTCCTTAAAAAGCTTTTGACCAGCTACAAAATATCGCTTATATATATTACTGCTTAGTAGCAGAGTGGGAGAGCCAAGCAATAAAGGCATTTAATTGTTAACATTAATCCTTATTTTGTAAAGATAAAGATTTCAATTGTTAATTTTTTAGTTTCTTGAAATGTTAAAGATCTAAATATGACCAATATTCGCATCAGGCCACAAGTTTACACACATGGGCTTTTCCCTTAACCCATGCACACATGCACGCCATCCATTCTTCATCCACCCATTTAATTCAGTGGTTGGTCTCTAGTTTTACCATTGTTTCACCCACACATGCATACTTTCCCTTCTCTGTATCTCTCCAATACTCAGACACAGGAAAGTCAAGATTGTTTCCTACAGTCACATATACATATGAATGAGAGCATGAGTTGTTTTGTCAAGCATATGAAGGAAGCAGTGCTTGGTCTGAGGACTCTTGGCTCCTTTATTCTGGTTCAAACAATTTGCCCAAACAAGGCAAATACAGTAATTGTAAATTTAACTTTTTTCCCAGTCTGTTTCCCCAATCACAGCCCCCACCCCCACTTTCAAAGTACTCTTGCTCTCTCTTTGCCAGAAAGCCTAATAAATAGTGCACTTAAAATCCATACTCTGTGCTATCCCAGTGGCATGTTTTCCATAATAAGTTAAAAACTATGGCACAAGAGGGAAATTTGAGGATTTCAGAGGGGCCTCAGAGGAATTTCCTAAGGAATGCATATGGCCCGGGTCAAGCTCACATTGCTTCTGATCCATTGCTTCACTGTCTCCCAGAGAGAACAAAACCAGCCTAAAATACCATACATATACTATTTCACTGTCTTTTCATTTTCATCTGTTTCTTCTCACCAAGCACTGGATGTTGAAAGCCTGGACAGATTCAACCGAGGAAGTAAGGATAAGTTACAGACACTTTCCTCTGTCAGAATAATTGTGTTCATGTTTACTTACAAATAATTTGTGCTGAATCCAGTGAGGCTTATTACCAGGTGAATGGTAATACATGATTTTAGTATGTTTTGATAGTATTGAATACATACAACAATCATTCATATTTCCCATGTAGCAAAGCAAAACAGAGGGTTCTGACTGTAAAACCAAAATCAAAAGAAGTACTTATTTTAAATAACTGTTCTGAGTGGTATAGATTTGTGAATTCTGTAACATCCAAAATATAATACATTGAAAGTAATTTTCAATACATTCAAAAATGCTGTATAGAAAAATCAAGAAACCCCTTCTAAAACATTGTGTTGTTGTTGCAGGTGCTACAATGGATGGGTGGTAATATGTCAGTCTAAAATAAAAGCATGTTGTACACTGAAGGTAAGGTGAGAATCCCCAGCCCAAAATATTGCTTATTTGGGCACACTACTCCTTTCTCCAGAGCCTAAAGAACAAAAGGAACTATGTTTTAGAGAGTGGATTAGGATAAACCAGGTAGCCCCCCATTGGGATCACAGTAGCCAAGTATTAGTTAGGAACAGCCTAGCAAGATGACCTAAAAAGATTTCCCTAATTTGGTCAGGTATTAGAACTAAAAATTATATCTGACAAAAAAAAATCCAGTTTCTATTGGCAAAGCTCATTTGAGTGACAGGACTCAATTAACAAATCTGTAAAATGCATAAACAGTGTGGCTTGTTATTTAGCCTCCATTACTACCCTACAAAGGGTTTTAGTCCTGTGGTGAACTTTGTTACAATCCTTTCATGTCACATTTAATGGTTTCTGCACATGCAAGCTACCAGAGACACTAAGCTGTTTTGGGAAAAGCAGTATAAGGCATCCAGGAGATTTTATTTCTGCTAGCTGGAACTTAAATTCGTCATCCTAGCTGGTGGCTTAATTATGCCAAACAGGACTTTGCTATAATGAAATGCTATGCTGTGCTTACGCAATCCCCAGAGAAAGTCCCGTCAGCAATGCATTGATGAGATGGGTCTCAGTAGCAGTGGAGCCTATCTTACCACCCACCCACTTTCCCCAATTAATTACATGAAAGGAAACAGCTAGCATGGCAGACGGCACAGTTGCTCCAAGTCCACTAATCCCTAAAGTGATAACTGACATGTTCCCATTTATCCGACAGGCTCATCTGGCTACAAACCATCTGCAGAGCTGATGCATGTGACCTTCCAAACAGACAACCTTCCTCTAAATGTAACTGGAATAAAAAGTATTTATCTTCTCTGTTTCAAGATTCTTTGGAGTGTAATTCAATAGAATTGAAAAATAAAAATGGCAGAGCTTCAAAAATTAACTTTTTTGGACTGCAGCTCTAATGAAGACTAGGGGATTTGGGAAGTTACATCCAAACATGTAACATTTCCACGCTCTGATACATCTTAAATGCTGCATAGAAAAATCAAGAAATCCTGTTTAAAGTCTTGTCGTTTTTCCCTCCTCCTGACATGGTTAAGGCTGGATTATGAGCTTTCTGGAGGTGTGAAGCAGGTTTAGGATAGAAGAAAGAAAATATACCTGCACAAAGCAATTTTTTTACTTTCAACACAGGGTCAATTGTGATACAGCATTTTCCATCTGGAAAGTCTTCCTGCATAAAAGATCTGCTCAAATTAACAGTAGATTTCCCTGCCTCACTTGTGGAATACAAAATCAGGGGGCTACTCACTTAGGAACAATACTGCAGTGAGGATGGTGGTGTTGGGAGAAATTTTTCACCATCTGTGCCATCATAAATCAAGGGGCCTGAAACAAATAGACCTGCAGTGGTCTATTTCCAGGCAAAATTCAAAGTACTGGTTGCGATCTATAAAGCCCTATACAGCTCCATGTTTTTTGAAGGATTATGTTTTCCCATACGAGCCTGTGCATGTTTTGAGATTTTTTGGGGACACCCTTCTCTCTGCATCACCACTCTTGCAAGTAGATCTGGTGGAACATGTGAGAGAGCCTGGCTGGTGGCTGCTCCCAGGCTCAGGAACTCCCCTCCTAGACAGGTTGGACTGGTGTCCTCCTTGCTAAACTTTCATAGTACCAGGAGAAATTTGGGAAAGGACCTTTCATAATATGCCATATTACCTGCATTTGTTGCTTTTATTTTTAGCAGCCAGACTTTTTAACAGCCTTTTAATTCTATTGATAGTTTAATTATATTTTTAACTTTTCCATGATGTGAAGCTGTTATCTGCTTTAGTTTTTGTAATTTTCTTGAATCCCAGACTGGGAGAAAGGGGGGTGGAATTTACAAATTATTAAAAAAAGGTTAAAATATGACCAATTAAAGAAGCAAAAGAAAGACCGACATCATCCTTGCTACTCTTCCCTAGGCAGGTGAAGGCCTTTTGTATCAGCATGCTTTTGAGGACTGATTATTATGGGGAAAGAGCCTTTAATAATGTGTTGTACTGGCTAGAACTACTTTTTTTTTCTTTTTTATCAGGTATGTTTAATTCTGTGGATAGTTTAATTATATTTTCACTTTTGTATAATCTGAACTTAGATTTTCTAATTTGTCTTATATCCCAGAACTAGGAAAAAGATGAGATGGTGGTGGTGGTGATGGTGATGATGGTTATTACCACGACCACCATAAGCTTTCTATCCTCTCTGTCTTCACCCACTTCTAAGGAGAAGTGTATCAATGTATTAGTAGGACCTCCATTAAAATCTTCTGCATCCTAGCTCCATAGTATCCAATTCCCAGCAACCTTTGGTTTCTCTCTTTGTTTGAACCTGTAAGTTGAAATGGCTGCATTCATGTAGACCAGGTTATAAACTGTGTGATTACTTCCACACATTCACTAAAGATAAAGAATGTAAGTTTACTGGCAAATGATTGTAAAAACAACACCAGTAAAATCTTTACAGGAATCAAAGGAGAATTCTTAAGACTTCCTCTGTGTCCTTCGTAAGTTGTAAAGCCAGCTACTGACATAAATGTGCAGCTTTATTACTTAACAAAACATTTGATTTTGGTTTTACTGAAGGAGATTTCAAAGACAGTGGCAGACTGATTTAATCCTTCTAGTATAAAACACAGATTTAAATGACAGCAGAGAGTTGGCAAGATATTTCCGACTGCCACCACTATCCCCATAAGCCAGAGCAGATACAAAACCACTGTTATCTCTCAGTGTCCTTCTCCCCTTCTTCTAGGAATGCATTTGAAATTGAATGTCCACTAGAGCTGCTCTTTAAAAAAAAAATATCATTAACTTAATTCCTCAAAATGTTTATTTTAGTTTATAAAAGAAATACTGAAGTGAAACTCTCAATCTGCCTTGAGTCCATAACAACCGCCAGTGCCTACTAGGTGACTGTAGGCAAGTCAGTCTTTCTGAGGAAAGCAATGGCAAGCTCCCTCTAAACAAATCTTGCCAAGAAAACCCTGTGGATAGGAGACCTTAAGTTGGAATTGACTTGAAGAACCATGTCCATGTTGCAAGTCTATCAGTAGCTTTAGTCTGAGACATACCAGAGATTAGAACCTATATATTAATATTCATGAATTAATTACATTTTTCAGCAGAGGGAAGATTTAAGCCAGAATAGGAAATGCTTTTTCTCTCAAGGAAAAATAATTTAATGTTGAGACCAAATAGTGGGGGGAAATATGACAGTTAGTATGTTCATTTGCTGTGTTGCTTCCTTGCCTTCACTGCCACCTCTGTCGTCCTTGTTGGCAGTTTTCCATGGCAGACTGCAGCTAGGACTGCAAGCTGCAAGCACAACAGGCAGCAAGGAACATGAGGCAGGCGGAAGAGAAAGCCTGTGCTGCTCTGCCCAGTCATAAAGACAGGCAACAAAAAGGACAGTCTGTGCAGAAGATGAGAGTAGGGAAGGGCACTGGCTTTATAGATAAGACCAGAGCAAGGGGAGCAGAGGAGGAGACACACATGAAGAAAGAACAGGAGGAATGAATTACATGAAAACAGAGATACTCATAAGAGTGGACAGCACACACCTGTGAGTTAAAAGACAAAACAGACAGCTTTTCTGCATGACACTCTCGGAACTGCAAACCCCAGGATTCCATAGGAGGTTGAAAGTAGAATCATCGCGCTATAAGAGTGTTGTGTGGAAATGTTCAGAGTGATCAGGGAGAATGATATGATGGAAGAGCTAAGAGGAAATGAATATGGAGAAATGAGAGGAAGATGGTACAGGGAAGAAACAAGGAAATGTATAGGCAATAGAAGAGTAAGTAGAGAGTGGGAAGAATTTGATGTCAGCGGTTGGTCTGACTTTGTTTCTTAAAAAGATTTAAAAGAAATTTCTTTGGGAATAGTGTATTGCTGATGTTAGGGGATCTGAATAAAAGGAGGTAAAGTCTTTTGCTTCCTGAATGTTTCCTGTGTTTGAATTTCTCCCAAATCTATCTTTTTCACTCTCAGTGCATGTGTGAATGAGAAACAGTTTTCCAAAATTCATGTAGTTGTTTCCTTCTCTCCCAAGCTCAAAACAGGAAGTGGGAAGGAAGAAAAGTGGAATCTTAGATGCATTCTTCATCTGCATTCCAATAAAATGACTAACACAGTCATGTGCTGTAAATTACTGGTGTTTAAGTAAGAAACAATTGATTGAAATTAAAATGAAAGTTCTTTCTTCAATATGAACATAATCAACTCAATTTTTAATTTAATCATAATAAAGTGGCATATTTTCATTAACTTTCTTATCTGACAAGAACGTACCATAAAAATCCCTTCTGTGGTTCTTCCATCCAACAGTCCTCTATCCAACTTTAAAAATTCTTCATAGGCAAAAATCCAAAGAGTCAATTACTAAAACAGAAGATGCCAGGCTTCAAGCCTGACTGGAGGCAATGCCTTCTCACCTGTCCTTTGAATGCAGTAGCTCATTGTGTTCAGGGGACAAACAAGACTGCACTCAATCAAACAGCATTTCTCTCTTTTTTTAATTGCTCCATATGGTCATGGGATAAATGGCAGCATAAAGAACTTGTAAGCAGGGCCCCAATTAAGTCCTCTAAGATTCTGAGTTTATCAACACTACATCCTGCTGTATCCTGAGATTTGTAAGTTTGATGAGAAACCTAGAATTCTAGAAAGTTCTATTGCATTTGCATTGGGAAGTACATTGAGTTCCACTGATTTAGTCTTTTGTTCTCCAGATGTTTCTGAAGTTCATCTCCCAGAATCCCCAGCCACAGGCTAAGCTTGCTGGGTTTCTGGGATCTGAAGTCGAAAATACCTGGAAGACCAAAGTTTGAGAATCACTGCACTTGATACCCAGCTCTCTAGCTAAGAATTTTATGTACTTTTGCTGTTGTTATTGTGTACTTTCAAGTAACTTCTGACTTACAGCAATCCTAAGGCAAAGTTACCACACAGTTTTCTTGGCAAGATGTTCAGACGGCGTTTGCCTTTGCCTTCCTTTGAGGCTGAAAAAGTGTGACTTGCCCAAAGTCACCCAGTGAGTTTCCATGGCTAAGTGGGGATTCAAATCCTGGTCTCTAGAGTCACAATCCAATGCTCAAACCACTATATTCTGGCTCTCACTTCTAAGTACTTTACTGAACTACAAACTCCATAGGATTGAGCCACAGCAGGAAAAGTGGCATAACTGTACAGTGTAGATGCTCTCCATGAATTAGTAGATTTAATTAGATGTTGTGTGTGTGTTAGGAAAGGATACAACAGTATAAAAAATAGTGTCTAATTGTTACTGCAAGTCATTTCAGTAACCCCTCAACTGTTTACTAAAATCCATTTGTTTCCTAATACAAGCATTATTTGTTGAAAGTTTTTATTAATTGATTTTCTGCCCTCCAGGGCCCATAAAACAAGATATATAAAAACATTCTTTCAAAATGGTTTAAAAGCCTCAATCAAATCAAAAGAACCACATCCTCAAATAACCAACACTGCCTTCAGGGGGAAAAAACTCAATTTAAGTGCATTTACATGGTGGATTCAAGTCTTACTCCTTATTACTAGAGTTACATTCCTTTCAGAGACTAAAGGACTGCAGCTTCAAGATCATTTTGGAATACACTCAAACTTTTCACTTTGACCACAACATTTTATCCTTTGGGACAGGGAGTCTTTCTTGGCAGGATGGACTATATTCAGGAGTGAATTGCCAAAATAAATATTTAATAGTTGTTAACATAACCACAATGAGTTCTTTGAAATGCAAACACAAAGAACTAATGATGAATCATATAATCTTGCAGCTTCTCAGAGTAAAGGCTGACTCTCACTGTGCCTTGGAAATGGAGGATAAAAACTGTTCACATTTAGTAACAAATCCACAAATTTATGAATTGCCCATATAGATTTAAGTCACCTTGCAATATAAATGGAAGCAATAACACAGAATGTATCAGGCCAGTACCTACAGATGGCTGGTATATGCATCATTTACAGCTGCTATTGCTGTAAGAATTTTGACATTCAAACTTCAGGGTGTCTTCAGTGCTAAGCCTTCATAAATGAGCAAATACCCACATCTGCCAGTGAATAAGATGCATCCATGTATAGGATGCACCCCATTTATATACTGGCTAATACTATTTGCCAGCATATAAGACACGCTGGCATATAAGATGCACACCATTTTCAAATAATATTTTTTGGGGAAAAAAGTGAGTCTTATACACCAGCAAATACTGTATTATTCAAACTTGGAAGATGTCAGAAATACAAATACTTGTTCTTATTCTTCTGTATTTGAAAATAAATGTTTGGAATGTGAAATTTAAAACTTAATTCCTCAACATTGACTGTTAGAAAAGGGGGAACAGTTCATTATCACTAACATTCAGATGGCAGAAATTACACAATTAGGGTTTAAAGAAACAATAGAATTTACAGAAAATAACATATTCAGTTGTCCCCACTTTGTTATTGGTTCATTCAAACCGCCGTGGGTCCCATGCTCAAAGAAAAGCAGGATGTAAATAAAAGTGTATTTTTGTAGTTTTTAAGCTGCCTTCTCTAGTGTCAAACTGAAGGAGCTGGAGTAACAGGTTTCTGAATCCCTTTCCACTAAAGAACTGTAGGCAGGGAAAGAGGGGGGAGTGGATTAAGTTTGGGGAAAAAGGCAAGTCCAAGAGATTTCATTTCTCCATTCTCTCTCCAAGATCTACATCTAGTCTTTCAGAGTCTCTGTCTCTGACCCTTTGAACCCTTTGGGTCCTGGAGGCAGGCAAACCACCCTCTTTTTTTTTTTTTTAGACACTATGACCCAGCACTAAACTATGTGATCTTCCTAGTGATCACCCCTCTAGCCCCCATAATAAATTACATGACAAAACCTCTATTCATTGAATCTCAGCAAAGTTTATTGTTTGCTAAGCCTTTTGGGAAGGGTGCAAAAAAAAAAAAAAGTAAACTCAATTACTTTTAATTAGCAAGTTTAACTAGTTCCAAGCACTGATGTTATTATTAATTAGTGATTTATTGTAACTTGTTAACTTGGACGTGGCAAAAACACAGAAGGCATTGACATCTTTCTTCTGTTTTCACACCACGTTTGAAGCCACAAAAAAAGCAAGGGGGTTCTAAGTTTAACTGTTTCCATACAGTTAAGGATAGGACAATTAAGGATCTTATCTCTGTAAACATTTAGAATAACTTCTACAGCTTTCTATTAAAAATGAAGTCTAAGGGAGAAGTTTTGCTACCAAAAAGAAAAGGAAAAGTATGCAGTATGTTCCCACAAACTGTGTCACTCAATAGAAAATCCATGGTACTAAGCAGCCTTTGCAAGAACACAGCTCAGGGATACTATTCTGGTCATTACTAGCTACAAACAAGTTTCAAATGCCTAATGCTGCCAGCTTGCCACTATGCATCAGTCAAGAACTTTGTACTTTGTATCTACTGGGTCATTATCATAAGCAGCACAGCCTTTCCTAGCACTTCAAGCATTCACCCCAACACAGGAGGAGGCAAGTAGCTGTGCAGGGAAAGGCTTTGCAACACGAATCCTAAGCTTGTTCTTGCATCTATGACACCCAGTTAAATAATTAATCTACTTTTTCATCCCTTGCAATCTTATCATGCTTCCGTTGACACTTTAAATGAACTCTGGAACAGACTCCACAGATACAGAAATGAAAAGAACCCAAAACGGCTGTGGTTCCTTCAACTCTAGGGTCCAAATGCAATTACTAGTCTCAATTAAGAGCAAACCAACTGGATGAGTGTAATGTATACTAGTCATAACTTACAAAAGTAGACACAAAGAATTGTGATTGGCAATTAGATCTAAGCTAAGGGTGGGAACTGTGTACCCCTCCAGATGATACTGAATGGCAGCTCTCAGCATTCCTCACCATTGGCTATGCTAGCTGGGGCTACTGGAAGTTCTAGTCCAATGATATCTAGAGGGCTGTACAATTCTCACCCATGGTCTAGGCCCAGGGCTCTTTCTGTTCAGTCATTTCCACACTACACTGTTATAGTGCTATGATTCTACTTACAACATCCTGTGGAAACCTAGGGTTTGCAGTTTAGGGAAGGGCATTTAGAATTCTCAGCCAGAGAGCTCTTTGGCCTCAGTAAACTACAAACCCCAGAATTCCACAGGATGTTGAAAGTGGAATAATAGCACTACAGCAGTGTAGGGTGGAAATGGCCTTCTACCAAGATGCTTCCACAGAGCACTTCACAAAACAGTGCCTGATACATATTATCTAGCAATGCCTGTTCCTGCAGACAAGATCCTTCCAAAATGCTAACTTGCTCAAGAGTAAGTCCCTTTCAGAGTAAACTAACCAAAAAAAGTGGTGGTAACACTTTTCTGTGCTTCTCTATGAAGGAATAAGGAAAAGCTAAATCACTAATGTGGAAACAGCCTTGGACAGGGGATCTTCCCACTGAACAACCTTATCAGGGTAGACAAAGAGGGGGAAAAAAGCAAGCACAAGAACTTAGCTGAATCTGCCCCATATACAAAGCCAGCCAGTCTGGCACTTCAGCCTCACATCAACACTGGAAAGAAGTCTTCTGCTGCATCTGGGGCAGAGCCTGAAAAAGTTATGTTGATCATTGGCCAAGCTATCCTGAGCATTCTAAAATCTGTAGACCCCAGAATAACTTTTCCAAACTTCATCAAGTTAGTTTAGGAGGCACAGGGCAGGCCACATGGCACAAACAGAAACAGCGCTGTCTGCTCTCTATCCTCAGACACCATTGCCCCAGGGGTTTGCCTCACTCACTTTGGCCCTGCTCCAAACAACCAAAGACAATTAATAGAAAAAGCAGCAACAATCATGTGGTTAGAAAACACAAGGGAGATAGAAACATTGGTCTTACTTATGTTATGTCAATTTCCAGCAGTGAAAGATGAACATCCTGAGATGAATTGCTCTTCCCTCTTGCCTTGATGGGCAACAATGGCACAGGCCTTTGAGGAGTGAGAGCAACCCTTGTAAAGCCAGTCGAATTATCAGCGAGCTGTCCAGGAAACTTAAAACTTGAGAAGGTAAAGCAAATAAAAACAAAGAAATCATGGTGAAAAGAGCTTTCCCATTCTGACATCTAGCAGTGTAATGAGCCAACACCAACAGTGATCTTAGAACCTCTACACTGGGTGGGGAGGAAGTTCATCTTTCACTGCTGGAAATCAACAGACCATAGGTAAGACAATACGCTGAATCTGAGCATGTGTGCTAACAGAGAGTATGGTACAGTGGTCTGAGTCTGGGTGACTAGGGCTCACATCTCCTTCTCAGCCATGGAAACCCATTGGTGATCTTGGGCAAGTCACATTGTTCCAGCCCCAGAGGAAAGCAACAGAAACCATCCTTGACAAATCTTGCTAAGCTTAGTCAGAAATTACTTGAAGGCACACAATACCAACCTGTGTGGTAACAGAATGCAAGCAGGAAATGCAGTATTGACTAACCTTATAACAACAGAGGCAAAGATTTAGCTATTGTACCTGAAAACTTGTAAAGAAATACATTCTGCTAGGATGCAAGATCCAGGGATTCTTGACAAGTGCTACCTCTTTCAAAAGGACTGAACAATCAAGCCCTCTTAAGGGTAGGGATGAGAGCGCTGGAATTACAAAGCCAAGGACAAATGGAATAATAGGCCCATCTGAGGGAATTCTAGTTTTAAAATGTAACTGTTCAGACTAGTTAACAGGTACTTCTGCTATTGTCCTTAGCAAACCCCCTCAAGGCTTCTCAGAATGTTTGTGTGGGGGTGGAAGAAGGAGACTCCTTTGTGGAACAGACTGTTCTTATAGTTTTAGTGACTTCAGAAAGAGGGTTAAAGGTCCTCCTCAGATGAAGGAACTCTTTCATCTCTGATTAGAAAATTCATAACATCATCTATTTCTGAGGAGAATCTCTCCTTAGCAAAAAGATTCTATATTTTTTATTCTCCTCTCTAGACAGACAGTTCTTCTCTGTGAGGCAAAAGCAGGGACAGGGGTAACTCTCCTAGGAAATAACCCACTAGGACTCCTTGTATTTCACACTAGGGACTTGGCTGTCCTTTCTACCCTTGGTCTGGTACCAATAACCTCTTCTGCACCAATTTAAATCCCCTTTAAGAGTATAGGGGGGCACTCTTGGACTGCCACCAAATTTAAAATAATTTTCTCAGAGGTCCCCAAATATATGTAAGCACTACAGATCAACCTGAGTTAATGACTAGAGGAAGGGAATATTTTCCTCTTGAGTTTCCTCACTCATTAGACTTTAACCAGACCAGAACTTTCAGAGCAAGAACTGTGGCCTACACCTTGGTACTGAAACAAAGGCATTAGGACTGGCACTTGTCATATTAGTGAGGGCTTGGAATAATTTGTTGATCCTGTGTCTTAGATTGGTACTGCTGCTTGGGATCTCCTTTGGCAGCTAGGTCCAGAGAAAAAAGGCCCTGGACAGAATGGAAACAGCAATGGAAGCCCTTGGAGAGAGAAAGAAGAGGCTGAATATGCCTTTTAAGGCTGGCCTCATCCTCTCGAGTTAGTTTCTTAGCATTTCTTCTACTGTGAGTGGAGGAAAGACAATCTCCATTACAAGCTAGAAGGTGGTACACAGAAGTCCTAGCCCCTCCCGTCTGCTGACTCATAGCATCACCTCACCTGAAGCACCTCTCTCTGGACATTGCCTTATTTGCCTCTTGTTACCTGTCTCTCTGGACATTTCCTTATATGGATGGAAGTTTCTGAACTTTACCTAATATGGGGCAGGGAGTCTGTAATTGGTAGAAAAATGCCGCAGTAGGTGGGTATGTTGTTTACCTGGATAAAAAGGCCTTGCCAAGCCCCTGGCATTTGTTCCGAATCTCTCTCTCAGCACCCTGCTGCAGCAGATCTGTTTACTCAATAAATCTGGCCTCTAGCCTTTGAACCAAGAAACGTCTGGTCATTTGCCTGTTTCTCAGAAAAAGCTGTCCTTCTTCAGGGTGTAAAAGGTGACACTACCATGGTATAAACCAAGGAGGAGGCAAACAGAAACAGGCCATGAGGAAGACGATCTATAGATTAGATATATTTGGGGCAAGGGTGAAACAACAATTATTGTTTAATCAAATACTGGTAATAGCCTAAAGGAGGCAGGATTGTTCCAAGGCTACAGGATTGTGATGGTGGTTAACAAGCACTCATACTGAGTATGAGCCCCCTGCCCCTGTTGCTTCGGGGTGCTTCCTTTCTCCTCTATTTGCATGACCAAAGGAGGCTACTTCTGCATTACTTCTGTCAGGTGCTAGAAGACTACTCCTGGGCTATGAATGCTTGGGAGCCACTGCTATTTGTGAGTAGATAGCTGCATATGTTTGTGAGCAGGGAGGCATGCCCGCCCCAACTACTGGCTGTGAGGTTTGGAAGTAACACCTACTCATAAGTAAGGACTATTATTAAGCAGGTAGGCTTTTGAACTGCAGGTCCTCATGAACAGGAAGTGCAGTAGCCACAGTTACTCATGAGAAAAGATGTGCAGCAGCCCCAGCTAAAAGTTGGGGTTATCTTTTGTGGTGGAAGAGGAGAAAACCCGGAGCCCCAGTCTCACACTTCCAGGCGTTGGCTCACTGAGGTCTCTAATGGTGCTGTTTAAAAAAATGGGGGTCAGTTGCACCTGATCCAGCGTGACAGCTATAGGACCTTATCCTTCTTCTGCAGTTGAAGCATGGCTTGAGCCAACTGCCTTTCTGCCCTGGGCTGAAGGAATTTCAACTCCCAATGTTCCTGGACAGTTTCCTCCCTTTAGGTCTCCACAGCGTTGGCAGCAGGATTGCTGCTATCTTATCCTCAGCTTCATCTCAGACCTCCTAAGAGGCTGGGTGCTGACAGTGCAGTGTCTGCAGAACAGAGGTATTTTCTCTCACCTTCTAGCCCTGCATGGATTCCCTTACTGGTTCTTCTCTGAGAAAGGCAAGGGTCTGGATTAGAAAATGAGGAATGGGCCATAATGGGTTAAAAGGACCTCTCCATGTGAGGAAATTCCTACCTCATTGGAGAACAGGATGAAGATGGAGAGCCTTCCTGTTGCTACTGTTATAAGAAAGATCTTGTGAAACAAAGAGGAGCAAGAGAAAAGCACAACCTAAAGGACATGAGGCAGGAATGAAGACTGGCTTTACCAAGGGTTGCTTTCATCAGAGGGTGCTTCTCAAAGGTCTGGACCATTCCTCCCTGTGGGGGTGAGAGGGAGGAGCAAACTATCTCAGGATGTTGAACACAATCTGGGATGAGGAGGGAATGATTAAGAACAGTATGGTCTTCAGTGCCCTACATGGGCTATACTGAAAAACCAGGATATGGAGGAATAACACACTGTGGCCCAACTGGGAGGAGGGATATGGCTGGGTGATAAAGGCAATGGAAGAGCAGTCTGGGCAGTGGTAGGAGTCCTAGACACATTTGGACTACCTTGGCCCATAAAGAGAGGTGTTTCTATAGAACAAGTGGAATCCAGTACTGCAGAAGGAGAAGTCTGTTCAAGAAGACATTCTCCTACTCACTCCTGCCCCACAGCATCCCAAGCCCCACCCAGATCTACTTCAAAGGGTCCCACAAAAAGAAGGCATCTGAGAGAGAAGCAGCTGGTGGCTCCAGTGCTCACAGGACAGCGAATCCATTTCAGGTGAGTCTGGATTATAAAAAGGGTTAACTGAAGCGCTGAACCATTTCCTCTAAACAGGCTCCACACCTTGGACTGTTGCCTTTAAAGTTGAGACTAAAACCAACTTTAAGAAGGACTGACCCTTTCTTGTTTCCATTAATGGAAAGAAGTTGATCAGCAGAAGGACCTCACTGGATCTCACCTAAGCAGCAGTGAATTCACATAATAGTTTCCCATTTACCAGGTGGCAACTTATCCAGATGTGTACAGGAAGCTGGTTATCTGCACCATCCCAAGAAATGATAAAGATCACTTTGACCCTTTCCCAGTTCCCCAAGATTTGTGATCCAGTACAAATATGCTGCCAGACTCCTCTGTGACTTCATTTCATGTGCACACAATATTTGGGTTTTTTTGACAAAAACTGTGATAGATGTATGGTAAACAGGTTTGACTATGTGGAAAAACACGGGAATTCAAAACTTGAGAGCAGGGAATGGTTGTGGTGGGTCTTCTCCCCTTTAAAGAGAGAGAATGGGTAAGCCTGGTTATATCCAGCCATTCACAGATCAGGGAATGCTATGAAGGGGGCCTGTGATGGGGGAAAAAAATAAAAACTAGAGGCTTGATTGCTAAAGAGTATGATAGGAGTCAGATAGAGAAAAGATGAAATAGAATTAGGGCAGTCAGAGACAGCATGAAGATCTGAATAGGGTTTGGAGATCTCAGGGATTTCAGTAATTCAGGAAAGAGTTCAGCGATTTCTTGTTTAACTTTTTGGTTTTATAATACATCTTTACTTGTTTTATTTTCTATGACTGTTTATGGCTGTTCCATTTAAGAATTGACAAGGACAGTGGTCACACTTAGCATACTGGATCAACTGATCAACACAGCCACTTGTCCATAGCAAGGATGACCTTCAGGCTTATCAATTCCAAAAAGGAATGTGGAAGATAAAAGGGTGGCAAGAATGACAGGAGCCCAAAGGTTGAAAATGTGGGCCAGCCTGGTGACAGGTTCCATCACATTCCCTATTTTCCACAATGATCCTGCCATGCACCAAACACAGAATTCCACCCTGAGACATGGTGTCTTTGATCCCCTCCCCATGTCCAGAAGAAAGACTCATTGCTCAGCTTACATAAACATGTACACAGTTCAGGTGGTGCACATGTGGAAGGTCCCACATTCAACTTCCTCTTAAAAGAACCAGGTAGTCTGTGATCCCACAAGAGCAGTTGCTAGTCAGAATAGTTGATACCAAGCTAGACTGGGAAACACTTTGACTTGGTATGATGTAATTTCCTATTTTTTCCTGGGGCTGAATTACAGAATTTATATGACTCTTGTGAAGTAGCAATCCAAAAATACGGTCCTGCATAAACCAGACAAATCTCCATTGAGAAGTTAGCTTGCCAGCCTGGCATTCACCCCAGGAAAGCCCTGGTCTCTGTTCAACAAATCCTTGTACTACTGACACTTTGGTGAATTAGCCATCACTACAAATTCACCTAATGGAAAAATATGCTCAAGGCAACTGTCTGCTTGCACACAACATGTGTAACCAAGAACAAAGAAAATGGTATCTAATTTCTCTCAGAAAGGAGATAGTATTTGTTGCTGTATAACTGCTAGGACAAAGGTTTAAACAGAGCAGGTACTATTACCAGCCAGCACTAGTAAATGAATCAATATTTATGCATGAAGAACAACAAGATTATTTTCCATGCAGGATCAAGATTACTATAGTATTTGCTATGCTTATTATGCTTTCTCCACATATAACAGACCTATAAGTTGAATTTACATCAGGGAGAACCAACATCTGATTTCAAAACGGCTCACTTCCATTTTTCTGTCATGAATTAATATTCACAGGAGATGGATTCCAGACTAAAAGGTATTCTTAGCATCAGTCACCATGACAAGAGCACATAATTAATGTAGCCATCATCTCCCTATTTCAGTTCTGACATGTCCATTCATAAATATTTGTAAAAGCTTTTTAGAAAGAGGTTTCAAGGGCAGTTGTTTTGGAGCCAGAGATTTCATCTACATGCAAGGTTGTAAATACATGCAGCTTTAGAAAAGGTTTCAGAAAATCTCTTCCATATGAAATTAAGGCTTTATAGCTGCAGCAGAGATGCATTAACAAAATGAAGGGCTGGGAAGTAAATGGTTCTCTTCCAGCCCTATAAGCATTGCAGATACGCACATGCCCATTAATGATTTTATTTAGCTTTAATCAAAAGTGCAATTGCAAAACTGGATCAATTTATTATTCACTTTGAAGTGTAATGTCTGCTTTATGAGATGCCAAACATCTTACAGGACTTTTATAGGTCTTGCCTAACACTCCTCTCCGTTACAGGTTCCATCAACAGCCAGCATACTGCCTACACAGATGGGAGTTGTAATGTAACATATCAGTGGTACCAGTTTGGTGAAGGCTGTGCTGGTACTCCATTGTTAGCTTGCTGTTCTGTGCTTTCAAGTTATTTCCAACTTACAGTGACCCCAATGTAAAACTATCATGGGTTTTTCTTGACAAGATTTCTTCAGAGGGTGGTTTGCGTTTGCCTTCCTTTGAGGCTGAGAGCGCGTGACTTACACACTGTTACTCAGTGAATATCCATGGTTGGGCAGGGATTCAAAACTTAGTCTCCAAAGACATTATCCAACAGTCAAATCACTATACCATACTAGCTCATTCTCGGCTGAAGGACTGCAGTGGTTGTGTGGCTTTTAGTCATTTCCAACATGTGGAATCCCTAAGATACCCTATCATGGGGTTTTCTTGGCAAGATTAGTTCAGAGGGGGTTTACCTCTGCCTTCTTCTGAGGCTGAGAGAATGTGGTTTACCCAAGATCATCCAGTGGGTTTCCATGGCTGAGTGGGGACTTGAACTCAGGTTTCTTGAGTTGTAATCCAGTGCTCAAACCACTACACTATACTGGTTCTCTGACTTAAGTGTTCAGTTTCAAATATTTAGACAGAATGTCACCTAATGAAAATCTACTTTATTAAAAAAAATATTCAATGAATAAGTTCAGTTGTAATCTGTATTTATCTATGATGTCACTCCTGAAATACAAAGACTTATGCAGTTTGGCTTCCAGCTTTATTTAATCTTCTATAGCAGGTGACAAAGGCACTACTTGGCCTTAATTGTGAGTCTCAAAAAAATTGTCATTCTTTACTTCTGGGAAGTACATTCCATTAAAAGCTGGAAAGGCATGCCAGATCGTAACAGAAACTGGGTCTGTTCCAACACCTAGCACCTCTTTCAATTTTCCATATGATGCTGGACTTCCAATTAATCTATGGGATATTGATTCCCAATTTATTTCAGACTGTCATTAATGATAAAATCATTTTCTTGATAGAAAGGAAGGATATCAATGTAATTAATGACTAAATCTCTTTGATCTCACTGAGATCAATGCATATATTCCCAAATAAGATCATACAAGTTAGAGAGCCTGAAAGCATTACTCAGTTTATGTGCTGCTCTCTTTGGTAGTCTATGAGTGTGTGTGTGTGCAGAGTGTGTGTGTGATTGTAGTGTGTGTGTCTGCACGTGTGTGCTGAACTACTTCCAGAATGGTCCAGCCAGCACGCCCAGTGGCCATGCCAACAAGGGTGGAGGTCAGGAAGCCACAACCCTCAAAAGTAACATTTTAAAGCTCTAGATTCATATTTGTAATTTTTTTCTGTATTGTAAGCCCACCTTAAAGGCAGGTTAGATGAATACAACAAATGAAATATACATTCATTTTATTCTTCATGTTCACACCATAGATCAGTATGAACAAATGACCACTTGAAGAACCACTGTTACAGTGTTGTTGCAACTTGTTCTCACAGTATGCCCAATATAACTCTGAAAGCAGCAACTAGGCAGCCGGCAGCCTGAGAAAGGGATTGTAGTTTGGTTTTGAAGGACAGATTAGGGTACACATAGGTCATCCATCTCTTAGAAACGTAACTGCCTCTATGACTTTCCCAGGCCCCTATGTTGATAAGCCTCCATTGTCTCCAAAACCCTTTTTTCCAAATTACTTTGCCTAAGGGGCAACACCTAGAAACATCAATTGCTACAAAGGAGCTTGTTTGGATATTGTTAAGCAATTTTACTTTATTTAACTTTTTTATCATTTCCACAGCTTGTTAGAAAAAATAAAAAATATGTTCAAGCTTGCATGACTGCCTTTTCTCACCTGTGTGAGGTCCTTTGTTCACAGATTCCCTCCCCCAAAATCTCTGAGGATTTAACAAGTTGTATTTGGCATAAACTTTCATGGATTCCAGCCCACTTTATCAAATGCATCCGGTGAAGTGGGCTGGAGTCCATGAAAGCTTATGCCAAATAAAAGTAGTCTGTTAAAGTGCCATAGGGTTCTTATTTACGCTGCAGTTGACTTCAAGAATCAGTGACCTCATCACTTACCAAGAAGTCCTTTTGTATCTTTAAAATTTGCTCTTGGGTATTCTATTCCATTTTATTCCACCCTAAACAGGGTGAGAGGCCATTTTATTCTATTCTGACTTATTTTTTGCTTGCTCTTTCTGGACAAAGAGTGGTCAATGGGCTGCTTGTGGCCCTTGGGACCCAAATGTGGACCCTGGAACCTCCAAAAACTGCCTGAAAGCTGGCCCCCAACATCTAAAACTGGCTGCAAATGAGGCAGTTTACCTCCCTCACCCCCAGAGCCCTTGAACCATTCAAAAACTGGCCAAAATGATGACAAGTGATATTATGTTCACTTTCAGTGTGCAGAAACATGGTGGTATGGCTTGAAGGGTGTCCATCCCCTTTGCAGGTGACCATTCCTGCTAAAGAGCTTAGCTGAGCTTCTGAAGTCTATGAGGAAAGGTAACCATTACTACTAACTTCCCTAATGGGCCCCAAATAAACCGAATTTCTGGCTCACTTTCCCATCTACCAAAAATTCTCCATGAGCTTCCTTCCTTAGCTTTTAGCAATCTCATACCTCAACATCTACTACCACTACCACCACCACCCCGCATTTCCAAACCACTTTTGATTCTTCTTGTTGAATCCTCTCCATTGGTATCCTTACAAAATCCACACTTTCTCTGCATTATCCCCTCATCCCCTGAAAAACTTCACCTCAGTCCAAAAATCACCATGCTGAACATCTATCTTCTTTGCCACCTTAACACTCACCTGTGTCCCTTTCTCCATTGCTAACTATTTTTACACTTGCTAGAAAGCACATATGACTCAGAGTAATTCATGATATTTTGGGCTGGCATTTGTCTTCCACTGTAAGGGAGTTAGTTAAACACCTACACAATTTTCTCAGCCTTTGTGTTTAGCTATACCACTGGTTCTTATATGTTTGTTGCCTTCTAAACCATATCAGCATTAATCTTTTCTGGAAATATACGTCTAATGCTTTTAAGGTGTTTTTTTGGAAGATATCATTTTATGTATCTTTTGCTTCTTCTCAAAAAAATCACTCATTAGTTAAGCACCTGTGTCTTTAATATCCAAATTGCCTAAGGTCATAAATTGCCAAGTAAGCTGGGATGGTCATGGCTCAATGTATAGAAGATCCCTGCCATGAATCTTTTAAGACTGTGTATCCACCCAAGTGTGCATCCACCCAAGTGTGCAATCAGACATCCATCCTCATTAAAACTTGTCAATAGTGTTGCCAGGTTTTCCAAATACCAACAAGAGACAGTCAAAATTCATGACATGAAGGTCTGGCAATCAGGAAGTAGCTACGGTATTAACAAGTTTGTGTTCTACCTAAATATCAGATAAAAGTATTGATTTCAGTTAACTTAGCCACGTATTTCTCTGGAAAATTAACATACAGCCCACATTCATAAATTACATGATGCACATATTTTTGTCTTTGTGAAGGGCCTACACCCCACTATACAGGATTTTTGGCATCTTGTTCAGACTGCGCAAGAGAAGCTTTCAAACCCTCCAATAAAGAGTAGGGTTTATAATATGGAGCAACTATTAGTCTTATAGGGGGTAAACTTTCCAGCCCTCAAATAAGGGACCATACCTTATAATAAGAGATACATCGCAACCCACCTTGTCAATAAAAGTATGTTCTCTACCACTAATGTATGATCATTTTGTAGTTCATGGAAGAGATATGAGAAATTCAGAGTCCTCTCTTTCAGATTTTTTTTTTTTAGTCTTAGCTCATTGTTTATTCAGATATCATACTGACTGGATTCTGCACGTACTTCATGCCATTTATATGTCTGTATGTTGCACTCCAAATGGCCCATCTGTGAAGAAAAACCACTTGTGGGCTCACAAATTGTGGCAGCCAAAGAGAATTACTGCATCTTATAGAGAATTATGTGGCTAATAATACAGCTCTTTAGAGGGTTATCTCTCCAGAAATAACCACTCTTATGAAAGGCAACTTTAGCTGCCTCAGCCAGCAACTTAAGGAAGCACAAAGGAAAGAATGTCCGTGGGCCAAAATATGAAAGTGAGCATCAGCAGGAAGAGAAGACAGCCAACTAAATTAAAATGGAGAGAGGCAAAAAAGACTGAATCTCACTCACTGAGATGAAGAACTCTGGCTGAAATGTGGTGGGAGTCTGTTGACTGGACTTGTGGCATCATAGGAAATAACACCCACCTGAAGAGATCTATGTATAGAAGTTTTGCTTCATTTTATTACAAAACAAAGTAAATGCATCACTCCAGACTGGGAACGTCCATCGTTAATAGAAGCAAACACAAGCAGAACCAAACCAAGACATTCTGTTGCCCAAGATAGAAGAACAAATTTCACACAGTCACAAACACCCTACATAACCCAAAGCTGGTTAACTTATTCTTGCACCTGAGGAAAAACCGAAGAAGCCAAACCCACAAGAATCTGGTAATGAAATAAATAAAGTAACAAAAAGGCTGCCACTTCACGACTTTCAAGCAGAGTAAGATATCTACTATCTTGAATATATCCAATCTTTTCTGATTTCTGAAGCTAAGCCAGGTAAGGCCTAGTTAGTACTTTGCTGAGAAATCATTAATGAAAAGTAGAAAGCAATTGTGGCTGAAATATGGGAAAGGCAGGTTGACAATAACTGGCCTAGCTGGACAAATACTCTGAATGCTGGGTCACTTTTACAACAACCCCTGTGAACGCAGGAGGCAGCTTCTGTGTTCCTAGAAGCCTGCCTCTACATATTTTTAAATCATTATTTAGGCACTTTAACTAGGCAGCCATGTTGTCCATTCTCCAGAACAATAACCATAGGCAACACAAAAATATGTCCTGGATCTTTAATGGTTTTTACAACACAGTTTTTTTTTTTCTGGATTACAGTTCCTAGATTCTCCCATCCAGCATGGCCAGTTTCCAAGCTCTGATTAAAAGTCATGGGGTTTGACAACTGCTGCTTTTTTCACCATCTCTAATGTACATAAAACTACTGCAGATTTGTAAAACTCCTTCTAACCACAAATGTATAGAGACACAGAAGCCCTGGTTTGCATCTTATTATTCACCCTTATCAGCAGCAAGACTATTTCCCCTCTCTTGTACCTATTGTATGGGAGACAGTTTGGCAAGCTTATTTCTGCTGTTGCATCAGTTTTTGGGGAAGCCATAGCACTAGGAGGAAAAAAGTACAGGATTTGAAGAATGTGGAGTAAATGGACAGCTTCAAAACCGAACAGCAGGGTTTATGGCCAGATGTTTTGCCCTCTGAGGAGCAACAACCTGCTGCCCTTTGTTGAGGTCTACAATAGCCAAAACTGGTCAAGCTAACTGATCATCTGAGGTAGAATATCCTACAACCAGAAATTTCCCAGTCCCTTGGGGAAAAAAGGCGGGGAGCAACAATAACTAACAGTAATAATCACTAACAATTTCCTGCACCTTTGTGACACTCCAGATCAAGAGAGCAAGATAGCAGATGCAAAAGCATGAAGGACAGGCATATCGGCAGGTGCCCAAAGTCCCAGAATCTCTGAAGGGTGACCACTGCAGGAAGATCTGGTACCTGCCCAACAGGCGCTGACCACTCCATGCTCTGAGTGGTCATGTAATGACTAGTGGATTCTTTATCAGTAGGGCAATGAATCTGCTCCAGGTCTTAGTCCGAACTTTAAAAGAGTTTTGCAGACTTAGTTGGGGGATAGCTTCTTTAAGTTCAGACCAGCATCTGAAGCCCATTCACTCTCCACTGAAATGAAAGCCACTGCAAAGGAAAGTAGAACAGCAGTGTTGTAGCTATGGGTGGGGGAATGAAGGCATTGCCCCCCTCCATTAGAACGCCACATCCCACCTTAATTTTTCTTTCACTTCCCACATTTCACTTAAAACATCTGTTGAGCATTTAGAAATAGCATGCAGGCAACTAAAGAAAAGATACAGTAAAATGAGTACCCAGCTTGTTGGGGGCATGTATAGAAATGTTTCGAAATACATGCTATTTGTAAGTTGTTCGCCGCCTCGATCCATATGGAGAGGCGAGATACAAATAAATAAATAAATAAAAATACCAAGGGAATGCAAGCGCAGCAAACATAAGCATTCTGGGTGCAAACGATTTTATTTTTTCAGTGTCTCATTCTCTACAATGCTAGATATGTCTGGAGACTACAGGAAAATTTCATTTGAGGGTATTGAATTCTTATGGGTGGCAATGCCTTCATTATTCCCCTGATGAACTGGGCGAGAGAGCAGTTAGGGTTAATGGTGGCCACTGCTTGCCTATTCTTGCCTGATGTGAATATTTTGTTTCTCTGACGAATCTGGTGCCATTTCCGCACTAGGCTGTTATAGCGCGATGATTCCACTTTCCACCTCCTCTGGAATCCTGGGGTTTGCAGTTTCGGGAGGGGCCGCTCGGCCCCTCCCGAAACTGCAAATCCCAGGATTCCAGAGGAGGTGGAAAGTGGAATCATCGCGCTATAACAGCCTAGTGCGGAAATGGTCTGGGTTAGTCTCTCTCTCTCTCTCTCTTTTTCACCTGCCCGCCCCCAGGCGACTTAGCAAGAAAAGTGGGCGAAGGATGGTAGAAAGCAAGAGTCAATTTTGGAACACCTCTTGCTCACCAACAACTCTTTGGCCATTTCCACACTAGCCTGTTGAAAGTGGAATAATAGCACTATAACAGGCTAGTGCGGAAATGGCCCTTCTTTCTTCTGGCAAGTACCGACTGGCTGACAGCGTCCTTCGCAGGGAGAGCAACCTCGTGCTCGCCCTCCCGCCCCCCCCAGCCCAGGGTAAACGGGGCCAGGACAGCGGTAGCGTGTGAGGGAGGAAGGGGGGGAGGGAAGGCCGCCTTCGCCGCTTTGCACGCGCTGACCCCCCCCTCTCTGGGCCGTCGTCAGAGAGACCGCAGGAGCCCAGGCTACCCCTCACAGCCCGTGAGGGACGGCAGGGCCCAAGCCTTCTCTCTGAGAGGGGGCGGCGGGGAACGACAGACAGGCGAGGCGGTCCCAGGCTGCGCGCCCTTTCTGGCCTCCGTCTTTTATAACGCGTTCTGAGGGAACCAGCGACTCCCCGCCTCTCTGCCCGCTCGCGGTTCCCCGAAGAGGGGGAGGCCTCACTCGGGGAAGCGCAGGGGCACGGAAGGCCCGAGCGGCAGGCCGTCAGCAACACGCCCCCTCCCTTCGAAAACAGTCCCGCCCTCCCCCAAAAGAAAAACCCTTGGAAGCGCTAGCTCTTCCCCCCCACGGCCATTTCCGCACTAGATTGTTATAGCGCTATTATTCCACTTTCAACATCCTATGGAATCCTGGGCCAATTCCGGCCCCTCCCTAAACTGCAAACCCCAGGATTCCAGAGGATGTGGAAAGTGGAATCATCGCGCTGTAACAGGCTAGTGCGGAAATGGCCCTGGGGTTTGCAGTTTAGGGAGGAGCCTGGAGGCTTCCAAAGGACGTTGAAAATGGAATAATAGCATTATGGCCATTTCCGCACTCGGTTGTTATAGCGCTATTATGCCACTTTCAACATCCTCTGGAATCCTGGGGGTTTGCAGTTTAGGGAGGGGCCTCGAGGCTTCCCAAGGATGTTGAAAATGGAATAAATAGCATTATGGCCATTTCCGGACTCGGTTGTTATAGCGCGATTATGCCGCTTTCAACATCGTATGGAATCCTGGGGTTTGCAGTTTAGGGAGGGGCCTGGAGGCTTCCAAAGGACGTTGAAAATGGAATAAATAGCATTATGGCCATTTCCGCACTCGGTTGTTATAGCGCTATTATGCCACTTTCAACATCCTCTGGAATCCTGGGGGTTTGCAGTTTAGGGAGGGGCCTCGAGGCTTCCCAAGGATGTTGAAAATGGAATAAATAGCATTATGGCCATTTCCGGACTCGGTTGTTATAGCGCGATTATGCCGCTTTCAACATCGTATGGAATCCTGGGGTTTGCAGTTTAGGGAGGAGCCTCGAGGCTTCCAAAGGACGTTGAAAATGGAATAAATAGCATTATGGCCATTTCCGGACTCGGTTGTTATAGCGCGATTATGCCACTTTCCACATCCTATGGAATGCTGGGGTTTGCAGTTTCGTTTGCAAACCCCAGGATTCCAGAGGATGTTGAAAGTGGAATGATAGCGCTATAACAGTCTAGCGCGGAAATGGCCCATTTCACCGCCGGTTGCTACCCGGCCTCCCCCGCGCCCCAGCCCGCCGGGGGATGGATCTCCTTACCAGGTACCAGATCCCGAGGATGATGGTGCCGGTGCGGACATGGCAACACAGGCAGCAGCTGTTGGAGTAGAAGCGCGCCCAGGGGGAGCTCATCATCTTCATCGCGCTCGCCTGAGAGCCCTCCAGCGCGCCTCGTTCCCCGGTGCCGGTGCCGGTGCGTCCGAGGGTGCCGGAGCAGGCCGGGAAAAGGCGGCGGGAGGGAACGGCCGCTCTCCGCTCTGGCCCAAAGCTCAGGAGCGAATCCCCCGGGGATGCAGCAGCGGCCGCCGCTGTCCAGCGCCGAGAGGAGGACGAAGGATAAGCAAGCTGCGCATTCTATCAGCTGAGAGCGGGGGGGTAAGGGGGAGGGGGGAAATACCTCTGTTCCATGACGTCACCGCCCCGCCCCTCCCGACGGCCTGCTGCCACAAAGGGGGCGGAGCCTTCGGGCTTGGCCGGGTCCAGCGAGTGAAGCACGTGCCGCGGGGGAAGCCGGTGGGAAAAGGAATGAGCGAAACTGCAAACCCCAGGATTCCAGAGGAGGTTGAAAGTGGAATCATCGCGCTATAACAGCCTAGTGCGGAAATGGCCCGATTCTCAGGGGAAGGGGAAATGAAGGCATTGGCCCGCATAGGAATTCTGCCACCCCCCCCCCAAGTAAAATTTTACTGCAGTGCAGTCCCCGAGTTTCTCACATTGCAAAGAATGGGACACTGCGAATTGTTCACTCCTGGAACTCTTCCGTTCGCTGTGTTTGTATTCCCATGGTCACTTTGCCTACCCTTTTGCTTTGGATGCTTGTCGTGGTTTCAGTGGATTTTTGTAATGGTTGGGTTAGAGCACTGGGACACCAGGTTGGAGTCATTGCTTGGCTATGGAAATCCACTGGGTGACCATGGACAAGTCACACTCTCTCAGCCTCAGAGGAAGGAAAAGGCAAACCCTCTCTGAATAAATTCTGCTAAGAAACCCGCCTGATAGGCTCCAGAAGTCGAGAATGACTTAAAGGCACACAACAACAGGAAATGATATGGCTAAATTTCCTAGTGAAGTGTTAAGTTACTATAATGTTAGAAATTTGAGGAGTGAAGGGAAGTTTCACTGGGGGGCAACATTGTTGTTTCTGGACTCAGTGTGCTCCTTTTGCTCCCTGGTGGGTACACCTCCCTCCCAGCTCACACATCTGGTGAAGTGGTTGCAGCAGTCCATGAAAATTATGCAAAAAGAAAAGGAAAGAAACGGTTTTCTCTTGCTTTGCTATAGTAGACTAAGCAACCATCTCCCAAAAAAATATAGTTGCTCTGATTTTACATGAAGGATCTTTCGTGATACCTTAGAGATGCCCCCCCCTTTTTAATAGTATATGTGTTTTTGTACACCTGGTCTAATTCATCAGATGGGCCATTTCCGTACTAGCCTGTTATAGCGCGATGATTCCACTTTCAACATCCTCTGGAATCCTGGGGTTTGCAGTTTCGGGAGGAGCCGGCCAGCCCCTCCCGAAACTGCAAACCCCAGGATTCCATAGGAGGTTGAAAGTGGAATCATCGCGCTATAACAGACTCATGCGGAAATGGCCATGTACAAAGATGTAACATTCTGTTGGCAGGACTCTGCAGACGTTGTGGGAATGAGCATAATCCTGGACAGTGAACCCGACCCTGAGTGAAATCCAAGAGTTTTGTAAATCTGTTTGGCACTCCAAGATTCTTTGCTTACTCCTTTTGTTTTGTGTTTTGCTGTTAAGATACTAACATAGCTGCCACCACTCCCATATTTGTAGCTAGTCTGTGTGGGTCATAGCCGGGCCATGTCTGCTTATCCTTTTCAAAAACTACTGCTCTATGCGTATGGATTCTCTCCCCTCTGGCCACTGATGTAATTGAACTGCTTTGGAAACGTAAATGCATTTGCAATGAATGG
Organism: Ctenosaura bakeri; assembly: GCA_948474755.1. Classification (NCBI taxonomy): domain Eukaryota; kingdom Metazoa; phylum Chordata; class Lepidosauria; order Squamata; family Iguanidae; genus Ctenosaura; species Ctenosaura bakeri. The sequence goes on from CAOLHI010001600.1 coordinate 267,308, forward strand.
CAAGAGAGATGTAGCGTCTGGCTGGGAGGTGCTTCCAGAGGCATGCCTTTGCAGTGATTCTGACCTTGATTACTTAAAAGGAGATGGGAAATGAATTCAAGCTGGAGGGGCGGATGATGAAGAAGTCTGTGGCTGTGTTATCTGCACTCCAAAATTATATCAGTTATCTATTCTTAGAATTTGTATAGTAGCAAGGAGTTGGGAAGGGCATCTAATGAAATACACTTTACTGTGTCAGGGAGGGTATCTGCACTTTGTATTTGAAAAAGTTGGAAGAGACATCAAATCCAACCCCCCACCATGTAGAAATACAAAACTAAACCATTCTGGAATGATGGACATCCAACATTTGTTTAAAGACCTCCTAGGAAGAAAAATCCATCACCTCCTGAGGTAGTCATTCCACTGTTGAACAGATCTTACTGTCTAAAAGTTCTTCCTAATGTTTAGATTGAATCTTTTTTCCTGTAATTTGATTCCATTGGTTTCTAGTCTCTGGAGTAGCAGAAATGAGTTTGGTCCATCTTCAACAAGACATCTCTTCAGGATATTTAAACAAGATGGCTGTCATATCACATCTCAGTCTTGTCTAATCCAGGGTATACGTATGTAGCTTAAAATAAATATTCCTCACAGGACTTAGTTGCCAGACCTTTTACCATCTTGGTTTGTCTGTTACTTCCGTTATGGCACAGTGGGTGAGGACCCCCAGATATCATTTTGATATCAAGCAATTCGGCCTTAGCTGGACCATTTTCAGCCACCCCACTCCATGTGTTTGTGAGGTTCTCCGGACAAGCATGGACAGAGTGCGGCCCCTAATGGTTTTGCACTCCAGACTCTATTGAGGCCAGCAACCCCAGCCTCACTTGTAGCTTCAGGGAGCTTCCAACCGCACACTTCACAATAGCTGCGCAGCTCTCAGCAGAGCCAGTCCAGCAAACAAGACATTTACATACTAACCAAACTATTGTCGTTGAGCGTTAAGCTCATCATGTTAAATTTGACCTTTGCCAAATCCTTTGTCTAGTACTCAAACTCCTTTGGTTCTTACCGAGCTTGGCATAGCCAGTAGGCACAAACTCCCCTATAAAAACCCTGCATTTCCAAATGGTCTTCAGACTACTTTGGACTGCCATCCCGCCTTGCTGCTGGTGGTCTAAGGAAACTCCCCTCAGCCAGCCACGCTGAGCTTTCTTCTTCAGAACCCCGTCTATTTCTCCAGGACAACGAGACCAGGTGTCGTATTGCCTATCCCTAAGCTCTCCAATTCTGCTTTCCAGTTAGTTAGTGTGTGTGTTGTTTTATTCTCTGTTTATCTTTCAATAAAATTGCTATTTTTGGTTACTTTTAAACTTGCGTGCCTGTTCCCTGACCTGAAGCCGTAGACATTGGTTTTAAAGATCCTTGCAAAGTTGCCCTGCCTCTCATTAGCCAAGAGAGTGCTTCAGCTAATTTTCCCCAATTGGTATTTTACATTTGGCAATTTTGGTGCCCCTCCCGGGACCCCTCAACACACAGGGTAACAGGTCTTCCTCTGGATATGTTCCAGCTTGTCAATATCCTTCTTGAATGGTGGTGCCCAGAATTGGACATAGTATTCCAGGGAGATCTGACCAAAGATAACCCCATAGAATGGAGCTAGTGCCCCTCTTGATCTAGACAAAGATCAGCTTTAACTGCCATGAATACATCCTATAAGTTCCCAAGACTAGTAATTTGATGAGAGGCTTAGAATTCTTGGCTAGAGAACTCCAGTACTGGAGTCCAGGAGAGTTTTAAGTACCTCACCACCCTACATATTAAAAGATTCTATGGGTGTTAAGTTGAGACCCAGTGTGATGTAGTGGTTTGAGCACTGGACCCTGACTCTGAAGACCAGGGTTTGAATCCCTGCTCAGCATTGGAAACCCATTGGGTGAGTTTGGGCAAGACACTATCAGCTGCAGAGAAGGGCAAAGGCAAAATCCTTTCTGAACAAATCTTTCCAAGAAAATCCTATGATAAGTTCACCTTTGGGTTGGCATAAGTTGGAAATGACTTGAAGGCACACAACAACAATGGGTGTTTAACTCTGGGCAGAGAGGAAAATTCTAAAATCCTAAAAACTAAGGAAGTCAGAACAAGCAAGGCCACTGAAAGCGATTCTTTGTTTATTAAAGAATAATGAAAATGAGTCTCAGTCACATGTCAGGGAATTAAAATTAAGCATTCAAAAGATATTAACACAGTGAGTGTTAAAACACAAGAGAGATATAAAATCAGTGAAATAGTGAAAAACAGAGATATATATGATATTGTATGTATAACTAGACCTTCATTAATACATTAGTATGGGTAGCTACGGAGGAGTTAGGAAAGAAAAGGAGGTACAGAGTCGTAACCCGGGATAAAATAAAGAAGGAAGGAAGCATAGCTTATGGTGGGAGAAGTAGAACAAAGGCAGGCTTAGAAAAAAGTCAAGAGACCAGTTTTAAAAAGGAAAAATATGCCAAGTTTAATTTATGGTCTTAAGTCTTCTTTTAGAGACAGTGAATTCCACATTTGCATTTGTTTTTACACTGTTTGCATATTAAGTCATTATTTTCCTCTTTAGAACTCCATCCACTCTATTAGAGAGAGCTTTTTCATAATCATTACAAACAGGGAGCTCATGATGAGGAGTGGGGGTTGCAAAGAATGTAGCAGAATCTCAGGCAGGATCAGCCTGGCAACAATGGTACTTGCAGAAAGTCCCACACTTCTGGTTCTGAAGCATGCCTGGCCTATGCAGACCTAATGAATATGTTTCTCTGTTGGCTCCAAGACCAACAGTCATTTCATACCACACAATTATGACACTACAATTCCACTTTAACTGCTATAGCTCCATTGCATGGATTCTTAGGATTTGTGGATTCAGGAGAGGTTGCAGAATTTTCAGCCAGAGAGCAACTCTAGCGTGTCACCAAATTAGAAACCTCAGGATGCAATAAGATGCAGCCAGGACAATTCAGATGGAATGATTGTGCTATAATTGTGTAGTATGAAAGGGTTTCCTGTCTGGAGCAACTGGGTGCAGCTGGGTGTCGCTTCCTGATTAGCACTCTGCACATGCTCTGAGGTGCATACCTCATATTACTTTGTCATCATTAACACAGCTCCTTTCCTAGATGGGAGGCTGCATCCTTCAGAATTTAGGAGCATCTGGTCCCATTTCTTTCCAGTCTAATGCTTTGCTTTTATGATACTGTCAAGCACATTTCCCCATGGCAAGAAATGCCACCATACACAAACATAAATAAAGACTGCACCTTAGAATAAATCTCCAGGCTTTCCCTATCTGTCACCTTTCAGATGTGTTGAGCTATAACTCCAGCAATTCAGCTTTACCCTAGAGCAGTGGTTCCAACCTTTGACCTGTGAGCTGTTTTGGACTTCGTTTCCTAGAATTCCTGACCATTGATCATTCTAGCTGAGGCTTCTGGGAGTTGAAGTCCAAAACATCTGGAGGGCCAAAGGTTAAGAACCACTGCCCTAGAGGTTGCTGATCTCTAGACATTTTGTGGTCTTTTATATGCGACTGTATATAGGACTCTCTTTCCTGTATACTTATTTTGCACCCTTAAATTCAAGGCTGACCCAAGACATTTCACTGCCTGAGACAAAGTAGCACCCCAGTTCTGTGTTCAGAGGTCATCCAGGCTTGCAGTTTGAATTTACACTAGCAATTCTGCACTTCACCTGAAAGCAGGAGGATAATTTAGGAGCTTAGGAAAAAGGTTGTGTCCCAAATTAAGCTCTGGTTTCTTTTAAATCTTTCCTCCCACCACCAGTCCAGCACATGACCGGTGGGAATCTTGTGGCTTCAGAGCCTATTTTTCAGTCACAGGTTACCTTCTGGACCCCCTTCTCAATACTGTTTCCACTTCTGGAAGGATCCAGGTATAGCAAATTTATCTGGAAGCCCATTCACCCCTTGTTTTTCTGGAATACTTTCCTCCACAAGGGATTTTATGGAACTAAACCTCCATTTTCTTTTCTTCCTGTGTCTGGTGCATTTTGGGGGGCTGGTGTGATACAAATGGGTCTGGGAGTGACAGGAGTTTGCTTTCTTCTATCTTGCTTGCTGCCCCAGCACAGAGTGTGGACCAAACCTTGATTTTTATGCAAGTTGCTTTTAAACACAGAATCATAGAATAATAGAGTTGGAAGAGGCCACAAAAGCTGTTGAATCCAACCGAGTACTTATATAGCTCAGCAGCTACAGTGCTGCTGTTTTATTGCTGCTTTCTACTGTGTTTCTTTCTTTTGTTGCATAGGGTTTTTTTGATGATTTGCTGATATTTTATTAATATACTGTTACACACTTGAATCCAATTTGTTAATTTCAAGAAATTCCCAGGTCTGTTTATAAATACCGTTCATAGTAAAGCAAAAGAGGATGGGCTCTCCAATCTTCAGCATGCTTCCTATTGCCTCTGGATCAATGGACTGGTCAAACATTAGAGCTGGGCCTATATGAGCAAAACAGAACTTTGATCTAGAGTGGACTGGCCAGACTTGCTCAGTGTCTAAGAGTGACATACGATAAACTTCAGATGTTTTGAGAGGCACAAGACATAAGTAAGTAATATTTGTTTTCATCTTCATACTTTTGTTTTTTTACAATTTGATGACACCATCTTCCTTAACAAAATTTCACAGACACTTCTAAAAAAATAAAAGTGAAAAGAAAAAATAAATTCCAACATATGCAATACACTAACTTCACTGCCAGCAATATAGCTACACATGCCGCAATCACAAGCTACACCCACTAAAACTAACATTGTCAACATTGATTTGTATGATTACTGATTCTCCATCGCAATTCCTCTGTAATCCTTGCTAATCCAAAATTTCTTTAATTCCTGACTCAAATCTAGCATTAAAATTAGGATTTAAATTTTCAAATATATTTACTCTCTATGAACATTAAACTTAGTTTTAATCCAGTGGACTCTCAGTTTATATCCAGTAAATGATTATAAAGCTTGAAAAAAAAGTTTACCTTTTATATAAATTGTAATGCAAAAAGGAGCTCAGCCAACATATTTCCACAAGCCTCACATTATATGTCAAAGAGCTGAATGTGGCTTTCAAGCCACAGTTTGGGCACACTGGTCTAGAGTTAATGCTGTGGGATCTCAAAAAGTCCGAAGCCTAAATCCATGTCTTGTCTCAACTACAGTAAGCCCATTCTGGGTGGTGTTAATAATTAGATTTTGGCCCAAATGTCTCAGACTTGAGGCTTTGCAATTCTGGGTGACTCAGAAGGGCTTGCAAACTGAAGTTCGGCTGGGCAAAGACAACATATAGTGTGTGTGTGTGTGGGGGGTACCTGGCTGAGGGCAGAGATCCTTTTTTGTTTCCCTAAGACCTACAGCAGACTGCATCAGCTTGGAAAATCAAAACCACAGGTGATACAACATCACTTCCAGGGTGGTTTCTGGCTCATTTTCATCTCTTCTCCCACCCCAGCCTTTTATTGTGGATTGGGGATCCGATGCAATGATTTGCTGGGTCTGGAAGTTTGTGAAGGTGTCCATCAGGAGAGAGCACTGCAGAAAGGAGATTCTGGAATTGCATGTGGCCCATAGCTCATGCTTTCCCTGTCCCTGTTATCAGGGATGTGCTGTGAGTACTCCGTACGTTAACTTAGGGGGTTGATCCAAGGTTTATCGAGGGCAAATCCATTATTTGATATACTTTCCACCCTGTTCTGTCTTTGTATTTCACAAGTCAAGTAGGTCACTGCATAGGACTGTTCATGCTACAGAAGTTATTCCCATGAAATCCCAATCACAACCTCTCCTCTTTAGAGACAGGGAATTCCAGAGCTTTTATTTTGAGCACTATTTACACGTTAAATCACCATTGTCCTCTACACAACTCTACCCACTCTATCAGAGAGAACAATGCTGATATTGTTTTCATGATCATTAAAAACATTTCTGTTCTCACAGTGTAGTTAAAATGCTGCGCTCTATCTCTAATATGGTAGACCTTGGCAAATTCCTGACACATTTTGGCATCAGTAAAATGGGAACGATAGCCATCTAAGAGGTGTCATGATAATTAATAATTAATCCCATCCAGTAGCACTGGAATTTACATCTTCCCCTAAGTTAGCCTAATAAACCTCACAAGCTTGTTGCACATATAAGCTTCCTTTTTCAATTTTCTAAGCATTGCTGAAATACATTAACCTTTCATATTACCTCTGCAGCATCAGTAAGTTTAGACGAGAACTCAAGGTCAAAGACAGACAGTACAGCTTCCTGTTCTAAAGCCAGATTGACGTCTTTAATTACTATGAAGCTTCATAGAGACTGAATGGATTGGTTCAGCTAATGCTTTTCTCTCCAGTTATAGAAAGTTCTTGGCTTTCCTCCATTGTGAGCTGATTCTCCTCCCAGGTTCCATTCAAGGAGCCTTTCATGCTGGAAGATTGATTATTGAAATAAAACCATCTAATTTTCCATCCCTCATTTTAAAAGATCCACTGCACACCATGCTATAAATTCTGTTTTAATTCTACTGAAATAGCATTCTATTTGGCAACATTTCAAAGTCCATTTAAAACTGTACGGAAGAAACATGGACATTGCTTTAGTGTGCTTGCTGTCTTAGGAGACTTACTGCACAATCCTACTCATGTCTATGAAAACGTCAGTCCCATTAAATTCAACAGGGCCTGATCCCAGTTAAGTGTGCATAGAATTATCGTCTGAGTTCTACACAGGTACCACTGATTGCCAAAACCTTTCAACCAGATACCTTGATCAAAATCTTGGCTGTTCTTGTCTATAGGAATGAGATCTCTGTACTGTACAAGATGAAAAGATGCATTTTAATAATAGCAATAGGCATATGCTTGTTAGCTACAATCTCTGCATATTAACTCAGAGCCATGTCTTACAAAAAATAGCAAACCTTGTCTCACTTCTGGATATGTGTAAGTAAGACTGAACTGTTCAAGTTACTTAAAGCCAAGGTAAAGGTCAAGTGTGAATATGAAGGTGGGAAACAAGCTCATGAAAGCATCAAGCTGAAAAATGGAGAACATATCATTCATATGCTGACTTGTAGCCAAAGTCTGTAATCCTGCACAGAAGCTGTTAAAAACTTACTGGTTTTAATAGGATTGAAGGTACAGTCCTGCAGATGGGCTGCTAATATGTCAGTCTGAAAGGTGGCAGGGGGCTAAGTGCAGAGAAATAATTCAAGTGATTGGAACAGGGGAAATATTTGGGGAACCCAAGAAGTGTCAGTTGCCAACAGTGGCAAAATATCAGAATATGATCCTTACAGAAACCAAGGAATTACTCTGTTGTATGTACAAGTTCAAGCATCTATGATCTTTCTCTGTATCTTGATAATAATAGTAGGCAAGGTTATTATCATCACTGGTCAAACCGGATTGTGGTTTCTTGTGGTATCTTTTCCTTTTACATAAGCAGAAAACTTAGAAGGACCTCAATCAAATTTAAATTATTTCCAAGAATGGATACTCTTTCTCCCTTCTCCTACTCACCCATGTGTGTAGCCAAGTTCTGCATCAAGCATTTTGTTTTGCTGTATTTGTTGAATAGGTCAAGATTAAGGCCGTTCCCTCTGTTGGACCCAAAATGGAAAGTGAAACGTACAACAGGGATGCCATCAAAACCATTGTAAACTACACACCTTGAGTGTCTCTTCATTGTAGTCATTCATTCATGAATGAATGAATGTTAAACACTAGGAATGGCAATAAGCAAGCAGCCAACGGTTCTACTATGTTGCACAACCTGTCATCCTCAGCTGCTACCTTTGTAGTCCTTGAGGGTTGTGTGGTCTCATCCATTTTTCCCTGCTGATCAGATGAACCTTTTTTGGGTGTGCACACTATTTCATGGTTTCCAAGGTTGCTGTTTACTTGCTGCCATCACAGTAAAGACTGTTGGTGAATCACAACACAATGACATATGTACATACATGTATGTGTGTGTGGGAATAAGCATGCCTGTGCATTCACCCCCACACACCCCTATATAGTTCCTAGTCAACCGCAGGTGGAGCACTTGTGACTGAAAGGGTTGTGCATACCTGATCTATATAAAAAAAAGCTCTATAATAAACAAGTTAATTAAGCTCAAAGGGCCTCTCACTACCTTCTGCTAACAGCCTCAGAGTACAATATACAGTATTTCCATTGTGGGAAGCCTGTTGCACACAAGAAACAAATTTAAATGTGGGACTGATGTTGTAACCTGAAGTTAAAACCTTGTCAGGACAGCCCCAGAATGCCCTCTGGTGGTGCTTTCTTCCATTTCAATTTCTACAGTGCCCTCAAGCAAAGTGATGCTGGGAATACTGTGGGAAATTAAGATGGCCAACCACCAGTACCAACAGGTAAAGCCATAGCCATGGCTCTATTTGTGGCCTTTTCGACTGCTAAGATGTTGGCTCTTGACCTGGAAAGCTTAAAGACTAATGATCTAAGCCATGTAGGATTAAACAAGCACAGGGAAATAAGAGTTAGCAAAAGGGAAAAAGAGCAACACTAAAAAGATATTTCTGCAAAGTTTTGAAAACTTATTTTAATGTATACATTCTTTAGTAAATAATTAAATACTATCTACTGTAATTCTTTTTTAAAAAAAACAGAAATACAGTTTTCATCCATCTTGCACCAACTCTATAACAAACATGTATGAATTCTATAACATGTTTCCTAAGAAAACTCCAAAAGAAAAAGTTAAGGAAGATTAAAGCATGCAATGACCACCCAGTTACATATCACATTTTTTTTTGTAAAGTTCATACAATTTCAAAACTTACAAGACCCACATGACTCTTTGGAAAACATTTTGTGCATTCATTATGATGATATATTTAGTTGGCTTGATTTCCACCACCAGGTGGCCACAAAGCAGGGGTGAACATATGTGAGTCTACCATTAGCCCTAAGAAAAAGAGCCAAGTAATAGGGAGCTAAGGGATCAATAGATCTAAAAGGAGGGCCACAGTAGTCCATCCCTAGCTACCACAAAGGCTATTGTCAACTACAATGTGCAAATGTGGATGTTGATTTTTATTCTTGGTTTCCATTATACACACCTTATTTTGGACTTCTGTCAATCTCAATTGTGTAATTTAGAAATCTCCTATTTTCTCCATGTTCTGAATAGAAACTTGCTTCATCACATTTTTTAATAACAATTCTGTTGGTTTCTCTGCTTTCCTAGTTGCGTTACAACCCCATGCATTCTGGACTGGACTTCATGCATTGCTCAGTTATCTTAGGAGAAGCTGTGGAGAGTACCAGTCATTTACTGCTACTTTCATTAAGAATGACCAAGATGTAGTTTCAACTGCAGCTAGAACAGATGTGCAATATTAAATATTGAGGGGAAGCCTGCAGATCAAAGTGGGGGAAGCCTAGAAGTTGTCATAGTATGGACAAAAAACACCAATATAGCAAAAGACTGACATTTCTAATCTGTGTCATCAGTCAAACCATTAGCTATGACTATGATGGATATGGACCAAGGGCATTCTAGGATTCAAAAGTACAGCCAGTGCGAAAGCCCATGAAAGGCTTAGACATACCTAACTCTGTAGAGGACATAGCTGCATAGCAAACTGAGTAAGGTAACTACTGGACATCATTATGATTATGATTATTTAAATGGAAGTATCCCATATTTGCTACCATTCAGTTTCTATACCCAATATATATGCATGGCTGATTGAGAAAGCTTCTTTGTTTAAAGACTGGGAGGCCATCCAATTATTCCCAAGCATTTCCTAGGCAATATTCTTAAGCAATGTCTGCAGCAACAATTCAAGGCTGAGTTTTAAACAAAGGACATGTACTGGCAAAGACATCATGAAATGTGGTCTATAAGAGGTCCAGGTTTGAGCAGAGTTAACTAATTTTTGATATATTGTGTCAGAAAGTACCATCAACTTATCATTTAGCAGCAGTATCATACTATGACTTAGGAAATACTTCCACAAATGGTTTCATTATCAAAAAACATTAAAATGACTATAACATTATGTCATTATAGCTATCTTTACCATCATGCAATTTTCCAGAATACTGATATGATGCAGCATTCTTATGAGGAAATACTGTTTAAGGGCCATACCTAATACATAGACAATTAGCAAAGGCATTGTCCACTTCTTGTTTTATGGCTGTGTTGAACAATGCTTACCATTTTCCTACCTTTTGGGAGTTTATATCTGATTGAGTGTGGAGATCAATTTTCTTAATACTAGAAAAGGATTAATACTGCTAAAATGCCCATGAAGAAGGGACAGAATTTATGCCACATACATGATTTCACATATGCAATAAGCTATTTAAAAAATCACTGCTGAAAACTGTATTTCAGTACTAATATTTTCATGGACATCTTGTTAGAAGTACTAAGTAAAACTCCCTTCCCATAAATAACACAATGCTATCAATTTGCTCAATTTATTTTAACAAAATTGATTTAGAAATGTCACTGAATTAAACAAAAAACATCTGAACATGTAAACATCTGCCATGTTCCTGAAACAGGAGTTAATGCCTGTGCACATTAGTATTCATTAGGAACACTATCAATTAATAAGGCTTGTCTTCAATACAACTAAATCCAGTTTGTTGCTTTAATTGTTCTTGCATTGCAAGTTAATTTTACCAAAATTTTAGATGTATACAATGAGACATTATGGGAGAGTCAATAAGTACCATTGGTTACAGCTGTTACAATTTCTCTGCCACAAGAAAAAAAATGCTAAGCCAATTACATCAAATAAACATGGCTTCTCTTTAATAGATGTTCACCAAGTTATGTTAATTATGGTCCTTTAAACACACACAAACATTTTGTAAAGGCTATATACACAGTGTACATGGCTGAGCATGCACTATTCACAGATAGATGCCTGCCTGCTTGATGTGATGTAATTACACAGTGCCTGGAAATGATGCAGCTCAACTCCCATTTTAATCAATCATTCCAAAAGGAAAGTTGTCTTACAATTGCTATACTTGCATGATTTTTTAAAAGTACAAAAAACAACAACAACACTTATCCCATTTAGGAACTCTAGATGCAGATTCTACATAGGTTAAGGCAGTAAAAAAAGCACTTCCTGATACAGGTGGTCTCAACATCAGTTAAAGCTGTCTGAAGCCATTATTTCTCTCTTTTATCCTCCACCACACCTTTGAAGAATTTATGGAAGTTGTGTTTTTTTGAAAAAGATGTTAAATCAGTCAAAATGGGGTGAGGGGAGAAAAAAACCAAAGTGGGCAGCATAAGGGAAATGAAATGGCTTTCAGAATTATGGGGAATAAAGGTTAAAGAGCAACAACTAACCTACTATCTTAAAAAAAAAAAGAATAAAATATGAGGCTGATTTTGAGCATACTGCCCAGTTTCTTAAAAATATATTATTTGACTATTTCAAGTAGAAGACTACCAGAAGCAACTTCATGAACCATGCTGAACTTCTGACCAGTTTCTAACAGTTCTGCATCTAAACCACAATCATCATCATTTTTTATTTTTACTGGAGAAATGATTTTGCTGAATGGTTCTAGCCACAATTCTGGCAGACACTTACTCTGAAGTAGAATACCATTCATGTCAGGGCACTATTCAAGAGGAAATGCTTCCAGAACCCCAGCCTCTCTGCTCTTACAACCTTATATTAGCATACTTTTAATTATTAGATATGGCAGATTATCTAACCAGACTTTGATTTATACATTAAACAAATTCAGATTGAGCACCATTCAAGAGTGACATACTAGTTTTAAAGAGAATTAGGGAATTTTAGACCAATTGCTCATCCAACTAACATGAAATAAGAGATAACTGTTGCAATACCAAGATTCTCAAATATTATTTTCCACATAGGTTGAAAATACAGACTCTTCAATGCATCTTCCAGTATTGTCAGATTTCCTGTTAAAGTATGTCATCAACTCATTTTCCTTCAGTTTCTGTTCTTAAAGATGGTTGTTTTCAAAGCAGTTTGTTTTTTTAAAAAAATCTGTTGAAATTTATATAAAATTCTGTACAGGTTCACAAATTATTGCATAAACAGCATAATCTTCACGACAAGTGTTTCTGCAACACAAGTCCATCCCAGAAAATTCACGTTTCTCTTCTGGCCTTTTTCTTCTTTTTGATTTGTTTCGGGGATTCCCAGCTCTCTTCAGACTTGGCTAAAAGGAGAGGATTAATTGTAAATTATATTTACATGCAATCCATTCCATACATTTCATTCTACTGAGTCATAGGAAATACACCAAGAATTGTGAAATCCTACTAGCTTATCCAGGCTAACATAACATTTCTTCTTAAATATGAAGATAATCTTAGGATTCTAAAACTTTTTTTTTATTTAGGGATTCATCCTGTGCTGGATGTGGTTACACACCATCTGAAATCTTAGGTCTGAAGCTCAAATGCACTCTTTAATGCACCCTTGAGCCTGGATACCCAGGTAAGAATTACTGTAAAATATGCTGTACATGGGGATGCATTTGAAAACTATTCAGAAACTGTTTAACTGTTTGCAAGCGCTACAGACAGACTGTTGACATGGGCTGATTATCAGAAGCATACAACTCCCTTACTATGATAGCTCAACTGGCTATTGGTCTGATAATGAAACATGGAAGTGCTGCTTATAACCTATACGTTCTACACAGGTCAGGTCCATCTTCTCACAGGCTGTGGAACTCCCTTGCACAGGAGGCTAGGATAACTCTCAGCAGGCAAAAGACCTTTTTTATTTAGACAGGGCTTTGGCAATTACCCTATTTGCTGGTGTGTGACTCACTTTTTTTCCTGAAAAATACTGTTTGAAAATGGGGTGCATCTTATATGCCAGTGCATCTTATATGTCAGCAGATAGTACTTGCCAGCATATAAATGGGGTGTGTCTTATATGCTGGTGCATCTTATACGCTGGCAAATATGGTAACTGGTTGCTTCTCAGGGTGTGTGCATGCATCCTGTACCCCCTTTGCATTGTTTTAAATTCTTTTAAACTGTTTACAATTAATACTGTTTTTAACAGCTCATTTAAATGGTTTTTAAAAACTTTTAAAAAGATTATTAAATCTGTGCTGTGAACCCCATCAGATTCCATACTGACAGAGAAGTGGTATAAAACACACTTGAAATATTATGTCTTTCCCACCTGGCTGTAACTTCAGAATACACTATTCCTGAAAGGTACAATGTCATTTCCTACATAAGTAAAACCATTCTTCTGGTGCAGAAAATTAGGCAGTGGCCCTCAAATCTTCTTGAGAACATAATTAAGAGACTTACATTTAAACTTTTAAGAATTTGCATTAAGAAGTTGCTTGACTGTTACAAGACACACAAGATTTTGCTCTATGAACACAGAATACTTCTAAGAATTACTTACTCTGTGGCAGAGGCACACTGTTTTGCTTAGCATTAGAAATAGGAACTTCTGTCTCCTGTAACATCTGTGGCACTTGGGAAGGTATCTTGTCAGATTCACTCTCTGATACAGTTACAGATGGCTCAGTAGAAACTGCAAACGAGGGCATCTCCTCAGGCTAAATAAAAATTACAGACACACTTCAGTGGGCTTGTTTAATGAGTATGCTGGTTTATATGCTTTTAACTCAGGATAACATATCTGATGAAATGAGGCATATCTCACAGATGTTTAAGCCAAATAGTTTGTCAAAAGACTCTTTTTTTGGTGTTTCAGTTGACTAAATGACTGCTCTATATCAGACACTGGGAAAGTGGTAACAAATTATAAGTTTCATTTAAAAATGTGGATAAAGTACAAATGTATCAGGCTAGAACAGTACACAGGTGGAAAATAAATCCATTGAATTATATCTGTCTCTTTTAATCAGTCTAAATTTCCTGGAATTAAAGCTGGAAAAAAAGGATCAGAGCTGAACAACCCTTATGTCTCAAGTGGTAATATTTAAGACAATGAAGAAAATTGTCTTATATGAAAAGTTTGTCTGAAAAAGCAATCTCTCATCAATTAAAACAAATGTGAGGATAAAATTATGTTCAATTTCAACATTACAGACTTAAGATCAATTATTACTACCAGTCTAGAAGAGTAGCAAGGAGAAGCAGAAATGAATGAGTACTTTCTGGGAGTCTTATGATGAGGAATGCCACAAATGTAAACCCATTTCATTCTGAAAAGTTTATAAGAAATTCCAAACAAAAAGATGCACCTCTCCAGGGAAATAAACTGTGGACACATACATGGGGGTTTTCCATTACAGATTATCTCAATTTAGGACCAGATAAATGGAATTCAACATCTATAAAATTCAACTGTTGCCTGCCTTTTCCCCTTGAACCTCCAGAACCACATGGCCTCTGAATTCCATTAATTGTATAGGTACTGAATGTTTGCTTTATTTTCATATAGATCTATTTATCTATACCTCAGCTTGCTCACTAGTGCTGATGGTCTTTAAAGAGAAAGGTATCTGCTCTTGTTGAACTTGTGAGGTATCTTCTGGAAATTCTTCTCCAGCATGTCTATCCAGATCATCAGCATCCTACCAAAGAAGAAAAAAATTAAACACAAAACATAATAACTTGATCCAATCCTTTTCATTTTCTAAGTTAGGAGAAGGCAATGTGGTACTCTGTTCACTGGATATTTTGGATTAGAACACCTAGCAAACCCATCCAACATGGCCAATGGTCAACTGCAGGAGTTGTAGTCCAAAAGATCTTGAAGACACCAGTTTGCCTAAAAGCATTGTTAGGTCAATTGCACAGCAAGATTAAACCAACATGGAGTAGCTTTGAAAATAAACAGAACTTAAAGTCTCCTAAAGTTGTCTATCTGCAACACTAATACTGCATTTCAAATTTTTTTTCACCTGGGGAAATAAAACTGCACCTTTACTACCTTTCAAATATTTCTGTGCTATCAGTCCGAAGGAATCTAAAATGAATGAAGCCAAATCAGCTCCTAAGGTTAAAGCAGGGCAATAAGGGATGGATAGGTTGTACATTTCAATTATAGAAAGAATTAATGGAAACTGGTGTGTCATAATGATGGAATCCAGAGTTAAGAGTTCCCACTGACTCACTGAAATCAATACAGTTCCAATTAGTCATGACTAAATTAAAATCACTTGTTTCAGTGAGTCTACTGGAACCATGACTGTCTCAATCAAATGGATTTACAGGATTTTCTGCATCTGGGGGGGGGGGCAGAATTTGTACATGGCTTAGAGGGCTGCTGAATCAAATTACTCACAGCTAGTATTAAAAGTACAGATACAGTTCTAACTGCAAGTATCAGGTATTTTTGACAATTGCCAACAGAATTTTAATCTGAGTGTTCACATCAAATTGCTGTTCATGGTGTCTTACCTGCACAGGAGAGGTAGCCTCTTCCCCCTGCTTTTTCTTTTTCTTCTTTTTCTTTTTTGATTTACCACTTGCAGTACTTTGTGGAGTTGGCTCTGTCTTCTCTTTTTCATCATCTGTAGCCTAATGTAAAATACAAAAGATTAAAGTGCATTATGCTTTATCAGGATGTATCACATTTCTATACAATCGTGACATTAAATGTAATTTCAGTTTGGAAACCTATTTCAATTACAGTTTTGACACTGAGAAGCAACATCCATATGATGCACCCAGACTTGTATTTCCTCTTCTTAGGAAAAGCTGAAATCAACTGAAAGGGAAGAAAGAAGCAGCTATCTAGAAAAGTGTCTCTTCTTAACAATTCTCCTTGTACAGATTAAGATCCTCTGAATCAGATTAATGGTCCATTTATCTCAAGCAGTTTTCAAATACCTTCTGAGCTTCAGACAATGCTTCTTCAAGCTGTGGAATGGAAGGAGACTTTTCTTCTTCAACCCAGTTTCCCCATTCCTCTGCTGGGGCATTCCAATCAGAACTGGGATCAGCAGAAGAAAGACCATCTGTGAAATATTTAGAAATAAGTTTTAGGCAATCTAACCAAATAAATACAAACTTTTATATAGTTCTACCAAACAAATCCTTCAAGCTTAGAAATTCTGCTGTGCACTAAATACATAGTTTCAGAGCATATTTCTTTAATGTATATCATCAGTGCACAAAACTGAGATTAGACCACACAATTAAAAACAATCACATGATTTCTCAAGGTTTTTAAAATTATATTAGAATATACAATTGTATTAGAATAAGGAGCCAGCATGGCGGTTTGAGTGCTGGGCTATGGCTGGAGACCAGGATTCAAACCCCTGCTCAGCCATGGAAACCCCTTGGAGGCCTTGGGCAAGTTGCACTCTCGCAGACTCAGAAGAAACAAAGGGAAATCCCCTTTGAACAAACTGTGCTAAGAAAACTCTTGACAGCTTTGTCTTTGGGTCACCCTAAGTTGGAAACAACTTGAAAGCGCACAACCACCATCAGAATAAAAAGGTATTTTATAAAAGAACATTAAATTTAGTGATCAAGAAAACAATTTAGTTATCTGCTAATGGGAAACCATGAACTGTAATCAAATTATAATGGTTGCAACTACACAGAGGTTTGTCTATCAGACTTTCCTGTTGGTGGAAGGAAGGTGGGTAATTCATGGGTTCTTCCTTCTGCCTCCTTAAAAGCTGCTCTGGGGGCAGGGGAACCTTCTCAAACACCAAGGAGGGTGGAGTTGAAGTCTGCAAAGGAATCTGCAAAACTGCCATCTTAACCTAGTGCTCTCTAGTGGAAGACTCTTCTGAATCTCAGTCTCTTACTTTTCCACCCATGAAGAACCAGGAGTCAAATCTGGAAATGACAAGTCTGGATCCAGGCCTAGCTTTTAAAAATGTTCAATAAGGCCTCTACATAACATGAACTATTTCCTATTCTTACAGTTTTATTCCAGAAAATCTGGATCATCTAACAATTAGAAAATTGCTAAGTAGTATCAACAGTAAAACATACCCAGTTTTTAAAGGTAATTTGCTAATCAAAACAATTACTTGGTCAACAGCAACAAGCCCCCAATTCACACAGTAAGCAAGAGTGGGTGACCAGTGATAGAAATTTTGTTGTACTGCTAAGTTTGCCTTGGGTACTATTTGTCTTTTCTTGGGCTGTTCCTACTTACACAGTTGGGTAAACACCTCATACGCTTAAACAGAGCTGGGAATCTTGTGACCCTCCTGATGTTTCTGAATCGCAAAGCCACTGGCTACAGAGATTTGGACTGCAGTCCTTAAACATCTGGAGTGCTACACAAATCCCATCATTCACATTTAGTGAAGGAGATTCTGTACTGCAAAAGTTTATGCTTTATTAGTCTTTAAGGTACTATAAAACTCTTTATTCTGAAAACACATGAGTAAACAATTTGTCTTGTCTCCAGTGGAAGAACTTAAGTTTACTGGGAATTGGGAGATGAATACATATCTTTAAGCAGTAAGTTCAACAAAGACAAAGTTTTAAAAAGGCACGTACTTAACCCAGACCATTCATCATCAACATGTGCTTGATTACGGTTTAAATCCCACTGAAAGTCAGTAGTACCAGGCTGAGAAACAGATTCACTGCTGGATCCTGAAAAGAACAGAATATATATACCCTGTTAGTCTTATGGAAATAATATGCTGATGATAGCCCTGTTACTTCATATAAAAGACTACAGAATGGACAGGGCCAAGCAGAACTGTTCCAAAAATTCAAAATTCACTTTGATAAGTCAATAGTAGCGCTTGACATTTTGTGACTTAGCATTCATTCTGCCTACCAACACCTAAAGTTTGTGTATTGTTAAGTTTTACCAAATGCTAGTGGAACAACTCTTGCACTTAGGAGAAATGAAGTTTACAACAGAATGTAACTCAAGTACAAAGACTGTTTTGTAAAACCATACCAGAAACTGTAGGATTTAGCCCCAAGGAAGAAAATGAAGGATTGCTCTGTTCAGGTGTGCTAATTCTTCCATCCACTCCGGACCAGGCTGCTGGGGAAGGGGGCAAAGACAAAAAGTTTAAACATATTTTTCCTATTGGTAATCAGGAATACATTCCTAACATGAACCTTATAATAACTAGTTTCTAATGTGATCTTTGAATCCAAAATACTGCAGATTCATTGCACAAGCATTAAGACAATTCCGATGTTGTAGCTTAGCCTTTTGATTTTATCAGATTTCTTTTTAACTACAGTAATATGCCAAACCTGAAGAAAGCTCACATTATTATACCTGTTCAGTATCTTTTGTCATTCTGTGGCTGTTAGACCAAAATCGGGCATGAGAAAAGCACTCTGGAATTGGAATGCCAAAATTTATCAACATATCAGACATTTACAAAACTGTTTTGGGAAAAGAGAAACCCTTTTTAAAATAAAAGGGGTCCTTTTCAAACCAATTCACAATTACCCCAGGTATATATCTACATGAATACATGTGATATGGCAGATAGAAACTGTGTGACACTGCACACATGTTCACTCCAAGTCTACATATTAAACTTCTTTCTTTTTCCCAGAATGACAATAAAGCTGAATTATTATTTCTTCGTCTTATAGTGGACTAGAGTTTGAGGCCATGAGAAAAAACTCAAAGAACACATTCTACACAAGGAAGCTTTGGCTAGGACAAGGGTTTTTTGGGGTGGAGGGGATGGAGGAGATGAGTAGTGTTCACATGACAGAGTTTGGGATGCTCTACTGCTGAAAAAGTCAAAATGCCTCCTGAGTGTATGCCAATCTCCAGATGGACCTTCAAACAGCTTTCTACAGCCTAACTACAGCTTATGAAAGGATTAAGCTTTTCTGTTTATTACTGAAATCAATTTGGATGAAAACTGGGCTGTAAAAAGAACAATGCTGTACAAGGTGAGCTATTAAAAATAAATTTCATTTTTTTGGAATATGTCTACCCCTGGTCTCCATGACAGAAAAAAGAAATTGTTTGGAGAAACAAATATTTGCACTTACCAATACCAGGAAACAAAGTGCGCTCACCCCAGGTTCTGCCCACCAGGGACACTCCCCAATCCTTCCCATTTCCATTATCTCCAGCATCTTTCCCCCAAGCTGATGTCTCAGTCTTCCTCTTGCTACCCGCAGATGACACTGGCGTCCACTTCTCCTCACTTGTGTTAATCTGAGGAGAAAGCTTGACAGGCTTTTCATTCCAGTTGCCTCCGTTTACTGTGGGGCCTTCACTCAGTCCAGAAGAAACTGTGAACACAAACATAAGTAATATCGTAAGTATGTAACTGGTAGAATACTACTATTTTTTTAAAGGGAAGTTTATAAAACAATATCATTACAATATGAATATTCCTATATTATGAATCCTTTGCCAATGCCACATTGCTCTTATTTTTTTATTATTTTAAGAGCAAGGTGACACTTCAACCAAATAGCAATCCAGAGGACAATAAATTTTGCCACTGTGTAGAAAAGAACACTGTTCTCTTTTTTTTACACTTCAAGTTCTATTATGAATACCTGGAAGTCAGTCCAAATGAAGTAAGTTAAACTTAATTCTAAGTAAACAGATGTAAGATCAAGCTGCAAGCCATGTAACTAACATTTGCTTATTAATAAAGTGAATTTTTGTTTCTCAATGAAATGAATTCACATAGATCAAGTTTTTAATATGCATTCAAGCGGGTGGCTCAGTGATGCAGAAATGTAAACTAGGTAATAACAAAACAGAGAAGTTCAAAACATGCAGTGTAAGCTAGGAAGGAAGTGTGCTGCAACTATGCAAGACATCCATGCTGGGTATTCCTGGTCTACCTAATTAGGTAAAAGCTACAGCAAACAAATTCACAAAATCCTAAAAGGCACCAGAACTTCAATGAGAATACTGTGCAAAGTAGCTGGGCCTCACCTTGCTGGAGCGTAGCATCAACTTTTCCAGGTTTAGGATTACTAATTTGAACATTCAGAACTGGATCACCTGATAAGAAAAGAGATTAGTGATTATGTAGTCTACAGGGATGTAAGCAGGTCAACTGCTAATGCTGACAGACTAGCAGACAAAGAATCCTGAGCTTCCTATAAATGTCCAGCCAAAGTGCTCTGGAGTAAGACCCCCCCCCTTTTTTGCATAGTTTTGGATGTGAAGTTCAAAAACCAAAGGGTTTTTGTTACCAGCTTTATTACCAGCAGTAATGTACTGGTGTTGTTAAAAAGAACAGCCTTTACCTGTGAGACTAGCCACCTTGCTTGTAGCGAGGACTAGCTGCCCTTGCAGAGGTGTGGCCAGCCAGCTTTATTACCAGCAGAAGCCCAAGCCAGTGGCCATGGGCAGCAGCTGAAAAGTGGCGCAAAAGACCATTGCTCATCTGGTGCCTGTTCAGTTTCCTGATGGTGTCTTAATCTAGCCAAACACTGCATACTGATTAAAGGGAAGCTGGAAGCAAGGGGTATGAAATTGCAGAGGACAGACTGACCTGCTGAGATCACAACCAGAGGTCTAAGGGGCAGGAGTGGTTGAACTTGAAGCAAGAGGAGAATTTTAATTGTGTCTTGGGATGTGTTGTATTGTGTGTATTACATTCCACTGGTACATTATAGGAGACTTTTAAATGTCTAGGTTCCTATATATACATATTATTAGAATACTGATAAACCAGCTGGCAGTGAGAGTAGCAACTGTAAAACCAGGTAGCAGTGGGTACCCTCTAATTGGCTATAAGACTTTTTCTTACAGTGAGTAAGGTTATGCTGGACTGAACAACTACTTAGCCTTATAAACCCAGTAAATACAAATAGAGAATCATTGTCTGGTGATTTTCAGAATTGTGTGAATGTGTTACTAATTGTTATAGTTAATTGGGTAATTTGTATTTGTTATTTGGTTATTGTTGATATGAGCATAACATGTAAGGAAAATGGAGAGGCAATAAAAATTGTCCAGGGCAGAGGGAGCTATGGTGATGGCAGGCTGACATATTAATACCTGTCTTACCTTCCAGTCATCCTGCCAACCTTGGGAACCTGAACAATGAACCAAACCATCTATAAAATGTCACCTTCCTCCTTTGTAATGCTCAGGCCCTCCTAGCAGGGCACTGTTTTAGTGAGCATGTGAGGGAAAGTGGCAGGAGACAGAGTAGCTGTGATCTACGAAGACTATTTTAACCTGACTGGATTACCTATGGGGAAGTTGAATCACACTGAGTGTGTATATCTGAACCTGAAGACCAAGGAAAGACTAGTGATTCTGATAGCGTACTGTCCAGCCAGCTGCCTATCAGACTCCCAGGCCAAGCTCATGGAACTTGTGTAGAAGTCACCCAGATTGTTGATCCTGGGTGATTTCATAGATCAGTCTGTCAGATGGAGCTTAGGATTTCATGGCATCCATGACAACCATAGGTCTACCCCAACTGGTTTTAGAGTGTGCACATTCCGCAGCAACACCCTTGAAATGGTTTTCAGATATGAGCACACAGATCTGTGAGAGGAACTGATTAATACCTCTGCACTGTCATGGACAAATCATTTTCTGGTCAGAGTTAGTATCACAACTACTATTTGACCCTTCAGGGGTGGTAGACCTATTATGATGGTCTGTCCTTGAAGGCTAATAGATCCTTTGGGATTCTGGAAAACCTTAGACGGTCTTATGGCAGCTGCCACTGACGATCCTGTTGAAGCCCAGGTCAATAGATGCAATCAAGACCTGACTTGGGCTATTGACACAATCGGTCCCAAATGCCCTCTCCAACCCGTTATTAATCAGACTACTTTGGTACACAGAGGACCTCAGGGAGCTGGAATGGAAAAGATGAAGACTGGAGTGCAGATGGTGGAAAACTTGACTATATAGACAGATATAGAGAAATCTTCGTTTCTATAAGGTAGCAATATACATAACGAAGAAAGTCTTCTTTTCTGCATGCACTGTGACTGCAAATTCGCATCCATTCAAGCTGGTGAGGGATCTAACTCAGTCAATTTCCCCTTGGAATCTAATTCTACAGCCTTCAGTAGTTCATTGTGATGCTTTTAGCAATCACTTCACAGATAAAATCTGTTGGATAAGACCAACTTGGATGCTGTCACTAGAACAGAACTTGACAATGGGGTATCCAGCAACTCTGTGAGTAACATTACAGTGGGTCAGTTTCACATCGTGAGTACTGCTGATGTGGACAAGCTGCTAGGGCAAGTAAAGAGTACAACTTGTCCTCTCAATTCGTGTGGTTCTCGGCTGGTTGTCCAGGGAGGAGACACAGTTAGATCTCAATTACAAAAAAAACACTATCAATGTATCTCTCAGGAAGGGAAGATTTCCATCTCATTTAAAATAAGCACTGATACAATCACTTCTTAAAAAGCCCTCCCTGGACCTTAACAATGATAGACCAGTATAAAATCTTCCCTTTCTGGGCAAGGTGATTGAGAGGGCAGTTGCCTTCCAACTCCAGGCAGTCCTGGATGATACACAATTCCTAGACCCATTTCACAATTCCTAGACCCATTTCAAACTGAATTCAGAGCAGAATATGGTGTGGGAACCATTATGGCTGCCTTAGTGGATGATCTTTGCCTGAGCACTGAAAACTGAGTCTGTCCCTGTTGGTGCTTTTGGACCTCTCAGCAGCTTTCAATACTATTGACCAGGGCATCCTTCTGGAACACCTAAGGGGTTTGGGAATTGGAGGAACTGTGCTTCAATGGTTCCAGTCCTATCTCCTGAGCAAGTTCGAGGTGCTGATGCTTAGCGATAGCTGCTCCTCAAAAACAGAGGTATTATATGGCATACCACAAGGTGCCATTCTATCCCCAGTGCTGTTTACAATCTACATGAAATCACTGGGAGAGTTCTTCCAGAGGCATGGAGCAGAGTGCTATCATGCCAAATATACTTCCCTATGTGTCACCTCTGAATGAATGCCTGGAAGGGGCAATGGGTTAGATGAGGAAAAACAAACTGAAACTGAATCCAGACAAGATGGATGTGCTTACTTTTCATGGGTCCTAACCTGGGTTTGGAGGTGTGTCAATCAATACTGGATGGGGTTATATTTCCCCTGAAATACTGTTCACAGCCTGGGGGGGGCTCCTGGATCCATCTGTCCAAATGACAGCACAGATAAATATAATGGTCAGGAGTCCTTATTGTAAGCTTTGACTGTTATGCCAGCTGTGCCCCTTCCTAGAACCAGGGGACCTAAAGATGGTAGTGCACATGCTGGTAGCCTCAATGCTGGACTTCTGCCTACTTGTGCACCAAGTTCAGAAACTTCAATTTGTTCAAAACCAAGCAGCCAGGCTGCTTACTGGTACATCAAGGAAGGACCATACTGCACTGATATTAAAATCAGCCCACTGGCTGCCAATTAGTTTCTGGGCAAAGTACAAAGTACTGTTATTATGTTTAAAGCCCTACATGGTTTGGCTTCAAGTTACCTACAAGATTATATGGGAGAGGGCAATCTGTCCTGTACGCTTAAGTCCTCGGGAGGAAATCTACTTCAGTCAGCCCAAACTAGACTGACTTGCTCAGAGGACTTTTCACCCACTCTACTCCCAGACTGTGGGATGACCTGCTGGGAGAGATTTGTCAGCCTGAGATGCTGTCTGAATATAAATCAGCAGTAAAGACCAATTTCTTCCAGCAAGCCTATCCAGATTATTTTAAATGATAGTTTTAAAGTATTTTATTAATGGATTTCACTATACACTTGCTTTATATGCTTTTATATATGCCTTACATAAAACCATATACATGATTTTACATGCGCTGTGTTATTTGTTGCTGTCCCCTGCCTTGATCCATAGAGAGAGAGGCAGGTAAGAAATAAAGATGATGATGGTCATCTTTCAGACATCTGGTTTTCTAAAGCACCAGGCAGACGGAAAACATGACTTCTGTATCAGTGCAAAAGATGACCTTAGCAGACAGATACTGCTATATTACTGCTACAGCTACAGTATTATCCTCTGTTCAGATGCTACAATTATAAATATTTTGGAATTTTAGTTTCTGGGAAAGTTCTAGTTGCCAATCTAAGATGGAACATTCTTTCTCCTTGCTGCAGTACTTGGCACTGTTCCAAAATCAACTCCAGAGGGTTTCCCAGCTTCTTCCTAGTTTTTTTTTTTTTTGGGTGCACAGGCGATATATACTGAGTCTTCCAAATTCTACTAGCTCCCACTATTCCAACAGAAGAAATCAGGTACCAGATACTGCCCTATATGTCCTATCAGAAACAGAGACATCTAAGGCAATGTCTACATAAAGTCCTCTCTCTACATTCATAGGTTTGATCTTCCAGAATCTAATTATTTGTAAGTCATATGTGCGCTCCCTCGCAATTCTCCTCCCCCATTCCCTTGCATTTTGCTGGGCGCAGAGAAAGAAGGCAAGTGCCAGGACAAAAGATAAGGAAATGGGGGTGGGAAGGCATGCACATACCTTCCTTCTCCCCTCTGGAGCACCCCCTCCCATTCACCCGTCTCTGGCCCTGGCGCTGAGAAGTCACGCCAAGGCAAAAGGGAAGGGAATGGCGGTCGGGGAGAGGAAGGCTTACACAAGCCTTCCTTCTCCCCTCCAGAGCTCCCCCTCTCATTCCCTTTCCTCTGGCCTCAGCACACAAAAGGCAAGGTAATGGGAGGGGGATTGCAGAGGGGAATTTATTCATGGTTTTTTCACTTTTGTGAAGGTGCTGTGCCTTTAACCCTCCTGAAAGTGGAAAGGTCACTGCATTTGATATAAGATTCTTCATTCAGTTTGGTCAGAAAAAGGCTCTAGAATGAACATTTGGGTATTTCCTTATCTTAAATAAAACAGGAAGATTTGATTTTTTTTTTTGCAGAAAAGAAAGAAGAAAAAAAAATATTATTCCAAAGTAACCTGCAGAGGCTACAAAACCAATTATAAGATATTAAAGAGTAGAACAAAGACTAAAGGCACTCACATCAGATTTGCAGTGACCTAGGGAAGATGAAATCTGCCAAAAACTGGCAACAGAGATCATTGTGAAAAGAGAACAGACCTAAACGAATGGCTGAGGAATTATTGCAGATGTTCAAACTGCACTAATTTCTGGGATTTATTTTCAATCTTCAAAAACAACTGAAAAACACATTTAAGCAGATCTGAAGGGTTGCAGCATTTTTGACATAAATTTCCTTGTTCTTTACACAAAAGAAGTACTACACAAGTAATATACTTACCCTTGTTTTTTCTAGGACCAACTGAAAAGGATGTAGCAGATGTCAATGGTTCAGCAGACAGAGAAACTGAATTTTCCACAGCTGATATATTTGATTCTGACCCAGTGTCAGTCAGTACCTTGTCACGTTTACGCTGCTGTCGTTTCTCTCTGTTACTGATTTTTGTTTCCCAAGCTCCTAAAAAAATAATGGAAAGCATTAGCTGGAACAAAACTCGGCTTGATTTTCAAACTGTGTCTAAGGGAATCCTGGATGTTCTTCAAAAACATTTCA
The DNA here is from genome assembly GCA_948474755.1 of Ctenosaura bakeri. Taxonomy (NCBI): domain Eukaryota; kingdom Metazoa; phylum Chordata; class Lepidosauria; order Squamata; family Iguanidae; genus Ctenosaura; species Ctenosaura bakeri. The sequence continues at coordinate 292,774 of CAOLHI010001600.1, forward strand.
GGACTCCTCAATATGATAAACTGGTACCTGTCAAGCATTAAGAACATGTACTGACTAGATATAGGACAGTGTTGGCTACACAAGCAAGTACAACCATAGTACCCAGCTATGTGGTTAAAGCTTGCTGTGCTCTCAAAACATACCTCTGAATGGCCTCACCCCAGCTCCAGACTTTGAATGATCTGAAAACTTCTGGGTAATATTTTTAAATATCTTCTAAGGAGTTCTAATAGTTAACCAGTCCCCTTTAATAGATTTCCCCTAGCATGGCCGATTAGGGGAAAAGTTCTTGAGAGAGTTATGACAGCGCAACCACAGGTGTTCTTGGGTGACATGGTACCTTTCAGCCAGGGTTTGGGACTGAACCAGCCATGGCCATCCTGAGGGATGACCAACTTTTTTTGTTGAGAAAAAGTGTTTTCCTTTTTATTCTTGCTTTAATTTTCAATGGCTTTTGATATTATGGCATCCTTCTTTACTGTCCTAGTGGGTTTTGAAGGCTGCACTGCAGAGGTGCAGCTTCCACTTACAGAGGTTGTTCCAGATGATGACAATGGGGCAATTGCTTACTCTTACTCACTCACTCTCTCACTCACTCACTCACACATACACATACACACACACACCCCTGGCAACTGCGCTGCTGTGCCCAAGAATCCTCTTCCTCAACAGGAAATGTTGAGCAAAGTGTCAGGAATATGCTGATGACAGCCAGCTCAGTTTCACTGTTAAATCTGAATTAGATGTTGCTCTGCAGGTCCTTGACCCATGGCCTGGATGTACTGGTGGGCTGGATAAGGGCCAATAACCTGAGGTTGTATCCTGCCAAGAGGGGAGTGTTTGTGGTGAATGATTTCAAGGGATAAAGGTAGGTTGACCCCCTGAAGGATCAAGTGCACAGTGTCTACTTCTAGATCTTTGTTACAGGAAGCCCACATGTCTTGGAGCACCTTTGCTCATTTTAACTAGTAGACAAGTCATGTTTGTTCTTGGACAGAAAGCTTGATCATAGAAGTTCTGGTAACTCCAACAGAAGACTACTGCAATGTGCTTGAGGCAGGTGTAGAAGCTGCAGCTGATGAAGAATACTTCAGCTAGGCTCCTAAATGGGTTGAAGGACCTATACTGAAGGGCAATGGCTGACTGTTTGTTATCAAGCCAGACCCATCTCCTCATCTGATGATGCCCTTGCCATGATGACATATGCTCTTGAGGTCTGCTGTTTAGAGCAGGGTATTTTTCAATGTGGCGCCCAGTATATGGAATACATTCTTCTTCTGCTATTAGGCACGAGCCAACAGCTCTTCATTTTACGAAAGACACATCTATTCATACAAAACCTACGGAGATAGTTTAATCCACCCTGCACCTTATACCCATGAATATATACAATAAAGCATACTGATTTTATGGTTCCCTGCTCCCCTACAGTCCTCTCTATTCCTACCAAAGCTGTTTCATCAGAAGGTTGTGAGATCTGCTCTAGAACAGTAGTGGAGATAGTATCAGAGCTACAACTAAAGTGGAGACAAACCAAGATAAACTCCTGTCCTCTTCCCACTGTCATCCAGCAAAGAGAAAATGGATAATGGCCAGTATGTTTAACTCCGCTTTGCTCCCTGTTGAGTACCTTCATCAGCTTCTTTTCCATCAACACGTGACTGATCCTGAATAGTTTTAGCGTCTCCCCTTTGTTTCTTCTTATTCTTCTTTGACTAAAAGAAAAGGCATATATTTTCTCTCAATATTCAAGTTATTAAAATACCTGAAGCTGAACATCAAAATTACAGTAGAATACAAGCTAAGTTTAATGGCAGGTGTCATTTTAGATTAATAAATTAGCAGCGGCTCAGTACAGTAGTACAAACATTTCTTGACGCCTAAAATGCCCCAAGGAAAAGTGGAGATTCCATCTTGAGTTTTATAGAAGTAAACAATTATTAATCCTTATCCGTGAAATTAGCTTGTATTCAATAACGTATTTCAAAATAAACCTATAATTTTAAATAATTTACCTAAGAGAAAATGATAATTATGATAATAATGGCAATGATAATGAAAGATATCAAGTCCTTCTCCAGTCTGTGGCCCAATTGTTACTGTTATCCTGACAACAGAAGATAACATTCAATTAATGGGATTTGCCTATATGTTGACTCACCATTCAGTAATTGATTAAATAGGTCTACTCAGAAAATCCTGTGATACATTCACCTTAGGATCACCATAAATCGGAAATAACTTGAAGGCACACAGCAACAACGCTAATCGGTACCAACCAGCAGGACACTAGCCAATATGTTTATAATCTATAAGCATACAGCATAAAACTGTTGAAACAGTTTGATACAGTTTGGAGACTACCAAAATGTTCCTATTTTGGAAACATTCAGCAGATAGATTTAGGCAAAGTGACTGGTTCACCACGCAGGCTCTAGTGTGTCAAACATAAATACCTTAAGTAGTCTAAAACAACGGTTCACTAATACACCAATAAGTATTACTACAAATAGCAGCCTAATTTAGAAAGAAACAAGTCTTGTATTTTTTTTTAAACCTGGACTGGAGAAGCTGTGGTCCTCCAGATCTTAAACTGTTAAAACTTCAACTCTCGTTAATTTCAGCTCATCTGGTCATTAGTGAAGGATGATATGAGTACTTCAACAACAGATCTACAGGGCCACATGTTCCCCAACTGTTTGGGATGGGGTCTGCTGATAGAATTTGGGTGATTTGTAGTAGATGTGTAATGTTTCTCACTCTCAGTTGTTTAACTGAGAGTGAGAAACATTACACATCTACTACAAATCACCCAAATTCTATCAGCAGACCCCATCCCAAACCACCTTCTGCTCAGCTTTGTTGTCATAGGGAGCTCCGGGAGGCATAACATAACTCCTTGTTTAATAAATCATCTCAAGTTAATGTGAGGTCAGCGAAAGCAGCATAGTTAGGTATGCTCAAAGCTAGAAACAAGCGCAAGAGTTTGCTCCTGCAGTCATGCTGGGTTTCAGAGGTTCCTATCCCTGGGAAAAGGGGGAGGATTAGTAACAGAAACAAGCTGTGGTTTACTACTATTATCAGCCAACTACTCCACTATTTTGGACGGAAATTTGCTTCAGCATTACAAAAACCAGAAATGATATTATCTGCAGCTTTCCATCACTCACAAATTAGTAACTAACCTTCTCTGTTTTCTTTTCCACATCTGATGGCTGCTTTAGATTGTCTCTTCGAACTGTCTGTGTGATTTCCTCTTCAGAAACTTCATGAGCAGGTTGACCATTAAGCTAGAATACAAGAAAATAAAATCACATGTAATTTAGATAGCAAATTGAATATTTAGACCTATTCATGCCAGTCAGTGTTTCATAGGTTAAGACAGTCAAAATGTATACATTCACCCATCTAGAATATTACTTGCTTACTCTGCTTGAGTTCCAGTACTAAGAAAGCCAACCTCAACTTCCCTTCCTTATAACCAGTGGAAGGAGTCAAAATAAATTCAAGGAGCACTGCTTAATTTACAGGCCAAAACAAGATTGCTAAAGGACTACTAAAGTTTGCTCTCAGTTTAAATGCACAAAAGTAGCAAATTCCATCCTAAACATTATTTGATTACACAACAGTGATATTACTAATGGGGCCTTGCAATGGAGTGTTTCTGTTCTGGGTCCCAGCCATGCATCCCAGCCTTCTGCCAATTCCTTTCCCAATTCTTTTCCCCACTTCTTTCAACAGCCAATCTGTGTTTCAAATCCATAAAATGTGTTCAGCCCTCATTTCGCAGATGTCTGCTCATTCATGCAGAGCATGATGGACACAAAGAACAGAGGGCTGGGCACAGACATGAAGAAATCAAAGCAACTGGGATTGGCTATACTAGTGTGAACCAGAAACTTGGCTATGGCATGCAACAAGACAGTTCTTTCTGTCCTTGCTTCCTATATGCCTTCTCACTTCCTGTCTCTGGCCACCAACCACCCAACCATATTTATGCCATGCCTCTGACTTATTAAGGGACAAGCTTTTTTAAAAATCCGCTTTAAGCATCTACCAGCACAGAATAATCCTGTGTATAGATCCTTCTCATTTCTGTGCATGAAGCCATTATGGTTCCAGCTCTACACCTTATTAAAGTTTGAATCAGTATCAAGAGGAAAAAAAAGCTCTTGTAGCAAGGTTGTTGCAGCCTGGAGTGCAGGCTTCTAGCCATCTGATCCATGTTCTCTCCGCTAAGTTTACTACTGCCCTCCCCCTGAACACACAATGTGTCAGCATTCTATACTGACTGACTGTGCTGAGTCTTCAGTGAGCTGTGCCTACCCTCTCCATTTGATCTTGGAGGAAACTGGGCAATGGAGATGGCTATATTTGTGCCCAACCCCAGCTAGATTAAAATTTTCAGTTAAGAATTATTTTAAAATGCTGATTTTAAAAGATTAAAAGAATATCAGTGGCAACTAACCACTCTTGGGTGCAAAGATGCTTTTGAATATAACTTTCCAAGGTCTGATTGAGCTCTTTGGGATGGGAGAAGTTCCCTGCAGGAGTTATCTTTTATCATTTCTTCTGTATTCATGCAAGCCTTACAGCTAACCAAAGTCTCCTTAACCTTCCATTTTTTGCATGACTGTTGCAGTTTTGGCTAAAGTCACAAGCACTGAATGATTCCAATTGCGTATAGAAGGAATGATGATGGTATAAAAGTATATAACAATAGTGTGAAAGCTAAGGAGTTCTTGATCTGGGCAGTGACTTGAGAGAACAGTGCCACTACACTACCACTACAACTTCTATTTGGAATTACAGCCAATCAATGTACACTGTCTTTCCATGGAAGAAAGACAAACAATAAATGTACCAAATACCCAAGAAGTGGCAACAATGCTGATTTCATCTCTAATCCAACTGTTGAAAAAGTAAGCTCAGCAACACTGATCAACAAAGATGACCCAGCTAACATTTTATGTTCCACTGATTCCATGGAAAAGAGATTTATGACTGAGGATTTTACTCAAGTCTTTGGGACACTTTAGTTGGATTGTGATTTCTACATCTGTATTCTGACTCAGTAGATATGCCCTATCTCTAAAGCTGTTTCCACATATTTTTTACAAACCCATAAATGGAACTGAGATGGACCATATGAGAACTGTTCTGTACCTAGCATTGCTTCTGAAGAATCAAGGCTGCTGCTTATGGCCAGGACCACTTCTGCATAACATCTCTGGTGTATCACTGGGATCTTTCCTCAGGCAAATTTGGCCATTAACACAGGCCGGACAATTTCACAAATCACTGTGAAATAAAGCTTTGATTCAGGATGTTGGTCTGGGAAACTCCTACTTTGTGTTACACCAACGTCACGAGTCAAACTGCTGGGTAGGCCAGATAAGCCATTCTCAGTATTGACACATAGGCTCTATTAGGGCTAAGGGAATGTTTTGGTGAGGGTTTTATTTAACACATAGTTTTAATCAACTTTTCAGATTTTTTTCTAATGATTATTTTCAATTTCATAAGGCTTTGGGCACATTTGTGAAAAAGAAGTAGCACATAAACAGTTTAAAAAAAAAACTAGAAATACTCCATAATGTACATATTAACAGAATTAATTTGGATCATACATATCTATAGTGTACCTTCATTATATTAATGTTAGCATGTAATCACCTTCAACACTATTTGGAAGAAATCTGAGTTTCAGTCTATGTAATCCAAATCTTCAGACCTCCCCCCATCACTAATATGCACACCACAAACTAACAAAGGTTGTGTCAGATCCTTGCCCTTCCTGGCTTATTAGCAGGAGTGACTGAGTGTCTAAGTGGCTAGAGAACACTCACAATGTCATACTAGAAACAGGCACAGTTCCATTATGCCTAAACAAGGCAGTTAGAAGACCACTCTTGATAAAGCCCTCTCTGGTATCAGTGTGTGTGCTGGCCTCTCAGCTCCAGTGCCTTCTGGTTAAGATATGTTACCTAGATCTATTTCAATCTGTTTTCAGGCCTGGCTATGGGTCTGAAACAGTTTTGGTTGTCTTGGTGCATGATCTACACGAGGAAGTGGACCAGGGGAGTATGTCTTCCCTGTTGGTTCTGCAGCACCTCTCAGTGGCTTTCTATACCATTAACCGCAGCATCCTTGTGGGCCAGATTTGCTGCAGTAGGACTTAAAGGCACTATTTTACAGTGGCTCTGTTCCTTCTGGGAGGGACATACCCAGAAACTGGTGAAGCATTACTGTCTGATTCCTTGGCCTGTAAGGTCCCTCAGGGCTCAGTCCTGTTCCCCATGCTGTTTAACACACACACACACACTGGGGGAAGTTGTCCAAAGTTTTGGGATCTAACCTCATCACTATATGGATGACACCCAAGTCTATTACTCTTTCCACCTCAATCCAAGAAAAGTATCTTAGTTCTAAACTGATGCCTTTCATCAGTAATGGACTAGTGAGCAAACGTAATCGAAACAAAACAGAGGTGCACCTGGTCAGTCAAAAGGCAGATCAGGGAACAGTGATTCAGTCTGTGCTGGATGGGATTATATTCCCCATGAAGACATAGGGTTGCAACTTTAGTGTGCTCCTGGATCCAACCCTAAGCCTGGAAGCTCATTTTTCAGCAGTGGCCAGGGGTACATTTGCACAGTTAAGATTTGTTGAACAGGTGCACCTGTTGCCTATCCCTTTTTGGGTACACTCGTTATAACCTATAAAGCCCTAAATGGCTCATGTCTAGGCTATGTGAAAGATTATATTTTCCCATATGAGCCTGCACATGTTTTGGAGATTTTCTGGGGTGGCCCTTCTCTCTGTTCCACAATCTTCACAGGTACGGCTGATGGGAAAATGTGAGAGGTCCTGCCTAGTAGCTACTCCCAGGTGCAGAACTCCCTTCCATGACAGGCTAGACTGCTACCTTCCTGTTAAATTTTCACAGCCAGGTGAAGATTTTTATTTCAGCAGGCCTTTAGGTACTGCCTGTTCGGTGGGAAAGGGCCTTTCATAATGTGTTGCATTATTTGCATTTTTTTTTAAGTAGTCATCCTTTTAATTCTTTTCTCTTCCAGCTTTGACAGCTAGATAGGTATTGTTTCTCTTGCTATTTGAATCTTCAACTGAAGAGTGAAAACTCACAACATTATGAAGACAGAAACTCACTATTTAGATATTCATTTCTCAAAAAGATGTATTGATTGTTCTAAAGAGAAAATTTAGAAATGGGCTCCTTTCAACGAATTCTTCAGTACTTTAAAGTAAACAGTTCAATAGCTGATAAGCATTTTTAGTATGCCTTAAAGCAGCTGACATGGCCATTCTCATTCGTTTTCTGATAGCAACTTTCTTTAAAAATATACTGTACACAATTTAAGGTTATTTGTTAAATCCTAAGTAGCTAACTTCTGTGCAGATTTATGACAAAGAGGTAAGTTTCCTGGTATTCCTCTAATATTTCTTATAAACATAAGAAGCTTTCTGAATCCAAGGTTGCCCTATTTTCAGAGTAAGGCTCCTAAGTCAACTGTCATAAATTCAAGTTTCTAAATATAACTACAGTAGTTTAAGTTCATTTCAAATTCTCACTTTACAACATGAGAGGCTGAAAATGGCCACTGTTGCAAAATACCCTCTTCTACAATTACGTACAAACCTTGATTTAAACGGTGCAAAGAATCTAACCTTTTTTTAAAAAAAATGCTGTACTCCCAAATGCCCTCAACACCAAATTCTCATGTAGAACACAGTCAGTTACTTCTAGAGTAACTATGTAAGTTATCTTGCCCTTCTGTTAGGATACCACAAAAAAAGATATTAAGAAGGAACATGATACAATCACTCTTTAACAACTTGTCCTTTTCTCATCTATATATGAACATGAGTTCATGCACATGGGCTATATGAGTGGGAGAGAACTATCAGAGGGAGAATTCACTATAGCAGCTCTGACTGTGAAATCTTGCCTACACTACTGCAAAGAGTAACCACACTTGATACTATAGTGCTACATCTCTTATTAGTATCATATACAGGGCATAGTGAAGTACGGAAAGAATTACAGTAATACTTCTCAAGCTATCTGATTTGAGGGACCAGACTTTTCTTTCCAAATGTGGCCAAGATTGGTGTCATATTTGTGCTCACTGGCTACAACCATTTCTTTCTTTCCTGGAAACTCTCCACAGGCCAGCAGCTAACGGCTCATGGACCAGCACTGGTCCAGATACCTTCACTTTGAACAGCACATGATTACAGCCAGGCACAGCCTTAATGAATATCAAACAAATTCTTCAAATCTTATACTGGTCCTGCTTCCCCTCCTTTCTCAAGTCTGAACTTTTTTTTAAATCAGTATAATACTTTAAACTGTCCTTCAGTATAGAACAATATTTTTGAGACCTAAGTAAGAGGCTGGACAAACTATGACAAAGGCTTTTAGAAGAAAGAGGTCTGTGTGGTGTTGATGCAAAAAATGGAGAAGGCTAAGAGTTGGTCATATCAGAGCTGGGCAGGAAAACGGATGGTGTTCTGCTGTAATTGTACAAAAGGGACAGAATGCATGATGTTCTTTAAAAAAAAATCAATACAATCTTTGGCTGCAAGTCTTTTAGGACACTGTAATCCTACAGAGATCTAAGAGCTAAGGAGATATGCTGCAGAAGGTGATAACTACTGCAGTGAGAGACACAACAGTGGAATATCTCAGACACACTAGCAGAAGAGCTAAAATAAGACGGGACCATTTGTGAGATCAAGACAGAACAAGAGAGGAGCACACTTTGACCATATTTTCTGCACCTCTAGACTACAGGCATACTTCCACTAATAGCACAGCTTTACAAAGCCTGGTCCAACGAATTTTGTCCAACCACTTCAGTGGCAATGAGCATCATTCTGGCAGTGTGCCTCACCCACATTACTGCAGTAAAGCAAAAGTTATTCTGAAAAGCCTGTTAGAGGCACAAATTAGCCTTCTAAACAAGACACACAGGTCATTCTTCATTTGTGTGCATTGGTTCTCATGGAATTTCCACCACCAGAACCCACTGAAAGCAAGGTGCACAGATACCCTGCATACTTTATTTACAAGGCTATTCATCCTTTGGCGAGCATTGCAGAGTAACTGCATGTATCCCAGATGGTTTTTGGCTTAAGAATGGAAGCATCCAAGGTGAGTTTTTGATAGTGGGGTAATGACAGACAGTTGTACTCCTGCTGGATTTTTGGGTGTATTCATTAAAATGTCTGGGATAATGAGTTAACTATATTAATACCCAGTCAATGTGACTTGCAGTTTAAAAGAAGTATAATAAAAACATTAAAAAGTCAACATTAAAATAGAGTTAAACTACTCACAATATTAGAATATTAAACATACAATTAAAAAAATAAAAAATTAAAACAGTTCAATAAAACAATACAGAACCCTTCAAAGCCCTTTCTTTAAAATCCTTTAGTTCCAAACGCTTATCATAATTTTTTTAAAAAAGTGTTTGCCTGCTAACAGTAGGATAACAAGAAGGGGACCACTCTAGCCTCCCTGGGAAGAGAGTTCTAGAGTCTGAGGCAGACACCATGAAGGTCATCTCTCATGCCCCCACCATGCCTATAAAAGTGGTGGGTCTCAGAATAATCATTATTTACTATGCTTTCAAAGTAGTTAAGTGACGGAATAAAGGAACAATGCTATCCATTGTTATTTGAAATGTTAATATATGATGAGCAGCAATATTACTTTTAACATGTCACTTCCAAATTCTGTTTCTGAGCCAGTTCTCTTTCCAAATACGTACTCATTTTGACAACTTTAATTCAACAGGGCTTACTTGGAATACATGTGTACTGAACTATGTGTAAATCACAAAATCTAAGAGCAGGGAACATATTTATTTCAGGGATCAATTCCCTTTTTGTCCTCTTCACTAGTTACACCATTAGGAATAGCATACAGAGAACGTGATAATTTGGGAATCTTTAATATCAGTGGCAACCTCTGCCTAGGTCACAATGAAAGAAGATTCTAGTAAGTCTTGCCTCCTCTTAATGCAGCTCTGCAATCAACTTCACTGAAATGTAAAAGTTCTTTTCCTGCAAGAAACGAAAAGCCCTAAGGTTGTCTTTTTTCTCAGTATGTGATGCTGGGTAGAAAACATCATAAGAAATGAGAAACTGGTATGGTACAAGACAAAAATTGTATGGAAAGGGCCAGAGGGAATGCTAGATAAAGTCGGAAAGAAGATTAAAAGGCTGATGTATAAAATAGGGTTGGACAAGTTTCAGGGGCATGGTGCCCCATTGTTCTGCCCCCAGGATGTAACATAGGCTGCATATGTCCTAAAAAAAAAAAAGTGGGACAACCAAAACCAGAATCAGATGCCCAGTTGCTTCTGGTTTCATTTTGGAAGAGAAAACAAGGCACAGAGAGGCTGGATAACTCATTTCCATCCAAACTGTCTGCTTGTAGGGGTTCTTTTTTGGATGAAAATTATTTTTGAAAAGATGATGACTGGTGTGGCCTTAGAGACTCTCATGCAGCCTGTGGAGAAATAAACTAAAATAAAATAAAAACAACAGCAATAGGGAATAGAGATGAATATTATAGGAAAGGGTGAGTTGCTATAAAACAGCAGCAATGAGGGATGAAGAGACTGGACCTTTGGGAGTGAACAGATAAGAGAGCAAAAGGAAGAGAGAAGAAACGACACAACAAACTGTTACTTATGCAGTGGTGGAAAAAAAACATAAAACCACCTAGTGATATCTAGTTATTCACTTTATAATAGTTCTACTTGCACTTGTTGCCATGAAACAATCAACAGGTGGGTCTCAGTGATTTTCAGCATTTGTAAGTGAGGCCTCGGGGGTAGATAGTCTGACAGCCCTTGATCTAGACACTAAAAATCAAATCTAATAATTAAAGCAAGCAATCGTGAGAAAATAAACACAGCAACACATTTTTTTGCAACAACATTTTCACCTGTCATGAAAAGATCAACAGAAAGCAAGGTTCTCCTGGAAGATCTGAAGGACTTCCACCATATCCTTGTTACTGAGAACCATATCACCTAAAACAGAGTCTCAAAATCATACAGAAAGGCTTATATGAGAGATGGTGGCTTCAAAAATATCCTAGCAAATTTAGGAGTTTAAAGGCCTGCATCTTAAATGATGTGGCTTCTGGAAAGTTTAGGATCATTATGAAATAGTTTCTCTAATACACTGTCTATGTCTTCAACTTTGTCTCTTAGGCGTATCTCGTTTGCATTTATTCAGAAAGATCATGTCTGTCTGTACCTGGTCAAGTCTCTTGAAGAGACTGACGGACTTCCACTCCAATGAACTCCAATGAATAATTTACCATCCTCCTTTCGACTATAACCCCCAGAATTCCAGAAGATTAGCTATGCTGCTAGGCTCGTGCCAAGGTACAAAACATATGGGTAGCAGCAGGTTGAGAGAGGGTTAACATAAACGATAATGTAATAACTACGATTACTGGCTGAGGTCCAGGAAAGGAGGTAGCTGAGAAATGTGGACTTGACAGATTCTATCTGATCATGATATCCAAACTTCACAACTTTTTCTTTCAAAGGAATCTACTATTTCTTAAGTCTTCTTGCCACACTGAGTTTGAACTTTTAAACCTTCATTTAAACAGTTTACCTTTTCCACGCATTGGTTTACAAAATCTAATATTATATTTGGCTCCAAAGAAAATACTTGGGGCTAATTTAAAACTCCTTATCTCATTCAGTTGGTTAGATTTACAAATCGGCACAAAGCTAATAGCAAACAAGATCTTTTGCTCAAGGTATCACAAGGAAATGACAATGTAATATTAATATTCCCAACAGATCATACCCGAACTTGAGTTAACTTAAAGTTTGCCCTTCATTGCTATTTTTCTTATAGTTGTGCTCCAAGCAACAACAACAGTAAATCACAGGTGCCACCATCTGTAAAACAGTACGCAAAAATCTGACCTCTCTATTCTATCCCTTTCACATTAACCTTGGAAATATATTGTTACTATATGTTATAAAAATTTGAAGGGCCTTTCACGAGTGCCACTATACCAGATTAAACCATATGAGTTTGCACTGCTTTTGATGCTGCTGAGTAGCATGGCCCACTGGGTACCACACATGGTCAATAAAAAGGAGGTGGGGAGAACGTAGCAGAATTGTTACTGGTTTTTATTTCTAAATGAACTTCGGGGAATGCAGTACAGAGGGATAATAAATATGGTCAAGTTTTGCTAAGTGGAGACCACAGTCTGATAATCCCTTCCATTAGAGATCTGGCTGACCCCCATACAATGTTACTAGTACAACTTTTTGGGGAAAAAGCATGTGGGTTTTCTACCTGGTGCTGTTTGTCTGTATTGCTTATACTCTATTTTAACAAGTAAAAATCCTTTTAGATATACTGTTAGCTGCCCTGAGTTCTTTCAAGAATAACTGGCAATAAATCTGATCAGATTAAAAAAATGCACTGATCTGCCTGATCTTTCTGAACAGCATTTGTCACAGTTTGAAAAACAGCTCTCATTAGGCTTACAATTTTTGCACACTGACTGCAGATTTTTGCTGATAGGTGGCCTTAAAGTACTGTAAATAAATTATGGAAACCACTTTGCCTATAGATCTTTAAGCAAGTATTTACACATGCCTTGAAAGAATTCCGAGTTTTTATATGTCACTCCTAAGGCTAAGGAATTCTCATGCTAGTGCCATATTTCTGTGGGATGTTCCTGTAGGCTTTTTTTTTTTAAAGTGCACCCATTTTCATATTCATTCTACAAATACCTAATGATCACCATTGCCTGAATATCCAAACTACATCAGCCTGAAGAGAATAACCACTTTGCTCCATGAAATCTGCATGAAAACATGGCTGAATTAACCAACTCAGTATTTAATCTGAAGAAAGTTGCATTGAATTGAACAGAATATACATCAATGCATATCTAAGATTAACATCAGCCAAAAAATGCATGTGCGCTAAGTATAACCAGCCCTCCACATCTGCAGGTTTCACTTTTGCAGAGTTGATTATTCATGGATTATTAGCTGTCACCTCTGCTGCCTCCCGATGTCATTTTTAATAGGGACTGCAAGCCTTGTGAGACTGAGAAACTGTGACTGAGGCTTGCAAGTCCCTCTTAAAAATGGTGTCATTTCTGTCTTTTGACGGAACCCTGATGCCTCAAAGGAATCCACAGTGGGGTTGATTATATATATATTTTTTGTGTTAAATATGGTTTAGAAGGGCCTAGAGTTATTCACGTTTTTTTCACTTTCACGGGCGTCCTGTTCGCCTAACCGTAGCGAATGTGGAGGGATTACTGTATACTCAAGTCAGGAAGTCTGACCTTGGAGGCCTCCAAAGACCATTGGTTCACACGCTCCACTTTCTTAACGGTAAAGATTATGAAATCCATACGGAACTCGTTACATCACGTGTACAAGTAAGTGAACAATATCATACAAACGATACCAGAACAAGAACTTGGACACACTGCTTTTTTGGACGGCCGTGCCCGTTACAGGCATTCTGAAAGATCCAGTCCAATAAGTAAGTTTGCGAAGCTCGGACAACGCCGTCCATTACTGCTCAGAAGCGACTTCAGAAGAAGGTACTCCCGGGAAGTTGCAGAGGTTTCCCTGCTACTGCAATCGACGTCGTTAAGCGGGCGGGGGTGTGGGCTACCGAGCCTTTAGCAATACCGTACGCGCTACAGCTCTGACTACGGCTTTTCCGAACAGGCCATGGCCATTTCCGCACAGGGCTGTTATAGCGCGATGATTCCACTTTCAACAGCGTCTGGAATCCTGGGGTTTGCAGTTTCGGGAGGGGCCGTCCGGCCCCTCCCGAAACTGCAAACCCCAGGATTCCAGACGCTGTTGAAAGTGGAATCATCGCGCTATAACAGGCTAGTGCGGAAATGGCCCATCTCAACACGCAAGTACTACGTGGAAATAAATGAAGATCTTGGGCACGTCAAGGCTGCGAGATCGAGGCCCTAAAGACACCTGGCCCCCCTTCTTTCGGCTTTCCTGACTCCTCCGAACCCACGAATGACGGCTCCCCGGGGATCAACTCACCCTTCCCGTTTTCTCCGGCGTCTTCTTTTTATTCCGCTTTTTCTGCTCCTCCCCCTTCAGCAAGAGCCCCGCCGCGCCTGTCACAGAAACCCCCTTATTAGGGCCGCCGCCGCCGCCGCCGCCGCCGCCGCCGCCCTCTTGTCAGGCCCAGGGCGGCCCCCGCCGCCGCCTCTTCCTCGTCCTCCTCTTCCTCGTCCTCGGCCGTCCTCCCGGGGCGCTTCCGCCGAGCGTCCCCCCTCTGGCGCAGCCCGCCGCCCACAGGAGCCCCAGCAGGAGCAGCAGCGCCAGCAGCGACGTGGAGAGGAGCAGGAACCAGCCCGGCAGGCGCTGGGGCTCCAAGCCCGGCGGCAGCTCCAGGCCCAGCTCGGTGCGCAGCAGGCCCAGGCCGGCCGACAGCACGTCCCTCAGCCGGGCCGACACCTCTTCGGCCTGCTGGGCCATAGATTCTTGCCAGCTCGGCGCAGCCATGGCTGGAGCGGGCGGGGGGCGGGGGCCGCGAGCGGACACTCACGTCACGCCCGGAGCATCGCTCCCCCTCCAAGGACCCGGGCGGAGAAGCCCGGCGCCGCCCGGCGAGCCGTCAGAGGAAAGCGAGGACTCGATTCGGCTCCGAGATGCGCTTCCTCGGCTCCGCACGGCCTGAGAGCGCAACGTCACCCCTCCGCCGCCGAACGTCGGCGGCCAGGGCCCTACTGCGCACGCGCGCGCGCCTCGGTTTTTTGCGCGCGTGGGGCGACGGGGGTGAGGGAGGTCACGTGGCGCGCAGGGAGCCGTTGGTTGGGAAAAGCCCTCGCGCGGCGGCGGCGGCGGCGCCTGCGCAAGCGCAGAGTCGTCTCTGCCCGACCAGCTCCCCCGCTGTGGTGTCTGTTGGTCAGAGCAGAGGAGGAGGGATTCATAGGGAGTCAGTCGGTAGGCGTCACTCCTGGGGTGGGACCGGGGAGGCCGTAGGCAATCTCTACGTGGCAGTGATTTCCTCGCGGGGGCGGGGGAAGGGCGGAGCAATGGCTCTCTGGAGCTCGCCAATCACAGGCTGAAGGAAGAAGGTGCGGAGGAGCGTTTTAGAAATGCCTGCGTGGATGGGCCTCCGAGTCGCCAGTCGGCTTATGGCGACCCCATGAGTTTCCTAGGGCTCCCTCAGGCAAGGGATTTTGCCCGTTCCTTCCTCTGAAATATAGCCCGCAGCACCTGGTATCCCTTGGTTGTCTCTCATCGGGGTAATAACCAGAGTTGACCCTGCTTAGCTTCCAAGATCAAAGGGGATCTGGCGTCTTTAGGATATTTAGCAGCCCCTTTAAAATCTAATATATAAAAGTCAGTGTTTGTCTGTGTCAGGCGAAGACCTCATATGGTTGGCTGCCTAAGAAGATTCTGTGGAATCCTGGGGTTTGCAATTTAGGGAGCGGCGATTACAATTCTCAGCCAGAGAGCTCTTGGGCCTCAGTCAGCTTTGTCTGTCTTGAATAGGTTGGTTGCTATGAAGATGAGGCCTAGCAGCAAGGAGGAGGGCAGTGTATTCTCTCAGGAACCCAACCTCTATAACTGAATACAAATTGGATTGGGGAATATGGGGAAAAGTTACTGGTACTGGACCAGACAGCTTAAGGAACTGGAAACATGGGATTTCAAATCTTTCTAACAAGTATTACCTATGAGAAGATAAAATCCCAAGCAAATGAATGAATGAATAAATAAATGAATAAAAGCATACCTTATTTAACAAAGCCTCTGATGAAGCAGCTCCTTTTTACAAAGTCTTTTTATGGCAGCCCAGCCACTTTTTGTTGTTCCCTCTCTTGTTCTCTCTCACTAGAAGGTTTTCCCCCCGCAAGCAGTGGCACTAGGACAGTGATGAAGTTGGGTTGGTGAAAGATAGGCTTTCAGTGTTTAGTTGCAGGAGCATATCTGCAGTAATGCTTGACCTGAGAAAGAATGGGTTTTTACTCTAGTAAATGGTTCTAGAGTAGTTCTAGGCTCTTAAAAGATAAAAAAAAATCTGGTCTGCATTTGTCAAGAAGTTCAAGCTCTAGCACAGTGATTCTTAACCTGGGGTCTGTGGACCCCTTCGCAGTGACAGCAACAGGGATGTAGCCGTGGTGGGTGTCTGCGCCCAAACTGCTCTCTCATTTGCAAACAAAGGAGCAGTTGGGACATGCACAAATGCCTTCTGACAAGTCTCTCTGTGCCCCCACACATCCTGCTGCTGCGTCCCTGATGAAAGGACCCAATGGTATGTGCCTGTATGCACCCAAACTGTTCTCTCGTTTGCAAATCAGGGAGTGGTTGGAGTGTGCACACATGCTTTCTGTTATGTCCCTCTCTATTCACCCTCTCTGCTGCCATGTCCACACTGAAAGGAATCCAGTGGCAGGTGTACGCGCGTGTACCCAAACTGCTCTTTCATTTGCAAATGAAGGAGCACTTGGGATGTGCACACATGTTTTCTACTGTGTCCCTCTGTGCCCACACTGCCCACTGGGGTGTTCCTGACGAAAGGGCCCTGGCAGCAGACGCATGTGCACACCCAAACTGCTCTCTCATTTGCAAACAAGGGAGCAGTTGGGGCACATTCCTTCTGCCGTGTTCCTCTGTGCCCATGCCCTGTGCCGGGTGTGAAAGGAGTATAGAGACAGGCGTGCATTTGCACCCAAACTGCTCTCTTGTTTGCAAACAAGGGAGCAGTTTTGGTGCCTGTACACCCCCCCACTTCTGTGTCCCTGATGAAAAGGACACGGTGGTAGGCATGTGTGTGCACTCAAACTATGATTCTGGAGACCGGTTCTGAATCTGCATTCAGCCATGGAAACCCACTGAGTGACCTCAGGCAAATCACATTCTCTCAGCCCCAGAGAAAGGGAAAGGAAACAAATCTTGCCAAGAAAACCGACATCATAGGTTCACCTTAGGGCGGCCATAAGTCAGTTTTCAAAGGGAAAAGAAATGATGGCTAGAAAGAACTGTGATTGAGGGAATGGCTACCCTGAGTGGCAGAGAGGCCCCAGTAATGGTGACAGGCAACCAGAATAGCCACTCAGGAGAGAAACCCAGCCCATTAGTATGAGGGAGGAGTTGGTGGCCTGAGAGGGGAATGTATATATATATATGTGGTACATGGAATTGGTTTTGTCAGACTTCAGGGAGGACGGACTTAGGTCATTTCTGCACTACATTGGGGTTTGTAGTTTAGACAGGGGTATCTAGAATTCTCACCACAGAGCTCTTTGGCCTCAGTAAACTACAAACCCCACAATTCTACAGAATGTTGAAAGTGGAATAATAGCACTATGACAGTGTAGTGCAGAAATGACCTAAGAGTCCGTCGTTCAGCCAGAGAAGTTCTCAATCAGCCAAGGGTGGTTGAGTGAGAAGATGTGTTTTCTCAGAAAAAGCCTAGAGAGAGGGGAGGGGGGCAGAAGAGAATTCAACTCACTTTTGAATCTGGTCAGAAAGTGTGACCTAGATTTGGAACTTGAGCCTTTGGGCGAAAGGGTAGCCAAAGGGCTGTGCTTTTATGCTGAAGTAAAGTTACAAGGAAACTGGCTAAACACATTCTAGAGATCTGTTTTATCTTGGACATACATATGAAAACCAATATTCCAAATGTTGTACTGTTATTCATAAACACAGAGTAAGACTCCTCATGCTCAACACACTTAAAAGGGAGTAAGGCACACCAAAACCAAGGTGACTTATTTCTGTGTTCTGCAATAGGTTTGTATTGTAAACTGTGTGTTAAAGCTCACTATCTGTTACTGCAACATTACATGTTACAGTCAATATTTACTTACTGGGCTAAAATAATCTCACTTCTCACTTCCATTGTTTTACTAAGTCTTAATGATAGGTAAAATACTATTCTAAGGTAAAGTGCTGAAAACTGATAATGCCAACGGCTGCTTTGTGAAATGTTACCTGAGTCTTTGGTGGTTTTTTGTTACTGTTTTTTTCCAAAACATTTGTATGTTAAACAAAAAGAACATCAGTATAATAATAATTTTAAAAAATGCAGACATTAGGCAGTTCAAATATTGGTTCACATATTCATAGGTGATACATTTCTGAATGAGAAGTATGTGGATAGATGCTGTTATATTTTTATTTTAACTAAAGACAGAAATGAAAACTGTTGTTCTATAAATACATTTTGTCCAAATATTTCTTTTGGATATTTCATTTCATATTTGGGGTATGTTAATCACTACACTAGCACCATTTGTCAAATTCTGACATGGATTGTTCACTCTTTGGCATCTTTTTTTTTTCCCCTTCCTTCCAACCTTTCCGTCCATGGCCGTTTTGAAGACCTGGATGATTTCCTTTTGAAGGAAATGGGCAGTGGAGTATAAGAGTGGAGTTTCAGCATGGGATCTATCTAGACATGTTGCAACACAGTCTGTGATGTCTTGCTGAAAACTGATCTGAAGAATATCTGTTCATGGGGATCCATATATCGGTGTGGGGGAGGGAGCCTATTTCATTGCATGTTCTCCATCATCAGCTCACTGGCCTTTTTTTTTAAACTGCACCTTCATTGGACCTTTGGGAAAAATCCTTTTATTACAGCTGATGTTGATACCAAATTGAGTTACAGTTTGGCTTTGAGACCAAAAGAAATCTTACTTGTGTAACAAGTAACAAACTGTGTCTACAGGAAAGTCAACTTTTGTGTGATGGTTTTATGTGTTTGATGCTGTTAACTGCTGTCAAGTTAACATTGACTCTGTGAACGAGAGACGTCAAAGTCATCTTGTTATCAACAGTCGTGCTCAGATCTTGCAAACTCAGGTTTGTGGTTTTCCTGTTTGAGTCTATCCAACTGTAATATCGTCTTCCTCTTCCTACTGCCTTCTGCTTTGTCTTTTCTAATGTGTCATGTCTTCACATGATATGTCCAAAGTATGACAATCTCTGTGCACTTGGCTTCTAAGGTGAATTCAGGCTTGATTTGTTCTAGGGCTCGATTATTTGTCTTGTTGGCAGTCCATGGTATCAGCAGAATTCTCTAGCTCCACATTTCAAATGAGTTGATTCTCTTCCTGCCAGCTTTCTTCACTGTCCACCTTTCGTAACAGTCTTTATATGTATATTCTCAAAAGAAGTTAAAGACCTAGTACTATAATTCTTGCTAATTAATTTGGATGCAAAGTGTCACAGTTGTCAAAAGAGTAAATATATATATATTTGGCCATACATTGACTCTAAGATCTATAGGGTTCCTCTACTTATCTGAGAGGTAAGGGACTGGAGCACTGTCAGAAAATGGAATTGGTTGAAAAGCAGAAGCCAAGTAATGTACTGTACAGAGTATGAAGGGCTTACGGAAGCTCACTTGGACAGACCATGTGCACACTGCTTGCAAAGTCTCTCAGCTGGCTTGGTGCCTCCCCTTCCCCGGCTTGCTTTACAAGCAGTGTTTGAATGGTACTAAGAAAGCCTCCGTAGAAAAGAAGAACTGAAAGAGTAGAACTCCCATCAGATAAATGGAACTTGGAGCTGACAAAAAAGTGAATTGTAAGATAATGGAGTGTGGAAAGGTGCGGGGGCAGGGGTAGGGAACTTCATTCAGTCTGCGGGTCAAATTCAGTTCTTGGGGCATTGGTGGAGTCATACATTACACTGGTAAATAAGGACAAAAAAATAGGGACCAAAATGCTATAATATTTTAGCTTAATGTTCTCACTGTCCACAGCTAAACCCTAAGAGAAACAGTTAATCCTTTTAGAATGGAGAAAAATATTGGAGTTGATCATGTAACACTATTATACCTGAATGGCACTGAGTTTGTCTTGGCCTGGAGCATATTGCACAAGGATGCCACTCTCCTGGTGTTGTACTGCTGTTGGGTCATTTGGAAATAGATCCTTGAAAAAAAAAAATCAGTTAATGATCCCCTATCCTGCTATGGTTTGATAACCACTTTTAATGTGACTGTCTTGTTCCACTTTGTTGTGATATTGGGAACATAATGGGTACAGCATGACTGTGTTTTCATTGCTCCTTCCCTGGGGATTCCTCAAGGGCCTCCAGCTGGGAAATCCCGGACTACTTCCTAGTTGGGTTAGAGAGATGTGGGAATTTCCAGAAGTTTCTCTGGCATGTTTTTTATTACTATTATTATTATTATTATTTAAAATGATTGTTCTTTTGATAAGAGAAGTGCAATAGCACAATTCTGATGTAAGCTAATGGTTGAGGAATCCATGAGTTTCAGAAAAGGTTTAAAGAGTGAATATACAAAAATTTGAAGAATAATATATATAAAAGCAGAATCAGACAAGTTTTAGTTTATGAGGAAAAGCATAGAAAAAATGCTTTTGGAGATGACATAGTTTGTATTCATCTTCCTGATTTGGATGGGAAGTGGTACTTGGTTCTATAATTGTGTGATTAGAAACTTGTGCAATTATAGCTTGCTGTTGTTGTTGTTGTTGTTTTTAAAAAAAACACAAATCATGGACTAGAAAGCAGAGCAAGAAAGCAAATACGGCAACTAATGCCACTGAAAGGCAAATTCAGTGATAGTAAGAAAGAATGCATTGCCATTCCTCTACCTTTCCAAGTACAGGAGAAGCAGTTAAAAAAAAGGAGAGAGAGAGAGAAAAACAATTGACTACTGTGACAAACACCATAGAAAAGCTGGGAATTCAATGAATTATGGCATCATAGGGAAGACAGTGTGGCTTTCTGGAAATCCTGGAGGGATAAATAAAGGTTCCCACTACTCTGATATGGTAAAGACTCTCTCTTCTCACACCTTGAACTGTTTGTATTTGTCTGAGCTGGGAAAATACAAAAGCAACAAGGACTCTGTCTCTGTGTGTGTTTGTGTGTGTGTTTTTGTGTGCGCGTGCATGCATGTGTAGGGGGCTGGTAAGGCTTTCCTTTTTTTCAGTTCCTTATTTTCAGTGTAGGTGGCTTTTTTATTTTTGCTATTTCTGAAGTAGGGGGAAATATTGGAAATATGCTTTAAAGTAAGAAGGAAATTGTTATAAGACCCATGATTTTCACAGTTGCCGTATTACCTGACCACAAGATTCTGCAAGAATTTAGCTCTGCTTCAAATTGATTGAAAGATAAGTCTTACGGAAATCTTAGTCACAGGCACTTAAAGCAGAAGAGGGCTGTAACATCAAACTGAATATGTCACACATGCACACAAAGAGAGAAGAGCATGCTACAGTAAGTCCTCCTCCCTTTTCCCCATCAGAAGATTGAGTCCAGTGAAACACCCAGTCATATATTCCTATCTTGGCTGTTCAGACCGCAATGGAATGTTCCTCTACGCTGTTTGAGGGTTCTTAAACTTTAGTATCTTTTGGATTTTTGACTCACCAATCCACTCTTAGTTCTGAGAGCATTTTGGATTGTTTGAGGGTTCTTCTTGTGAAAGATATAGTCCACGATTTCTCTTGTGACTTGAGACATCATGTGTTATTGAATTCTAGCTGTCAAAACTGAACCGTCTTAGTGCTGTTTTCATTTTAGGGTTGCCCATCAGACAGGAAAGATCTTGGATTCTGTTTCCTTGCCTTCATTGTGCAAGCCACACTTCCCCAGTCCTTGATGTTATTTAAGGTTTTCTTTATTTTAATACCTTTGTCCCTTACCCCTTATCTTTCAACGTACACATTAATGAAGTTGCAAAATAATGTTTGGAGATTTTAATTTTAAAATTATTTTTTTTCTGAACAGAAGCATTACTTTTCACACCAGCTGCTTTGAGTGTATCTCTTATCTCTAATCTTTTAAACATCATTTCCTTTCATGACAGTATCTGATTACTGCTAATTTTTGTTGGCTGAAGCTTGCTTGCTGTCCTCTCAGTTGTTACCAGCCGCATCATTATACCACCAAATTCTGCACTGGAACAATACATTCCTAAATTGCTTAAATTGTTGCTGAGGGAGAATTGTAGATTTTTAAAGTTACATAGTTTAAAAATAGTTTATTTTGTTAAAGTTATAAAAGGAAAGATGTATCAATGTTATATGGAACTAAAGAAGAAAGTGAAGATATTGGGCAGGAAGAGAAACTTGGTGACACAGAGGAAGGACACAGCTAGGTGAAGAGCTACCAAGAAGTGATGCAGCACTTCAATAGAGAGACTGATTTGGCGTGAGGGGCACAGAGATTGTTTGGTGCTGACTGCAAACTTGTTCAATTTAAGTAACTTGTTTTTAAATATAACTCCTGTGTGAATTCTTAGTGGCAAGTGAAACCACAGGAAACCAACTGGACTTTTGGAGTATGTAATGGTTCGGGAGCAATAAATAGGAAAGGGAATTCTTGGTTGTGTCTCATTGGTAAGGCATGGAGACTGTGGAGAGCTGTGGAGGCTCTGATGTCCCACTCTCCGTGGAGGGGGCAGAAGGCATCACACTGCAGGAGTGCTTTGCATTGAAAACACTAGATGTAGAGAAGTCAGAGAACTATAGAGAAGCACAAATTTATCTTCCGGAAACAGTTTTATCTTGTATCATACTGTTCTTTCTCAGCTGTTGCATCTGTTTTATTAGGCAGTCAGATAGGGAGGGTCCCTTTTGTAGGCTGAGGTCTCCTTGGAGATATATTATTTTGCACAATTTAATCCCTAAAGTCTGAATATTAAGGAGATAGTATAAAAGCCACCTTTTGAAACATGACATTTAGACTGTTACACAGCCTTCAGTGCAGACCTAGCTATCTTTTCTGCTGCTGATGCTGTTCCTAGCTGGTAGATTCTGTTAAAATGCTGGGAGACAAAAGAGGGAGACAAAACCTCTTATCTAAATAGTACGTTGTTGTGGTGGTGGTGGTGGTGTGCGCCTTCAAGTAGTTTCCAACTTATGGCAACCCTCAAGTTAGCCTATCACAGGGTTTGCTGGGGGCTGAAGGTGTGTGACAAGCTGAAGATTACTCTGTGGGTTTCCATGGCCAAGTGGGGAATTGAACCTTGGTCTCCAGGGTCATAGTCCAATGCTCATATGGCTACACCATACTGGCTTTCAACAGGCATTATATCTCCACAGATGGCGCTTATCTATTTAAATATTAATTTAGCTACATTAAATAGATGCAGCTCATCTGAGGAGATACAATGCCTATTGTAGAAACATGTAGTGTATACTACAATGTGTTGCAATGCCTGTATGTTTCATCTGCAGAAATTATAAGATGTGTGATTTCTTACATGAAATGTGAAGTCAAAATATAAAATGTAAGATGTGTGCCCAGACAATGCAAAATCTATGTTCCTTTCCAAGGGTGTGTGTGTGTCTGTCTATTTTAATAAAATATCCTAAAAGATCATTAAGCCGCCTGCTCATTCTCCCATGTTAAAAAACCCTTAGATTCCAAGACTTAAGAATGCTGAAGTAAAGTGTTGGTGCCAATTCTCTCTGTTCGAATTATACCATTGTTCATGGGAGACCAGGTATACAGGTGATGACACGAGGGACCCTCAGATAAAGGCTGGCTGACAAATAGCAAAGAACTTTCAATCCCTCAGTTTTAAAAGATGAGATGGGGAACCACATCTGTTTCACACTGTTACATCTGCCTACAGTTCTGCTTAGAATTTAGATACAGGTTAAATATTGTAGACATAGTCAAAATCATAGTGGTGCCTGCTGGTAGGCATTTTCTGGGCATGACTGATGAAAGTTATCTGTGCCCAACAATAGGCCCTTTCTGCACGCGGTTATTAAGGCAGGCCAATGCGTCTTGCCACGGAGGTCTTCTGCACCTTGGAGCGGACTAGGTTCAGTTTATTTACCTTCGTTCCACATATAATTCCAACTAGATGCTCCCTCATGTGGTGGTAAAGCGCACTATTTGAAAATCAGAAGAAATCGATTTTTCAATTTTCCAGATCGATCCAGTTTGTACCTTCACAGTGGTACAGACATGTACATTCGTGCCAATGCGAATTGGTGATCAGGGGAGGGCTCATGGGAGGGGCCAAGGGGTAGTACGGACTTACGCATGTATGCAATGACATACTAAACCATGCAAAAAGAAAGGGGGGGGCAATCACAGCCAATGGGGCAGGGTGAGGGGAGTAGCGGGAGTGGCCACGGTGGAGGCAGTGTGGATTCATGAACTCGCACTCCTCCAAATCAGAATGGAACATACGCAGTAGCTGTGCGGAAGAAGATGAGGGAAAGTCCGCCTTGTTTTGAGCCCAGAAATTCGGGTAAGAAATGGCACAAACCGATTCACCAGCCTCGTGCGGAAAGGGCCATAGTGGTTTAGTGAGAGGTGAGGTCCTGTGCAAAATGTTCTTTTGCCAAAATTGACTGGATTGTTATATAAGAACATGTGGAAAGTCCTGCTGGGTCTTGCCAGAGTACATTGATTACAGCCAAAACATCAAAAAGTTATCTTTTTGCATGACAGTTCCCAGAGCTTCATGCTGGCTGGGAAATTCTGGAGCTGTATTCCAGAAAAGGAACATTTACAAGTTCTGGTACTAAATTATAACACAAACTTTTGAATACAATGCAACATATATTTTACTGTATGACATGAATGTTTTCATTACAATCAATGAGTGCATATTTTGGAGTTATAACTCTCTAGTCAATGCAAGATATGTATTAGCTATCCAAATGAAATTATTATGCTGCCATTTTTGTATCACCATAGAAAGCTGTTTGAACAGGCTTGTTTCATATCTTCTGCCCAGCTACTGTAACTAATGCTCACAACTGGCATAATTGTTTTAGTCCAAAAGAAGGTAGCAAATTTTTTCTGTGACAGATACTAGAACTTTTTTTTTTTAAAAAAAGCTCTAAAATGAATGTTTTCTTCAGGTTGATACACACAGATGGATGAAATCCTCCATTACCTCTTGGTACAGATGTATTTATGCAAGTTTACAAGTGTTTTTGTGAAAACTGGGTTTTATATTTGAACGAGTAAAAAGTATTTTGTAGATAAACCTGTCTCTCCTTGATAACTTCAGCATTGGATAGGTGAATGTCTGAAATATATAGGAGCTAGCAATTAAAAATGCACATTGTTTATGTTGGTTGGTAGGTTGCAGCTGCTCAATCAAGGCAATTTTTAGGTACACATCTAACATTACTTTCTACCTGAATGAATGCCTGGCATTAGGCATCTAGCCTTAACTGAGATCCAGACCTCTCCATATAAGAGTTCTGCGGAGGGAGGGAGAGACAAAACTTATTTGGACTAAAAACCCCAAAATTTCCAACCAACATGGCCATTTTCCAAGCTCTGACCTTCCCATTGCAGACTCTTACACTGCTCAAAGACTGAGTACCTTCCAGGTGGGTGGTATGATGAACTGCAGTTGGAAAGGAAAATCCACAATGTTTCCTATAGCTTGAAATGTTTTTTTTTTTTTTTAAATGGTTACAGTTCTGGATCCCAGTTGCAGAACACAGTTGCAGTTATAAGGTAGAATCCTGTTGGGGCATTGTTGTTAATTACCATCACGTTTACTTTGACTTATAACAACCCTATCAGTGAGAGACCTCTAAGTCTTCCTGTTGTCAACTTAGGGCCTTAGCTTCCTTGATTGAGCCCATCAGCCTCGAATGCAATCTTCATCTTTTCTTATAGCCTTCTACCTTGTCAAGCATTATTGTTTTTTCTAATGAGTCATACTCCTAATATACCATAAAATGATATGGGGCATTGTGCTAGCATAAAAATAGTTCTGTAAGTAGTTGCACTGTTCCAGAATTTGTGTGAGTGTGGTCCTTTGTGCATCCAGTTACTCTGTAAGGACACACAAAGCTTGCTCTCACTTTTCATTTAGTGGGTGGTGAGCTAATTCTGTGTTGTACAGAGGGCGAACTCAAGGTTTTGGCATTCATTACACAATCATTTGTGCAACTGTGGGATCCAGTGTAAATATACTGACATATGTTTACACCGTGCTAAAAACATACAGGATCTTGGGTGTATTTGTGATTTTTACAAAAAAATTCTTTACATACCCATTTCTCAAAAGTAACAAAAATAGGAACTTTTAATAACTTAAAAAAACAAACCCTGAATGCTACAAACTATTAGCCTGTGCTACAAAGTGCCCTCTCTTCCCATCTATCTTGCCCTTCTTGTCAGCATCCAGAACAAAGTACAGACCAGCATAAAGCACAAGACAACACATTTGCTTCACTATTTAGTGACACAACTTTCCTGTAACTATAACAGTAACTTAAAAAAAATTAAAAGGTGGAAGGGAGGTAGAGAGGAAAAAGGAATGCAGAAGGAACTTTGAGACTAGCTTGTTTTTATTTTAGTATGAGCTGTCATGGATATAAACTCACTTTTTCAGATGAAGTGCAGAGTGATAGCCAGGCCTGTAACAGGATCCAGAAAGATACAAATCATGACCCTTGCCATAAATTTTCAAAGGGCTGCCTGAGGTGATAATAGGTCTTTCAGATCTTTACAGTGGTTAGGTCAGTGTTGATGTGTAAAAGCAATAAATGTGCTTACAGTTTCCTTGGGTTCAAAATCTTCTCTGAGAATATTCCTTTTGTTACATTTGCAGTGACAAGGACTCTTGTATTAATACATGTAGTGTGCCATGAAAGTTGCCTTTGCTCATGCCTCTGCTCATGGGTTGGAAAGTGTAAATATAATTCAATTCTTTATCTCCCAAAATTTAGATACATCACTGCAGTTCCACCATATATGTTGATGTTTGTTTGTGTGTGCCTTCAAGTCGCCTACCAACTTATGGCAATTCCACGAATTCCATAGGTTTTTCTTAGACAATGAATACTTAGAGCTGGTTTTTTCCAGTTCTTTCCTCTGAAATTTAGCCTCCAGCACCTGCTAATTATTGGAAGACTCCCTTCTAAGCACTAAGCAGAGCTGATCCTACACTAAGCAGAGCTGATCCTTCCAAGAACAGATGGGATCTGGTGCCTTTAGGCATACCCTGCAACATTACATAGATGAAAACTTGGACATGTATCACCAAGCAACATCAGAGTGAGGTCCAGATGGTAAAAGTTATTAATGAGGAAGAACAGACAAGCTAGGAAAGATTGTACGTTTGCTTTTCTCCGAGAATACTGGGAAGGAAAAGATTTCTCCCACTCCACTCCCTCTTATGAAAACTACTTTTGCAGTTTGAACTCTGCAGCAGTTGAAGTTAGTTGAGAACAAAGGAGGATAGTGGGAAGGGGAGAGAGAAACTGGGACATTTTAAAAGTAGCTGAAAAAGTGGGATGACAGGATTAATTGGGACTGTCCCTGCTAAATCAGGAAAATTGGAGAGTTGGTTACAGCCTAAAGCTGAGGTGAGACTTATAGATGTAACTATGTCTCTCTTTCTTCCATTTTGTGTAAAGCATATCAATTATGGTAATCTTTTGATACTACCCAGTGTTTTACTAAGGGTTCTGAGTGCATTTGCAACACATGCTTAGTAAATACATGACAGTTAGAAGTCGTGTTGTATCAGCAGTCCTTGCTATTAGCTATGCAGTCTGGGGCTGCTGGCAGTTGCAGGTCAGCAACATGCGAGGGCTGCTAAACTCAGCATTGTGCTCTTGATGCAGTACCAGCAAGATGGAGCCACTGAGTGTTCCATTATTCTGACTATTTCAGGTACACCTTAGTTAAAGCCTTTCTTGTCTTCTGTCTAGTCCAGAAGTTTTTTTTTTATTTCAGCATTTGCATTGGGAGGATGATGTAGGAGGGCTGGAGAAAGAGACTTTCAGTGCTGGATCTCAGCAGCATGCCCCCAGTAAACAATGCAATAAAGTTTGACCCAGGAAATAATGGGTTTCTACTCTGGATGATCCTGCACAGCTGTATGTGCTTATGTACAACAGGCAAGGTAAACAGCTGCATCCAGAATCACTGAGCATGTGTGCAGAGCAAAACAGAAAGAAAAGGAGAAGGCAGGTTAGCTTGGCACACCTTCTGCTGTGTTGAAGAAGCATTGATCTGTAAGTTTCATTACCAAAATGGAAATCATAAGAAAAGTGGAGGCTGTTGAAAGAAAAGGAAAATCATCCCAGGATGTATTTTGGAAGAAGCTTTCAAGTGGACTCTGGAAGATTCAAAATGTTTTTCTTTTCTTGTGCTGACTTGATTGTTTCATTTTACATGTGCATTAAAAGTTGGCCAAAACATGTTGGTGTAGGAACCAATTCCTTTCCATGTTATTTCTACATCAGATTCCAAAGTTTCTGTTAAAAAAGTTAAGTCCAGGAACACTTTACTTTATTAACAGAGTTATCCTTGGACTGTCTACCTCAGACAAGACCAGTGCTTAATGACAAGATGTCTGCCATTTGAAGAACTATCCGGCCCATGTCTGGCTTAAAGATATAGATCTCAAAGAAAATTGAAGTGGACTTCTGCCTTCACTCATCAACAGTAAGCAGCACAAATATTGCTAAATGAGCAGGCACATAGGTCACAGATGTGCAGAATTTTTACTTTTAAATCAGTTGTTCCCAAACAGTTTTGGTTCCCAGGCCACATCCCTAGCTCCCCAGCCCCCAACAAACACTTCTTTCTTGGTATTAGGTCTACTGTGAATTCAAAACAATCTTAACGCTGTAAGTGTACGTATGTATTTCAGAAATAAAACTTTAACATAGTACACTAATTTATTTAGCTGTTTTAGCAATATGAAAGGGTACATTGATTCCATTTCAACTGCTGTAGTTCCATCCTATGGAATCCTAAGATTTTCAGTTTTGAGAGGGATGTTTAGAATTCTCAGCCAGAGAGCTCTAGTGTCTCACCAAATGGTAAAGCCCCAGTATTCAATGGGATGTTGTCATCATGACATTTAAAGTGTAATCATAGTCCTATAACTGTGAAGTGTGAAAGGGATCTAGTAAACACCATATCAAGGGTCGGCACAGTGTGATTCTTTGGATGTTTTTTGACTTCAGTTCCCATAAGCCCCATCTAACATAGACAATAGAGATGAATACTGAGAGCTGCTATCCAATAATATCTAGAGGGCTGCATTATGTAAAAACTCCTGTGTGAACAAGTTCTGGTTGTTCTATAGTATTAGGTATGTGATTATTTCCTAATTTTCTTCTCAAATGAAGCAATGAGTAATTTTAGCAATATTTTTCTTGCTGTGAGAAAGTATTTGAAAACGTTGCCGTTTTCAGACACTATTTGCAGTTCAAGACTGACTTCGCAGAAAATTTACATGTGGTTGTTTTGCACAGGAAACAACATTTTATGTGTAAGAAACAGCATTTTATATGCTGAAAATGTTGTAGTACATATATTATTTTGTACAAAATAACCATGTATGGTTTATAGAATAAGTCCCAAACTGCAGAGATTCTCATTAGTCCATGATTCTTCTCATTAGGGCTTCTCAACATTTGAGGAAGATGGTATTTGATAGTTTTTCCAAACACTTTCACATATTCTTCTTGTCTCTATTTTTTATGACCTTGGATCTGAAAAGTTACTGTTATCATGAGTTGCAACTTGCTCCCTTCATTGAAGCATTCTTAGTTGCCAAATGATTTGGAAGTTGTGATGTTGATAAGCTTTCTGATTAGCCAGGCCAGTACATGCCAGGGCTAGGGAATATGTGGCCCTGTAGATATTATTGTACCACACATCTTAGCCTCTGCTGGTGAATTGTAACCCAACAATGTCTGAAAATGTTCTGATATGGGCTAAAATTTGTGCTAAATTCTCTGTGGCCAGTAGATGGCAATCACTACTTATTCATTAGAGTCCCAACATTTCTTTTGCAGTTCCGGCCCCAGAGCTTGGAACATGCTGATCAACCAAAACTTCCTAATTGAATAACAATGCACAGTAACATGTTCCCCATAAATTAGAGTGAAGAATGATACCTTGTTCCTTTTACATGTGAAAAATATCAGATGCACGATTCCCTGTAAATTTGCTGGCTGATGGTTTCCCTGGAAAATTACTTAGTATACAAAGTAATAAGTGATGTTGCTGTTTAGAAACAAAAGTTCTTTTCTCTTTTGGGAAAATGTTCAGAACATCTGTGGGATTGTGCTTCCTGTTTGTCAACCACATGCTATTGCTACCAATAATATGGACAAATGAGTCTGAATTTTCTTCCACAATTTAAAAAAAACCATTATCATGGGAAAACCCTTCAGTAAACCTTGAAAAATATAGGTAAAATATTGAAACCTGATGTATTTTACTGTTTGTACACTGGACTCTGTTAATGCAATTTTTTTCTTGTTCCACATCACAAGTATAGCTGAGGCAAATATAACTCTTAACATGAGTGGATTAAATCTGTTATTTTTTTTAGAATTTGCAGAAGTTTGAGTATATCCTTATAGATATTTAACTGGGAGGATGATTTTTATAGCTTGGAATAATTACTTTTTTGGACTGCAACTCCAGGAATCCTCCAGTCAACATGTTCAGGGCCATGGTTATAATCCAAAGAAGTAACTTCTCCAAGTTCTAATTTGTCCTAGCTAAAAACAAACAACAACAAGAACCACACCATGTGAGCAGAAGTAGAAAATATGTGGGCCCTCCAGATATTGTTGGCTTGTAGGCCTAGCCAGTGATGAGGGATCATGGGAGTTGCAGTCTTTGAACTTCTGGAGGTCCATGTGTTTCCACTCCTTGGTTCCGAGGCTTGTCTTCCTCCTCCATTATGTGCATCAGGTAGTTTAGCCCTAGGCTGGGTTCAGGACCATGAGATGTTAAATTGCAGCTCCTATCATTCCTCATACTTGTCAGTGGTGGCTTGTGTTTTCCCACCCCAGTATTCAGCAGACCAATTGATTGTAAGGTGAGGATGGGAATCATGTTGCTCATGAGATACTGTTGAACTGTAGCACCCCAACATTCCTCACCATTGGCTATCCAGGCTAGGGTTTCTGGGAGCTATAGTCCAGCAACATCAGAAGAGCAACACAGTTCTCACCCCTGGCTTCAGGTAAAAGCACTCAAGTTCCTAATTTAAAATAGTGGATGATGATAGCTTTCTGTGAAATATGAATTAAAGGGCAGTCATTGCAGCAAAGTGAATTTTCCTTGCTACATATTGTGAATTTTAATACTTTTGTTAATTTTTGGGTCAGATAATCAACTTTTTAAAACATGTGCATTTGCCCATTGATTTGTTTTACTTCTCTTTATTTCTGGAAAAGACAAAATAAAAATAAAAGACTCAAGAAAACAATGATACATAAAACAGTCTATTCTTGGCATGGGCTTCATTTTCCATCCATCCGTCTCAATAGACGTGGGATCTCTGGGAAAATAATTGTATATATAGCTCCAGACAATGAAATAAAAGAGCTAAACCAAAAAGAAGTTACTACATGTTATGCTTTTGAAGCTGAATGTAACAGGTACCAGACACAAGGGTATTGCTGAGGAATTAAAATAATGTGTTTTCTCCTCTCTGTTATTTCTGGTGATTTTACTGGAGTGATAATCTCATCATGTGTGATGGTTGGCCATAATTTTGCAGTACGGGGGAGAAGAAAGGAAACCTGTCTAGCCATGTGGTCCAATTCCTCACCAGCTGAAGGAGCATTTGCACATCTCTCCTGCCAAATCATATTCAGAGTTATGGTGGTCAAATTCAAAGCTCATGTGTCATTGCAACAGTCCTTATATTCTCCCAAAGAGAGTGCAAAAATCTAGCCAACTACTTTGATTTACATCATAGCCATTTTCACAATTTTCTTTTCCAGTAAGAACAGAGATGATTTTGGTGTGAAATGGGAAGAAAAAGGGAGTTTTGTGACTCCTTTTAAGACTAATCAACTTGTGTTCAGCATTGCCTTTCATGGACTGCAGCTCATTTCTTCAGAGGGAAGAACATCTATCTACTGATATATCTGAAGTGCGGTGTATTCCATAACTTTTATGCTGAAATAAATTTAGTCAAATGTGCCGCTAGACTTATCCTTTCCTTTATCTCCAACATGAACAGAGTTTTTATAAGACCAATGGGTCTTAATTGTCCATTCAATACTAAGCCATCCCAAAAAACCTCTGCATTATAACAGGAGATAAGTTGCATCATTATATTGCTCCTAGCAATATTCACATGCACAGCCAAAAACTACTTTGAATATTTCAGCTAAGCTTCTGGGGAACAGGGAAGCCTGGTCAGGTGGTGCTGGAAGATGACATCACTGTTCCTCCTAGTAGTAGGCGTATTGATTCTTGCAAGACTTGGTTTTACTACACTATTATTTCCAATCCAACATCTTTTGCTGAACATAATGGTAAAGTGCTCTAGTGATGGAATTTAGCAAGTTGTTGACCAGTGGGCCCTTCTATTAGGTCCACCACTTTGATTGAAGAACTTACTTTTTGGACTATTACTCCCCACATTTTTCAGTTTCTGGAATATAAAGCCTAGAAGCTGATCTTCTAGGCTGAATATGGACAGTCATAGCAGCAGCCAGATTCTATATGCTGTTAATTTCACAGGTGGGGGCATGATGGCTGAGAGGACTACTGCTGCATGGCAGCTTAAAGGTAAGTGGTACATCATTGTGATGATAGAGGATCCTGGCCAACAGGAGAACTTACCAACATGTACAGCTCCAATAGGCACAAAAGCTTTATTTTATATATATATTTAGTATAGTTAGGCCTCATAGTCTATCCTGCTTTGGTACTCCATGGGATAACAGCATTAGATCACCAGCTTTCCTGTGAGAACCTCAGAGAACATGGGCCTTGCTTTTGGTTGGCCTAGCTCTCTTGTTTCAGCATGGTAGGTCCTCAGGAGAGTAAACCCGTACTTAGCTCAGGAAACAAAGGAGGAACCAAGCTAGTCCTGGGTCATACATATTATCCCAAAAGGTGGGTCTACCCATGATGCCAATGCCTCTGTGGAAAGATGAGGAATTATTAGCTCAAAAAGGAGGCCTGCAAGAGGGGGGTCATTTCCAGGATTTTTTCATCTACGTATACCAATACTAATGTGGGGATACAAGTTGGAAGTTAAAAGAATGTTTTATTGGGGTCACAAGCACACACAAGATTCAAGCAGACTAATGAAAGAAAAGGAGAGAAAAATTGGACAGTGACGAGTTAGGACGAAGTGGGCGATATATCCCTATCCTGAAGAGAAGAGATAAAGCAATGTGGCTCAGACTAAGGGTAGCATAAGAATGGGAATCTGAGGAGCAGAGGGACAGCCTACACCCAGTGTACCATAGACTGTTTGGCCAGGAGCCAGGATTTAAATACCCTTTTTCTGCCCTGAAGGGGGAGACTCTGGTAGAGCAAGCAAGAGGATCCGGAGCTGGCTAATGGTCTTAGCATTAGACGACAAAACACTGATGGGAATCAATGATAGCTTCTTAATGTCTGGGCAGGTGAGGGAACAAAAGGGCAGCAGGAAGAAGGTTGCAGGGCATTAGTAATTGTTGCTTTGTCTGGAAGTTTCAGTGACTATTGTCTTCTAGGTTTGGTCTATTGAGAGAACCATTTTCTCAGACTAATCCTCAGTGAACTTGTGACCTACCTTGAGGTCCCTTCTGACTTACTTTTGCATGTGTTCAGTGAGTCCTCTTTGCCAGCATGGCTTTTCAGCCATAAATGTATAATTTTTATTTCATGCCAATTAAATAACATTCATTGCTGATTATATCATGGAATGGGGGGTGAACAGGATGGTAACACAGAGAATCCAGAGGAACAGTTGAAGCACTCCAGGTTTGAAGAAAAAACTGTGTGCGTGTGTCAGAAGGCAGTCAAAGAGTAACAGAAGAATCCTAAAAACAAGGCAGGGTTCAGATATCTAGAGAGTAGGAACCAACATAGTGCCAAAGATGGTGACGCTGTAGTTCCATAATGTAGACATAGCCTTTGCTGTGTGAATTTATAGCCAGCTGTAACTCAAGACAGCTGGATTCATTGTCTCAGCATTTTCCTGTTGAGGCAAGCCACACCCTT
The DNA here is from genome assembly GCA_948474755.1 of Ctenosaura bakeri. NCBI lineage: Eukaryota > Metazoa > Chordata > Lepidosauria > Squamata > Iguanidae > Ctenosaura > Ctenosaura bakeri. The sequence goes on from CAOLHI010001600.1 coordinate 326,775, forward strand.
GCCTGTGCTTTTGTTGCTGTCATTTTATTCTATGACACTCTAAATGATGGAGTAGTTTAGCCTCCAGCTCCCTCTCTTCAAGGACACTGTGATGGTTCAGGCTGTGCTTTCAGGGCAGGACTCCAACCTCCCTGGCTCTGACTGAAGCCTATCTGAATTCACTCTCCCTCATCTGAGAAGGTCATCTTTAGGCTGATAATGACGTTAGCTAAGAAGAGTGTGAGAAACAAATTGTTGCTTGCTTTTTTTTTTTTTTTTGATGTTCTGACAACTTCATGAATATAGAGATAGGCTACACCTGTGTAAGAGGATTTTCGTAATTTAGAATACCGCAGTTTAAAGCCCTGTGTTTGAAATCATATATTGATCTTGCTACTCAGAGTGATGGCCCCTGTAACAATACTGGTTCTTGACCTATTATCTGCTGGTTCCTGGTAGGTTTCCAGGGAAGAAAGAAAGAATTTCATTCAATGGATATAGATTTAATGCTGGTTCCTTGCACACTCTGAAAAAAATGCCCACCCCCTATATTGTATAGCCTGAGAAGCACAGTCTAGGGGTTTAAATGTATGTTATTAGAGGCCAATGTCACAAGTTTCCTGGGTGTGAGGGCACAGCCTCTCATTCCATTGCAAGATGAAGCTGGAATCCAGTCAGTTGAGGGACCTCTAACTGCCTTTCTTCCTTATGAAACACTTGCTGCATCTGTTAATCACCAACAAAGGTCATTTTGTACCGGCAACACATGCTAATTTCAGTACCAAACACTATTTTGAAAAGCTCAGAGTAGTCCTCCTGATGTGCCAGACAAGAGGTGAGCAAAGCATGACCTACAGGTTCCATACAACTCCCAAACCTTCTTCTGTACCCCCAAATATCCTTGGACCCCTCAAGCCCCTAACCCCTATTTCCTCTGGATAATCAATTTATATTGCAATAAATGTACAGTTTCTTTTGTGTGTGTGTGTGAGAGAGATCCTAACATTTTCTTCTCAAGGTAGCTTTTCTCTTCAAGAGATAACATAATTTGGAAACACCTAGAGGGCCACATGGTCCCTGCCTTATGACATCCACGTTATAGTCAATTCAGAACAAACTATACATGTATTCGGAGTGCATATTGTAATGACATTGTTAAAAATCTATTTTAGTCTGCAATCGTACACAGTGACCTGGGAGCAAGGCCTGTTGAACTCAGTGAGACTTACCTCTGAGCAGATATGCATAGAGTTGCACTGCTAATTGGGTTGTTTGCGCCTATACAGGGAAAACACCTTCTTTTTCTTTTTCCTCTTCTTCAGGCAGCCACTGTCATTACACGAGACTTAATGGAACACTCCTGTGACTTGCTGTCAGAGACAAACTGCATTGCAGAAGACTTTGTCAGATGGTTGCTGGGGAGCAAATCTTTCAGCTCTGCCTGGTTGATCTATGTTGTTTTCTTGCTGCTGCATGTTACTTTGGCTGATCATTACAAACTGCCATGCCACTGGCAGCAGAGGAACAAGAATTTTCGAAAATCAGAAACAGCCTGTCTTGGAGTACAGCGTATCCTTAGCCTGCAGGGTTTTAGGAAATGGATCCATCCATCATGGGGAATAATGCTAGTGGCTTAAAAGAGTAAGGCTTTCTCATGCTCTGGTTAATCCAAGGCTTCTAACCAAGGTTTCCTACTTTTTTCTCACTTAATTGAAGCATTTTGAACTGAAAAGTGTCAAAAACATATCCTACTTCATTTAAACCAGAATTTGTGTAGTAATACCAACATTATTTTTCCAGGCAAGTAAATAACAAGAATTCTCCCATTCTTTTTAATTAGGGTGAATTTTCTGTGATGAGAACCCAGGGGGTAGAGAACAAGGATTGTGGAGGGGACAGGGCATTTCCTGAATACTTCACAGATCAGGGCCCTTTTCATTCTACACAAATAAAATACGACAATTCCAGTTTAACTGCCATAGCCACTTCCTATGAAATTCTGAGATTTTCTGTTTAAAATTCTCAGTTTGAGAGCTGTAGTGCTTCACTCAACTACAAATCCCAGGATTCCATAGGAGGGAACCTCAGTAGTTAAAGCAGAATCATCATGTTATAGTTGCACAGTGTGAAAGAGTTTCAGATTGAGACAGCTGAAGGGACCTATGAGGCTTGTCCACTAGACGTTTCCCTTCTATGCTGAAAGTTCTGCGGCTCTCCAGATGTTCTTGAACTGCCACTCCCACCATTTCTATCCTAGCTAGGACTCATCTGCAGGGTCAGACAATTCTCACCTGTGGTTTAAGTCCTCCTGTACACTTCTTGTGGAGCATTTTGTTAATAATACCTCCCCTCCCCTCCTCCCCTTACACATCTGGAATTACAGAATGGGGTTTCCATAGATGAGTGTGTGGCCTAATCCATAGTATATTTGGTTTTTAAAACAAAGTCTTTGATAAAGCAAATGCTGTTAGAAGAGTTCAATGTAAATTGAAAGTTTGTTAAAACATCTTACTTGCCTATGAAGACAGAGAACACGGAGAAGCAGGCACACAATGTTGAAAGCAAGAAGAGACCCAAATGAGAGAGAAATTTCTAGCCTTCAGCTAGTTCCAAGGTTCTTAACTTGTTCTGGAGTCCATGGATCTGTTTCAGAAGATCCCTGATCCTGGTGGGGAAAAAAAAATCTCTTTGATTTTTTTACTGTCACTTTGCATTTTCTGTGTCACAGGAAATTTTTAGGTAAAATTTAATCTTTTAAGGCAGTGGTTCTCAACCTTCCTAATGCCGCCACCCCTTAATACAGATCCTAATGTTGTGGTGACCCCCAACCATAAAATCATTTTCGTTATTATTTATTTATTTGTTTGTTTGATAGTTAGTTAGTTAGTTAGTTATTTCCAACATCAAATAGATTGGAAACACTGCCCTAAATTACTGCTCTGGATAGACTTCTAATGCCTAAAAACTGGTAACCCTCCCCCCTTTTTTTAAGCACAGAAAGCATCCATCAATGCCAGAATTAAGGCAGTAGTTCTAGTTCTGAATGTTGGGTTTCCACAGTTCAAAAAGCCAGTCACTCCCAAAGGCAATGCCGAAACAGCCCACATTTTACACAAGGCGCAGGGAGGAAAGGACAGGGAGAGCGGAAAGATGGCGGCGGCATAAGCAGATGTGTTTTGTTTCCCTCCCTCCCTCCCTCAAAGGGAGCGCGATGCTGAACATACAAAAAGCGAGGAATGCAAGACAGTCAGGGCGAAGAACACAACACGTGCGTGTGGCAAGCGCCAAGGGTCCACGCACAACAAAAGCGAGAGGAGAAAGTCATCCTGGCTATTTCTGCACTAGACTGTTACAGCACTATGATTCCACTTTCACCATCCTATGGAATCCTGGGGTTTGCAGTTTGAAAGTGGAATCATAGCGCTATAACACTGGAAAGTGGAAATGGCCAAAGTCCACAGGATGGATCAGAGCAGCGCTTTTGGGTCAAAAAACAAACAAACAAAAAAAACCAACCAAGGAGCCTCGGGGGCTCTTGCTACACAAGCCGAAGCCCTTGGCTGATGCCCCCTGCTCCTTTCCCAACCAAGTTCTCAGTCTCGGAGGGACCGATCTCCCCCGTCAGATGGCAGGTCCGCCATAGGAAAGTTTCCCCCTTTGCCTGCTGGACCAAAGGCAACAGCCACACTGACAACTCCCACAGAGCGGTGTGCCCAGAATGAATGGGCGACCGGGTGATCACCGCTGCTGCAGCCCCGCCACTTTGGGAAGCAAGCGGAGCCCAGCTGCTCACTCACCCCAGCAAGCAACTCTGTTCACCGGCATGAATGAGCATGAGGCGAAGAGGGTGAGGGGACGGGGTCTTACCTCCCAGACGTCCCGCTGCAGCGCCATAAACCCTGAATGGGAAGCCCTCTGTGTGTGTGTGTGTGTGTGGTGCAGGCGCGAGCGTCCAAGCAGTGCCCGGCTGCTCACTCGCCCCGGCAAGCAACTCTGACTCTGCAAGCCGGCATGAAGGGGAAAGAAACACTGAAGGGGAAGCCCTCCGTGTGTGTGTGTGGTGCAGGTGCGAGTGTCCAAGCAGCACCTGGCTACGCCTGGCTGCACGCCTCCTTTCCCCTCCTGCCAGCGCGGGGTCTCCTCTCCTCACCTCCGCCTTAACGCTCCGGCTCCAGCTCTCTCCTCTCGGTATCCTCACCTCCACCTTAACATTCAGGCTCCAGCTCTCTCCTCCCGCTCTCCACACCTCAGGCTCCTCCAGTGCTTTCCCACCAGGCAGGGAAAGACGGGGAAACGCCAGCATGCCTCCTCTCCCCTCCTCTCAGCGCAGGGGTCTCAGAAGCACTGCTCCCATTGGCTGTGAGGCCACCTTCTTTTAAAAGGGGGGCAGGATTGAGGAGCGGCGACCCCTTTGAAATGGTCGTTCGACCCCAAAGGGGTCCCGACCCCCAGGTTGAGAACCACTATTAAGGTGTTCATTGTATTTTTTTTAATCCAGTATAAGTCTATGTGATGGAAATCAATTTTCAGTGTAATCAGATAATTGTATGCGATTTTTAAAATGTGTTTAATTGCTTGTTTTCTGGGAGCGAGGACCTGCAGCTGTTCTGATATTTTTAAACCTGAACCTCAGGAAGAACCTCCTGATGGTCAGGGCTGTCCGGCAGTGGAATATGCTGCCTGGGAGTGTGGTGGAGTCTCCTTCTTTGGAGGTTTTTAAGCAGAGGCTAGATGGCCATCTGTTGGGAGTTCTTTGAGAGTGTTCCTGCATGGCAGGGGGTTGGACTGGATGGCCCCTGTGGTCTCTTCCAACTCTACATTTCTATGATTCTATGATTCTATGAAAGATGTCTTGGCCTCCCCAAAGGTTAAGAATTCCTGAACTAGATGCTAGGCAGTACCCCTCAACACTTTACTGTGCTACTCTGGAAAGTTAGCAGGTGGCCCTTGCCAATATTGGGGCGAGGGGTAGTTCCTCCAAAGCTTTAAGAACATTAACTGTTAATTGTATCTTTTCTGGTAGCATCTGCATGCCATGCTGTTCCAACAAATGTATGCTGGAGGTTAGAACTAATGCTAATGCTGCTTTGGATCAGATAGGACCGAGAAATGTATATTCTCCCAGGTCACATGAAGCTTATGTGTGGACTCCTGGACCTCATCTAGACCAATCATTATTTAAAAAATAAAAATCAAGAAACATACCTCCAGAAGTTTCCAGCTGAGTGATTTTCCATATATTTACTGCTCTGGGGCTCTTGCATCCTAAAAGGCTCCCAGACAGTAGTGGGGAGGGGACAGAAGTATCTGGAATATAACTTCTAATTTAGGGGAAATTACCAGGTACAGCCTACAGTGGTTTGGAAAAGAGGCCAAAATGGGGCCTGGGCCATCTGGATCTTCCATGGCTGTCTACCCTTGGGTTAAGACCTGCACCATTTGAATGCCAGCTGTTGTGCTTTGCATCTAAAATCTGAAGCTAATGAAAAGGAATGTTTGGCCTGTGTAAAGTTCTCCACAAAACCAAAAAAGAGTAGTCTGTAGCATTGTTATTTATTTCATGATCAAGACCAGGTTGCTCTGTCTTGGTTAGTCTGGACTTTTACCATTCTAAGCTAAAATATCAAATGAATGTTGTGGATCTCTGCACTGGAAAACAGTGTTTTTAACAGCTCTAAGCAAATGAATTTGATGTTTTGTTTTGGCCTAGGTAAGTTCCGTGAAATTTTGGATAGAGGCAATGAGATTCATAGGTTTGGGGCATTGGAGGATGAAAAATCTCAATGAATACCATCATACAGAGTGTATAGAAATTTGTTATAGGTAGTGGAATAGATGATAAGCAGAACTTGCCAGAATCAATAGTGTAAGGGTGGCTTTTAAAATGGCTTTCTTTTTGGTGTTATTTTCTAAAAATGAATTAGTTTCAAGAGCAGGTGTACCATTTGTTCTCACAGCAGTCATTTGTATCTCAGCAAGTCTGTTTAAACTAGCAGAATCACCATTTGCTTTGACACCTCCTACCTACTGACAGCAAAAAAAGTACAGATACAACTAATAGTAGCAGCTGCCCACAGCTTCAACTATCAAAAAGCAATTGAGTTCCACTAGCTGTTTGTTAATAAGAAACTTTTGCTTAAGGAAAAGTACAGTGATATTTCTCCAACAAATGCTAGGTGGCAAGCATTTGTGCCTCCTTCCATACCTTAAAATAAAGTACTATATGAACTTCCAAATGCTATTTTTCTGAAAGAGTATTTCCCTCTTCAACATTTCCATTTCTACATGTTTATTACTGTTTGCATTGATTTTTGCCAAGGCTGTATTCAAAACCACTCTTTCTCCGTTCTTTTATTAGGGCTGAGGTGGATATAATTTTTCAGCCTGGTTTTGGACTGTCTGAAATGCAAAGAACTGGATAATTTAAGAGGGGACTTAATAGACCTCAAAGACATTCCTTAACTAGCATCATACTAAAAACATTTTGATTCGTGGTGCAGCAAATATGTTGTGGTATTCGGTCTTCATTAAAAAGTGAATGACCACGGTGCCAGGATGTGGGCAGTCTTAAAACACTAGTTTGCACATTTATGTCAATGTAGTGTTTTGGGAACTGACTTGCTTTTTACCATAAAAGTCATGAGGAGTTACTTGAAGGATTTATTCTGAAACTCTAAACTGAGTGTAAATTCCTGAGGATCAAATTAAGCTGAAGGTAAACAGCATTCTGAATAGAGTTTTAGTAAATGCAGATAGAAGCAAAGAGACCCTGCTTAAGGAAACATTTCTGGCATTGATCGACACTTCATCAAGAGGCTCAAAGATGCTGCACATGGATGATAAAAGACTATCTTTCATAATTTGATATTTGAATCCTCAAATGATGTGTTGTCAACCTCCTAATGAATAGTCAGCAGTTGCAGGATGAAATGATAGAAATGAAAAGTTGTTCTGTGTTGCTTCCAGGATGAAAGACCCAGTTCTTGATGTGTTACATTTGTACTGTGAGGTTTGTTTTGATCATGTAGGCTGCAGTGCCAATTCTGCTAAGGGCAGTCACTTCTGCATCACCTCAAGGGGGAAATACACAACAACAACAACAACAACAACAAAAGGCAAAGAGGACACAGATTTATGTGATATTTCTATATGCTAATTATATGTATAGAAGCAATGCTACAAAAGAAATGTGACAAACTAAATAGAAATAGAATAAGTCCCACAGCAGGAGGAAAAATGAGTGGAGGGAGATTACCTGGCAAGCATGCTTTTAAGCCCTGTCCACTTGTTAGGAAAAGGATTGGAAGCCACCTTGGGTCCCACTTTGGGAGAGAAGGTGGCATATAAATACAAAACGATAAATAAAATATTCAGTGTCCCTAGTTGTATATAGAGCATCCATTTCTAGGGGAAACTCTCCTATTCAGACTTTTCAATCCCCACATGGGGAGAGTGATAGAACCAGGGAAGGAAGGGCAAAGCTGGTGAGTTCTCCTCAAATCCAGAATCTTAATTCAATACATTTACTTGACAAGTGAATAGAGCTTAGTTAGGTGCTCATCTGATTCACTATACCTACCTGCCCTGTGACTCTCAGTGTAAAATATTGGGGTCTTGGGAATGGAACCCTGACTATGCCAACTTTAGGTATACTTGGGTCTGGCACCTAGCCCTTCTTGGCAGCTCTTGCCATGCCACCTCTCCCTGCCTTCTCTTTGATTTTATTGAACATGTTTATCACAAACTGTAGGTATTAATTTTTCCTCTAATCATATAATAAAAGCTTGTACAAGTTATAATCATTCTATACTATGACAATTATAATGAAAGCCTGCCATACCTAGTTAATTTAAATACTGAAAAATGATGAAGGATGCATTTTTCTTATAATGGATTTCCATTTGCTCTAATGGTGCATTTTCTTATATTAATTGCTTATACTAATTTTATGCTGAATTGTGAAATGGCTGTTCATGGGGAACAATGTATTGTGAAGAATGCCCTTTTAAAAAATAGCCAGCTACCTACTGTTTCTTTCAAATCTCTTATATTTTAAAATAATTCAGTTATTCTTTCTGCTGGAATTGAGCTGAGTAAAACCATTCATTTATTGTTTACAAGCTGTAGCATTTTGCTCCCGACAATGTGAGCTATAATTTAAAGACACAGAGTTCTACTTTTATTATGAATTTCTGGTTATTGTTACCCTCAGTGACTGTAATTCACATTCTGGCTTTAATCCATGTTTCCTGTTTCATTTTCATGCTTGGCAAACACAGAGAGAGGACTCAGAAGTGATCTGTATAAATTGACATGCCTCAAGCCATGTTGTATTTTAATCAGTTTCATTTAGGGAAAACATCTAGTACAACAGCTCAGATGTCAGCTTGTTCTGTTGTTGACTTGGCTGACAATTTCTGTCTAGTCCAATCAAAGTTATAATTTGTACTGAAGTACCTGTGTTGGCACAGAGGCATCTTTCATGCAGCCATTGTTAGTACCCCACTGGATTAAGAAACCAGCCAAGCCTTTTAATTGTTTCAGCCAGCCTGTTAGTGCTATAATTTTTTTAAAGCTAAGCTATATAACCCAAGTGGGATCCCCAGAGATATCTGGCTGGTTATGACTGGAAACAAGAGGCCAGCCACAGCTTGGAATTGTCTCTTTTTGGATTGCAGTTCCCCAAATCCCCTAGCCACTGGTTATGCTGCCAGGGATTTTGGGAACTTTAGTCCAAAAACTAACTTTCCTGAGATCTGGCTAATTTGAATGGCTTTTAAGAAAAAAGGGAAGCTATGTACAGTTAAAAGGAATGCATTGAATGAGTATTGGTAATTTCAACACATAGACCTAAATGTTTTGAGAAGGCCACGAGAGGGCACTAGAGTGTACCTGATGAGTCTATTTCATACAAATCCCATTTGAGTGAAGAAAAGGTTCTCTACAGGAGTTCATTTCAGGTACCATGGCTGGAAGATTAAATCCCCATCTGGTCAACAATGACAGAAAAATGTCATTTTAGGTACCACAATAGGAAGGTTAAATCCCCCATCTGGTTAACAATGGCAGATAAATGTCTACTCAAAGTCACAGATGTGTGTTCTTAAAGTAGATGATAAAGAGCATTTCAAGGCTTTGCCCAACAGAGTTTGCCTTGACATGAAAGCAAAGAGTAGGAGTTTGAACTGTATTGACAATAATGCATCAAGCAGTAAAGAAGGGAAGATGGAACAACAAGGTTGCTTTATTTGGAAAGAAGGAGGGAAGGGAGTGCAATGGGAAAAGAGACCAGAAAAACTCAGGTGATGGGGGTTAGTTTAAAATGTGGATCCTTTAAAATAAAAGTGATTGGCCATTTCTAATGAAAATGGTTGCATACACTTTAAGCAACAAGTTTCCTTTTGAAAATGTCTCTGCTTCCATAGGAAAAAATTCAGTAAAGTTTTTGCATAAATCATATTTGACTCCAGTGCAACTGGACTCTTTCCCCTCTTTGCAAGCCAGGCTGTAAAATTAAAGACTCTTTAAATACCCTAAAGGCACCAGATCCCATCTGATCTTGGAAGCTAAGCAGAGCCAGCCTTGGTTAGTACTTGGAGGGGAGACTGCCAACAAATATCAGTGCTGTAGGCTGTATTTCAGAAGAAAAAATTGGCAAACCACCTCTGAGTACTCCTTGCCTAAGAAAATCTCATGAAATTCATGAGGTCACCATAGGTTGACAGGTGACTTAAAGGCACACACACACAACATATATGGTGGAACTGTAGTGAATGTAGATGCAATTTAGACTGCATCTAAATTGTGGGATGCAGTCGTTTCTGAAATAAATAATGCCACTAACCAGCAGCTTGCAAAGACTCCAGAACTGGCCCTCCTGGGTTTCTTTCAAGGAGACAATGCAAAGGCATCTCACAAATTCTTAATTGGTTATTTATCAGTAGCTGCCAGACTGGTCATCACTTGATTTTGGAAAGATCTAAAGGGGATTTCTAGGACAACTTGGTGTAATAAGGTATGGCAACTAGCTCTGATTGAAAAATTAACTGACAAACTTCAAACAGGAAAAGGATAGAAAGAAAAACACAATCTTATTGTGATTAGGAGTTGTTTTCTTGCATATATGGAAAAGACAGTAATAATATTGATATTCCAACAATATTCAAATATTTTTTGGCTGATCACATAAGGAAACACTTTTGACATTTTTTATTTTTGTATTAAAAGTGTGTAACTTAATTGAAATTGTAATTTTTCAGACCCCTGTTGGTGGTGGAGCGATATGATGTCAATACATTCAAAAACATAGCTGTATTAGTCTGTATCAGTACACAGAGGGATCTGATATCATATACCCTCCCTCATTCCACAAATGAAAAGAGGGACACATGTAGCCAAGCAGTATCAGAGTGTGGTCAAGATGGTAAAAGTTATTAGTGCAGGAGAACACATAAGCTAGGAGAGAGGCTGTAGCAGTTTGCTTTTGCCTCAGCCTACTGGGAAGGGCATGATTCCACCCTTCTTCTCTTTCCCCCAACCAAGTTAATTGAGTGCCAACTACTTCTGCATTTTTACTCACTTCAGAGCAACTAAAGTAAGCTGAGAACAAAGGGGAGAAGAGGAGGAGGAGAGGAAAACTGGAGCATTTAAAAAGCAGTTGAAAAAGTGGGACAATAGAAGATTAATTGGGACTGCCCCATCAAATCAAGTTAGTTGGAGAGAACTCAGCAACTCTGAGACTAACTGAAGGAAATAAATTTGTATCAAAATCTTTTGTAGACTCAGACTACTTCAGCGGTTATATCCGATGAAGTAGATTGGAGTCTACAAAAGTTTATGTTACAAATGTCTTTCTCACCGTTAGTATCAATGGTGTTACAAGATTGCTGTGTATGATATTAGCACAATTGTTCCTATTGGCAGATTGCTAAGTCAATAAATATTGATAGTATTGCCTCCATTTGTAAAATGACAAGCAGGTAGCAATGTCTGAAGTGATATACAATGGAAAAAATGTGAGCATTTGAGAAAAAAAAGAAAGAAAAACAACTATGAAAATGTTTACTTCACTTTTTGAACTCTTGTGTGTCCTTTTCAGCTTCCTACAAATTGCATTTTGTTACTTCTAGATGCCATAATGCAAAATGTATGAATCAAGACAGAGGATCTGTAGAGAAGCCATACACCAAAAAGATTGTGAGAGGAAGCATAAGAGCCTTGAAATAACAAGTTAGAAATAACTAATTGCGCCTTTTATGGTGGAACACTAACTATTAAGTTATACTGATAAATAATGTGATCCAAAACATACGAACCAGAAAAAACCATGCATAACTTCAATTAAAGAAAAAAAAAAAAGGAAGAATGGTCAATTACTCTTTCAATCTGGGGACAGATTGTACAGAATAGAAGTAGGAATCTGGAGCAAAGGAAGATGGGGATTGAACTTCTTTAGTCTTACAGTGATTTCTATTTTCTTGTACCTTTTTGCTATACATATAACTCTAATGCAAATCTCAGAGTTCCAGGGAACTTAGTTCTACATAAGCATGCTAGTATCACAGCTTTAAAGTATGGGCCCCTTAGGGTCACAACTACACTGTACAGTTGCTGTTTCCTATCCTACATTCTCAGTATGGGGTGGATTGGGAATCAAGATTAATTGTTAATTTAATAAATAAATCTTCCCTCCCACCATATGCTCAAGTGTCGTGTATATTTATGTCCCTTCATTATCGCTGGTCATCTTTCCCATTTAACCGAGAAGAGAGCTATCCTTCTTATTGGCTTGGTTAATGAACCAAGGATGGTAATATATCTCATCCGAGCCATGTTTCATTTTCCATTGGATTAAGGGGACTAAGAGTACTACTCACTTCAAATCAGGCCTGATGATTCATCTACTACATAAACGAAGCCCTGCTTCAAAATGCCACAAAATTTATCTCGGCTTTTCATGTCAATCTTTCTCCACTGTAACATCATCAATCAGCCAGATTGCTCTCATATTTCATTATGTTTCCATGGTGATTTGTCCTGCAAAGTTAAAAATAAAGTCCCTGTTCTGTTGCTGAAATTTGGAGGCTGAAAGTCTCTCCCTGTAATTGCCTGTTAGCTGTCTGGATGAGAAAGCACTGATAGACACAGATATGCATATAGATACAGTTGCGAATAAGAATATTTACAGAAATGGCATGGTTGTTGCAAAAGAGATTAAATATTGAAAAATCAGAGAATTATATTCCAAAAATTCTACCCAGTTTTACACTGTCTCATTCTATTTTAATCAATTTTCATTTCTCCCCCATCAACCTTTCTGATACGAATTCTTACATAGACAAATATTTCATATCCTTATACCCTAATATTTCACAGATGAAATCAGGACATGTGTATCCAAGCAATATCAGAGTGTGGTCAAGATGGCAGAAGTTACTAATAAGGAAGAACACACAAGCTAGGAGAGGCTGCACCAATATGATTTTCCCTGAGCCTACTGGGAAGGCAAGACTCTGCCTCCTCCTCCCCCCCCCAAATTAATTGAGTGAAAATAACTTTGACACTTTAAAACCAGTTTGCAGCAATTTAACTAAGCTGAGGACAAAGAGGAAATGGGAGGAAGAGACATAAAAAGGGGCATTTTAAAAGCATCTGAAAAAGTGAGATGACAGATGATTAATTTTCCTTGTCAAACTTGTGACAGTTGAAGGGTATTAGAGGGTTATGTGTGTTCCTAATTGGTGTTTAGTTCATATAATGAAGGCTGGCCCAAGATACTTTGCTTCCTGGGATGAAAGACAAGATGATGTTCTTTGTATTCTACTTATGGAAGCTGATTGGGCAGATAGTTGAAACACATATGAAGGTCAGAGACTTGTTGATGGGCGGTAGTGCACATCTCATGATGCTTCCACAGCCAAAACCCTCTGCCATCCAAAGCAGATCTTTCCCTCTACCTAATGGCAGTACTTATCCTGAATGTATCTGATAAGGCATATATAATTGGCCCTCTACATTCATGGGTTTAACGTTCACAGGTTTGATTATTTGCAAGTTTCTCCAATCCCTGCTCCACCTCAAGTCCTTCCCTCTTGGTGGCTCCAATCAAGTTGCACAGTCCTTTAAAAACCACCTTCTGGTTCTCCTCATCCTCCACCAGAAGCTGCCTGGACAGCTAAGGGCAGATCTCAGTGCATTTTCTCAGCACCACGAACCCTCTCCCAATGCTCACTCACCTGCCACTCACCCAAAGGAGGAGATGGGCAAGAGAGGAAGCATAGGGCTACCATGCCAATCCACTCTATTTCCCTGTTTTTTCCCTGACCCAATTTGGACCTGGACACCTGCCTTCCCCACCACGCCTCAGCCCCCTTCCCACAGACAAATATGCACATTTTGATATTTGCGGGTTTTCCACTTTTGCAGAGGTCCTGAGCCCCTAACCTCAGTGAATGTGGAGGGCCAACTGTAAGTATTTTTCTAACACTGTCTAACAGTTGGAGCATAGTCTTTACATTTAGCAAATGTTTCAAATGTAAATATTGCCATCTTCCCATAGAGGAAAGTTAAACTGCTCTTGTAGAGCTGAAAAGGGCAGAAACTCATTGTCCCCACCAAGTATTTGATTTAAGGTAACAATCTCATTACCTGCCCACACTTCCCATAAAAATGTTTTATCACGATTCTTCAAATCCGTATTCTCCCATAGGGTCAATTTAGCAGAAACTTATTGATCAAATTGTAGTTGATGAGAGAATAATTGCCATACAGTACTAACATCTGAAATTGTTGGCAAGGTGTTGCCGTTTTTTTAAAAAAATAAGATGAGAGTCAAGTGCTGTCCATTTAAATAAAGTTACCAATAATGGATATTCCAGGATGCCCGTGGTGGGTTACTTTCTTTAATTGCAAAAATAAATACAAGGCCAAAAATAAATGCAAGACAACAAATATGCCTGATAGTATGTGAGAAGATCTGGAAAATCAAGCCCACCTTCCTTAATTGAAATTTGCATCCTTTTCAATGAAATTTGAGAAGAAAATAAGTCCCCCCATTTTTTTTTCTAAACAATGTATATAATGTTTTATAACATTTACAAGGTATAAGAAGAGGAATTCCATATACTGCCTAGACAATTATAGGAATAATGTTGATTTTAACTATGTTTACCCTTTTATTTTATTTATGTAGAGTGTTTATACCTTGCTCTTCAGCCACAAAGCTTTCAGAGTGGCTTACAAATAGTTAATTTGCAAGTTCCCTGCCGTCTGGCATAACAATCTGCATGACACATAAGGAAAAGGGAATGGCAGCGGAAAGGGGATTAAGTTGGGCAGATGGTACCGGTTCTTCTCTCCCTCCGAGGCGAGGGCAGTGGCAGTTGAGATGGTGGGAAGGCATTTCATCTGTTTCTGGGCCTGGGTATGATGGCATTGCTCTTGCCTCTTCTTTCTGCCTTGTGAGGCCAGGATGTGGCAGCTGGGATTACCTTACTTCACAGATTCAGCTTTAAACTTGTCTGTCTCTCTAAATCCTGTTCAGTATCTTTCATTAACTTGCTTATAATCATCTGAGATCACTAGAAATAATTTTTGTGTTGTTGTGTTCCTTCCAGTAGCTTCTGACTTTTGGTGACCCTAAAGTGAACCTATCAAGAGTTTTCTGGGGCTGAGAGTGTGTGCCGTGTGCCCATGGTCATCCAATGGTTTCCCATGGATGAGTGAAGATAAGCGGGGAGTCATTTAATGATGGCAACAGGGAACCAGATTCTAAAACATAGTTATAAAGTTGAAATAGTCTTGGCACTAACAAATTGGGGAAAGCATCAGGACCAAGAGATTTCCTGTTTTTCATGTTTGTAATAGCATTGCAAATTTCTACCAAGTTTAAGAGTTCTGAAAGAAATTGTTGTTGTGCTATGCTGAGATGTGAAGGATTAATATGAGAAAAAAGACCTCCATGTCAGTTTGGTCTATTTCTTTATCAAAGTTATAAATATTAGCATAGAATTTTAAAAATTATAAATATATGTCTGCAGGCAATGCATATAAGTTGTTGCTTTCATCTTTAATAGCTGAAATAACATTGCACTGTTGGTGGTGCTTAAGACGATGTTCCAAAATCTTATTAGCATGCTCCCCATTCTCCCAATGTATTTGTCATAGACACATCTGGACAAATTCAGCTTGTTGTGATAGAATATTATTCAGTTCATATTTAACTTTTTGCAATTCTTGTAGTGTTGTTCAGATGTAGAGACAGCAAGTTGAGGCACAAGGGCTTTCAGCTGCTTATCCAATCATTCCCTTTTTTATATTCTTATCTTTTTTTTTTTTATGGGAAGAGTAAGTAATGATTTTATCTTGAATATAAGCTTTACAAGCCTCCAATTCAATAGCATATGAACTCATGATACCCTTGTTCATTCAGAAATAATCAAAACTGCTGTCATTGGAGTCCTAAACTGGCTGTCATTGAGAGGTGAAACATTAAAATTCTAAAGGCTGAAAGCTTTAGTGGCATTAGGAAAATGCAGTTTTAAACATATTGCACTATGGTCTGATATTATTAAAGGTTCAATTTTACACACATTTATGTTACCAACCAAATAGACAGAGATTAAAAAGTAATCGTATCTGAAACAGTTATGGTGAACCAATAAAATAAAGTATATTTCCTAACACCTGGTTGTATAGTTCTCCATGAATCAATTAAAATATATTCAGTCATATATACAAATAGAATGGCTCTCATCAAGGATTCTGTCCTTGGTGGAGATGTATTTCTGTCTAACAAGGGATTCAATAGTTCATTAAAACCGCTACCAACAATCAAATGATACTAGATTGACAAGGTTACTAAAACAGTTGTGAAATGTTGCCGATGTATCACTGTTAGATCAATAAACATTAATCAAGGCAATTGACTTTTCAAGATATTTTACTACAAAAATAAACTGTCCATCTGGCTTTATTTACACCTGCTTAACTATAGTAGAAATGTGTTTAAGAATTAAGATTGCCATGTTTTTACACTGTGGTATGTTACCACTAACATACATCTCTGCAGTTCATTTTTTCTACATGCCATTCGCATCTTCTACATTCAGGTGGGTAACTTGTAGGAACGCTGTATCAAACCTAAACTCTTGTAGCCTCGTAAGTACTCATTTTTGCTTGTCACCAGCATGCAATCCTTTTGACATTCCATGAAATTATATTAGGCATTCAGACATAAACACTTTGTAGCATCTATCTCACACCTGTGATTTCCAAACTTGCAGAAATTACTGAAAGATAAAGCTTGCATAATATAGTACGTATTTCATTAATTGCTATATACACCTACTAATTCCATAAATTATAATCACAAACTCTGATTGTAAAATGACAGTGACCTGAAAAGATCTTAATGCACATAGAGTCTCCCATATTATTACACTGTATAGAAATATTCCAGCACTTTCTTTTATTTTTATGTATTTCTCTCATTTTAATTAAAAATTTTTTAGATTACTCTCACAGTATATTAAAGAAAAGTCTGAGAAAGCATTGGAAGAATGAACTCCAGTTATCAGCTTCTTCAAATGGAAATGGCAAGATGCAATCATGGGTTGAATATAACTGATAGATATAAATTTTTGTTGTGATGTGACAAAATTGATTAAAATGACATTAGTAGTGGAAATGGAGAAGAGGAATAACAGGCAGGGTAAACAGGGTAAAAGGAAAGTGTATTATACAAACTTGATTAAAAACACAAAGTGGAATATAACTCCATATAAGGGTAAGAAGGAAGATAGGGGAATCTTTTAAAGGATATCTAATTGATATGGTTTGAGGAAAAGCTTTTTGTCCAAATTTAAAGAAATTGTGGTATTTTTGTTGCCTCAAACCCTTTATTTTTTTCCCTTCTTTTTAAAAGTTCTGTTAGAAAATTTTGCTACACATATATGTATACACATATGTATGTATATGTACACACACACACACTTTTTTAGACTGAAATCTTGCCTATCTTAATTGATACTTTTGATTCCTTCTTGTTAAAATAACCAGTCCTGCAGAACTTAAAAATATCAAGTCTGAGCAAAAGCGCTTTTTACATTGCTATTTACTTACAATTTATTAATTACTAATACAAAGAATTGTGTTATAAAGGCAAAACAATGTGGGAAAAGTACCCATGCACCTAATCAGTTCATTCTGGGCAAATCATTAGGCAGAATTAAACATCTGCCTCAGGTGGCAAATGCTTGTGGGCTGCAAAGAGCTGTGGGGAGGTATTGGGGAACAGATTTGAATAACACAGTTTGTATTGCCTCTCAATAAATCTAGGAAGATAAATAAATTTAGGAAAAAAAACCACATAATTTTTCCCAAGCTGGTGCTCTCTAGCTATTTCTGAAGAACTAAACTAGAAAGAGGGCACAATCTGGATATTAGTTTCTATGTGAAGCTGCTCCTTTGAAATCCAACGGCAAGAAATTCTTGTTGTATCCATGAAATGGAATATATAATTTTCTTCAGAGCTGACCTCTTGAGCGACTAAAAATGTCACTGAAAACATCTCATTTTTCCACAGCTATTCTGATAAATTCATATGCGTCATATAGGTGAAAAGGGGAAGAATGGGGATGCTATCTTTCAGCTTTCAATAAAAAAGACAACCCTCATTGTTAAAGTAAAGGAAATCTCAAAATAAGCCTCAGCAAACAAGGCCATTTGTGTGAAACAGGATCAAGACAATATAGATGAGAATCCATTTCTTTTTGTTCAGCTCATTCTTACTGGCAACAGAAGTTATCTTCCATAATACATAATTTTCTTTCCATTTACACTGCGGAAGAAAGCTTAGAAACATGAACTCTTTGTACTGTGCAGCTGCATTAAGCTGGTGTTGTTGTCATACTGAGATTTTCTGTGACTGTAGGCTGTTGCTAATTTTCTGTCTGATTTCTACTGGCTTCTTCAAGGTTATGAAGAACTCAACTTCTATTCATCTACAGACCAGCAGTGGGCAACTGGTCACCTTGGGGCTGTGTGTGGCCCTCAGCCTTCACCATTTGCAAAGCTTTGACAAGAAATTTCTCTCTCTCCTCCTCATGGCAGGAGGAGGAAGAGGGAGAGAGAGAGAGAGACGGAGCCTTTCTGTCTTGGGCATGGGGCATGAGGGGTGAGAAAGAATGGGAGAATGTGTGAGAAACACACAGAGAGAATGGGATGCCAGAGAGAATGCACAGCATCATGAAGAAAGGGAGGGGCTCTGTGTGTGTGTGTGTGTGTGAGAGAGAGAGAGAGAGAGAGAGCACATCATAAAGGTAGGATGGGGTGTCAGAAAAAGAGAAGGGACAGGAGGGAGGGACAGGGAGAGAGAGAGGGAGACTTAGAGAAACAGACACAGAGAGATGGGGGCAGTAACAGAGATAGCCTAAATACCCTTAAGGCACTAGATCCTGCCTGATCTTGGAAGTAAACTGGGTAAGCTCTGGTTAGCAGTTGGATGAGAAACTACCAAGGAATACTAGGTGCTGTAGGCTGGATTTCAGAAGAAGGAACTGGCAAAACCACCATCTAATATTCCTAGCCTAAGAAAACTCTGTGAAATTCATGGAGTTGCCCTAAATCAACCAGCAACTTGAAGGCACAAATGCACACACATGAGATACAGAGAGATGTTGAAAAGAAAGACATGGAAAGTGTGGTGGCAGAGAGCCTGAGAAAGTAAACAAGAGGTCCTGTCTTCTTCCTGCATACAGCCCCACTTTGGTGGGAACGTGGCCCTTGGCATAACAAAAGAGTTATACTTTTCTTCTTTTACACCCCAGAGGTAGAACCTTGTGACCATACTGGAGAGTTCTGTTCAGGAATAGAATGTGGACATCCCAATCAGAGCTGCAAATGTTAACTTTTTTGGATGACATCTTCCAGAAATCCTTAGATAGTCTGCCCAGCAGCTAGTTGGCTAGAGGATTCTTGGAGCTATCCAAAAAAAGTTACTTTTTCAAGCTCTGTTTACACAAGTTATAAATAAAGCAGCTAATCAGAAGCCATCAGCCCACTGTATCAGAGGTGATGAAACTTACGAAATGTGTATTATTTTCCTCAGAGCTCTGGATTTACTATGGCCATCTCAACACTAGACTGTTATAATGCTATAGTGCTATTATTCTGCTTTCAACATCCAATGGAATCCTGGGGTTTGCAGTTTTAGGGCGGGGCTTTAAAAACTGCAAACCCCAGGATTCCATAGGATGTTGAAAGTGGAATAATAGCACTATAACAATCTAGTGCGGAAATGACCTATGTGTCAGGCCATGTGTTATTCTTGCAGCACTTTTCAGCATATAAACACCCTCCATGTTGATTTCTTCTGTTATGTGTCTTTATAGAAATATACTCTGAGTGCTCGTATTGTCCTCTTTTGTGTCTTCCATTGTCTTTGGCCATTTCCACACGGGCTTAAAGAAACGGTGCAGAGCGTCCTCCAGAGAGGATGTCTGCACCTGGGAGTGGACTGGGTCGGACCTACTTACTGTAGATCCACACCTCAGTCCGCTCCCGAACAACCCGAAATGGTCATCCAGCATGCTTTTGAAAGACTGCTTGAAAGAGGTCTTTCAAAAGCACAGAGTGCGCCACTCTGTTCCTGCGCTCCGGTGCAGATTTGCAGGCTCACACCAGTGCGAGCCTGCAATCTGCCGGGGGTGGGCTTTAGGCTGGCAAGCTTCAGTGGTTGATGGAGAGCCTTCACTAACTGGAAGCCGCCATTTTCATCCCCGGAGCAGTGCGGAGCAGCGGCCATGGACTGCTCCAGACCAGCATGGACCCAAGCGTCAAGACCAAAGGTCTGGTAAGTACTGGCACGGGGCGATTCCCGCGCCCCGTACAGAAATGGCCATTATGTCTCTTTCTGTTTCGTACCTTTTATTTCTGGTGGCTCCAGCTTTTCCTTTGTGAAAATCACTTTCATTGCTGCTGACCCTTTTCTGGTTTCTTTGAACAGTTTTTCTAGGTGTTCCTTCTTTCTTTTTGTGACCTTGCTGTTATCAATAGCAGCCAACATTTCTGACTCACTCTAGAAAAGCAGAAAAAAAGCAGCTAGACCATAAATGCCAAGCAACTAAAATTGTCCTTTGCTCCCCCTTCTGGAGCCAAAAATGCAAACTTAATAGCGCATATTAAATGTAACATATCAATTATCCTTTCTCCCTTCCCTGAACCCAAATTCCTCTCCAATAACCAAATTGTAGACTTACTTAAAAAAGGGAAAGAAAGGGGAGAGGAATTGCCTTCCTAGTAAGAGACCTATATAGAATAGTAATAAATGGGTTGCCATCTGCACTTCTAATTAAAAATCCAATCATATAATGTAATGAGTTTTCTAGGTACAATTAGCGAC
Source organism: Ctenosaura bakeri (assembly GCA_948474755.1). Classification (NCBI taxonomy): domain Eukaryota; kingdom Metazoa; phylum Chordata; class Lepidosauria; order Squamata; family Iguanidae; genus Ctenosaura; species Ctenosaura bakeri. The sequence continues at coordinate 347,155 of CAOLHI010001600.1, forward strand.
TGCTGGTGGTGTCTTTATGGAAACAGCTCTACAATTATGAGACAAATTGACTCCTTTCATATGTTTTTTTAAAAGACCCATTTAAAAGTTTGTTCTCTCCTTATTTTGTGAAGAACTTGCATTTAAGTCACCTGGTGCTCTTTAAGTCAAGTGGGATGAACACATTAGATATAGGTATGAGTCTAGAGGCTTTTAGAAGGTGTTTTTTATACTTAAGTATCTGCTTTGATCCTCTGTGAATGAGGATGTAAAACGGACAGGATTGCAGGTGTTGTAAGCATGCCAGTGGCAGTGGCTGGGAAAGTTACACATAGAGATTATACCTCTCAGAAGCCCCACACCAGCATGGCCACTGGTTTTGCTAGTTGGAGGATTCTGGGTGGTATACTCTAAGAAGTAGCTTTTCTGAGCTTTAGCCAGTAACAAAGGATACAGCATAGTTACAATGTTGTGCTGTTGTGTGATATGAGAGGCAGCTGCATCCTCTATGAAATAGTGATATCCTGCCCCGACCATAGACACCAATGGTTGTAAGCTAAAGAATCAAGGTCCTAATGTTGAATATTCAGCAGCCAAGAAGAACACATATCAAGACTTGGCTGTATGGCAGAAATCATATCCTTCTTTACAAGATACCAGCCATATGTTCATAATTACGCAGCAGAATTGGGGACAGCATAAGATCATAGCAATGGAAGTGCAGTCAGTGTCAGGAGCTGTTGGGATCTGTCAGGAACTGAATTCACACACACAAATAGTACAGTACATAAGCACTATTTATTTGGAGTGAGATACATCGTACAAGACTTCAGTGAGAGGACTAAACTTCAAAAGCAATAGCAAATACTTAAGAATCCCATCCTCCCCCCTTTCAAGAGACCTTGAAGCAGTGAGAGCCTGGCAGAGCTTATCAGTGCATTCTTAGCATTTGTTTACCTGACGGTCTCTGGTTCCTAGGCTTTGGTTGCAAGCAAGCTGCTAACGCTGGACTACATATCCCATTACTATAATATGGAGGGCATCCTGGCAGGATCAGTGGCATGTCTAGCCTAAACAGCATCTAGGGCAAGCATAGAAGTTGTGCCCTTACCTTCTTACCCCCAGCCACCTCCACCCCTACATGCACAGCTTTTTTGCACCCTGTGGCTTTGCTGCCCAGGGCACATACCCTACTTGCCGCACTCTAAATACACCTCTGATTGGGATCTGTGGAGGAGCCCTCTATGTCATGAGACTCATGAGGCTGCAGATCACATCTGCTCAGTGAAGTGTATGGAGAGCCTGGACTAAGTCCATCCATCCAGGTTGGCATCCTGTTAGTGACATGTGTGTGTACATGTGTGCACATGCACACCTTCAAGTCACCTGACAACTTATGGTGACCTCATGAGTTTCACAGGGTTTTCTTAGGCAAGAAATACTCAGAGATGGTTTTGCAGGTTCCTTCCTCTGAAATTGAGGAGTCTGTCACACCAGACTCTCCATCCATCAAAAAAAGTGTTGGTTCTAATAACATTATACAATTAGGATTTCTCTCTCTTTCTTTTTTTCTGCACTTTGGAAGTCTTTCCAGGATTGCAACCTTCATTTGTGCTAAACCCTTATCACACACTGGACTTGGGATTGGCCAGTAGCAGGAAAGGAGGTCATAAACAGATTTTTTTGTTTGCAAAAGAAATTTTTTCAAAACAGTCTCCCACTGGAAGAATAGCAAAAGAAGAATTATGTCATGTGATAGGTCCAAGCCAAAGTCATTATTATCCTGTTCTAATTGAGATTTACCTGCCTTATGTGATAAACTCCATAGCCTACAGCACCTGGTATTCCTTGATTATTTTTTTTTGGTCATTGTAGAAGATAATATTCTGTTTCTCCTATGATAAAGAACATCCCCCCCCGTCATTTGCACTATGATAGCGCACCCAGCCTTTCCATGGCTGGTGGAAAGTGGAGGATAATAGAGAAGTTTCTGGCTATGTTTCCATAGCCGAAGGCAGGCTGGTGACATCATCTGCTGAGACCTTCAGAGGACTCTAGTGGATTTCTGCAGAAGATGCCCTTCATTTGTGTGTACTATGGGTCACAGCCAGCAGCTTCTCTGATCCTCTCTTTCTCCTCCAGCAACAAAATGGCCACTGTGGGCCTATTGTAGTACAATGGTAAATTCTGGGCTGATGATAGAAGAGGTGTAGTAGAGTGTTACCAAACCCTGTACCACCACTCTATAGAATGCACTGTTTTGGCAGTTGAATACAATTATGGTGGAAAAACATGGTGAAAGACACATTGGCTGGAAAAGGGGTGACCTTAGACGTGGCCAAGTCATATATTCAGAGAAGATTAGGCAGGAAAACCCAGTGCTAATGGGATTGTGATAATCCTTTCAAGACATCACACTATGTGCATACTCAAATACAATAGAAGGTGAAACTGTCTGGGGGAAGCAGTCAGGGGCCTTACTGTGATCCTTACCTATGGAAATCCTCCCTATAACCCTGCCCATCCAGATGTTAAGAGATTGTCATGACTCCTATCAATGTTTTGTCACCTAGAGTTAAGACAATCAGCCCATTCTGGACTCCTTTGTCAACCCCATGAGAAAGCAATTACTGCTTTGTCCAGATACCCTCTTTCAGGGTAGAAAATAGAGTATATAAAGTCCAGCTTCAGCACCAGCAAATTGTAGTACTTGGATGTAATATGTGGTGCCCAGACCTCTGTTTGTTTTTGCTGCCCTCAGATGCTGTCTGAGCCACTTTGCTTCAACCTTCTTCTTCAGGATTACTATTATCTCTTTTTCACCTAATCTCTCTGTCTCTATGCAATTTTTCCTGCCTCACTTTCTGATAGCCTTGTATGGTTCTTGAGAGTGTCTGTTTTCCTGCATGTTTTGACAATCCAAATAAAACACTCTGTTTAACATTTAACTGGAATCCTCTCTACAGTTAATACTGCTATACACAGGTTAAAAGATCTTGCAGTTACCCTCCTTTTGCAGGCCTCCTTTGAGCTATAATTCCTCCCCACTGCAAATTCTAAGAAGATGCTGGCATTGCAGTTGGACCTTAAAGTCCCCCACCTCCTAGGGTAACAGGAGTCCTTCATACAGAACTCTTATGCTAAGGTCAGTCAACTAGGATCTAACCCTCAATCTGGTCACTGGATCCTCTTGGGCAGGAATGAATATGAAATGACTTCCTGTTCCAATTGAACCTTGCTTTATAAATGAGGAGCAAAATCCTTTTGATGTCACACACAGTTGTATGCTCCCTTATACATGTAGTTGTACTTTTTGACTACTACCCAAGAGATTACAGTGAGCCCTCCACTTTTGTAGGGGGTTAGGAATGCAAGATTCCTGCAAAAGTGAAAAAAGTGAGGAAAAAGTGAATAAAAATAAAAATCACAAATGCTATTTTTCTCACCTGATCACACTTCTCTAGGAATCTCTAGTCTTCCAGAGAGAGTCTATGGTCTACTTCCAGTGGTCTACTTCCTTCTCCAGTGGAAGTGGACCGTAGAATCACTTGGAGAACCTAGAAATCCCTGCAGAGAACATATTTTTTCCATGGCAGGGGCAAATAGAGTACGATTTTTTTTTTAAAAAAAATAAAATATATCAAATCTGTGAGTACTGAACCCACAAAAGTGGAGGGCCTGCTGTATTGTTCATGTAAATGGAATTCTACAAGGGTTACCATTTCACATGCATTTGTGCATTCTTGGGTAGAACATTAATCCATGCTTTCAATGTACTACTTGATCCACTGGGATTGCAGAAAGTGCCATTGTGTGTTTTCCAGTGCACAATGGGACAGTAAGCAACATGTCAGCAAATATACAGCTGGTTGCAAAATATCAGTATTCAGCAGAAAGGTAGAAGAACTATCATGTGACTGGGTGTGTAGGTTTATACTATGCAAGTACAACATAGGATCCTGGACAAGATTTTCTAGACTCTTGGTGTGTTCTTTGCTTGTTCTTTGCCTCTGCTTCCTGGTTTGTGCTCTGGTACTGATTTGCTCTTTGGTTCTGGTTAGTGACTTGTCCTGCGAGTTATGCTTCGAAGCTCCTCACTCATTACAGATTGCTCCCAATGGTCCTGCCCTAAGACCCAAGACAACTGGATTTTGAGAATGGGCTCAAGTGGATGTGGTCTGAGATCCAGCACTTCATATGTAGGGTCAAAGAGATGAAGGTCTGAAAATTTGATAGTTTGCACAACAGGACTATTAAAGAATCTGCTACTGAAGGCGAGGGTAGAGGCCTTGAGGATAATGTGGATAATATGTTTCTTCCAAATAGCTGATATTTTATGGACATATTGAGGAGATTTCTCCACTTGCTCCACTTTTAGTTCACTTTCTTAAGCACTAAGATAGATTTCACACGCAGGAAAAGGTGCTATATGTAATGAAAAAGTAACAAGAAACAAACAATGGGTAGTGGAACAACAAGGAAAATAAGTACTGGTATTCACTCCCTTTAAAAAGACACTTTCCAAGCTTTAATTTAGATTGATATCTGCTGGACTACAGCTGCTTCTTGTCCAGTGGCATCCAAGCTTTTCCCCTCTAATAGTTCAGCAGGATCATGAGTAACACTGCATACCAAAATCACAACACATTCCTAGGAATGTAGGCAAACTGTGTGCTCTTAGAGAGGCAAGACTAGCATAAAAACTCTTGAACTTACTATGTGTCAGACTCTGATAATCCTAGATAAATTACAGACAGTGACCCCATACATTATCCTGATCAAAACACACAAGGATAAACAGAAAAATATAGGAACCATGTCTGGACAGTCTGAGTAATCTGAACATATGTAGTAGCTTTGTGTCCCTACATGATCCTTCTCTGAACTCACAGGAAGGTTAAGCATATTAAAAAGAATGACTTGGTATTGCTCTGGGCTATCTTTGTTGCACAGTTACATGGCTTTTTCCAAGGAACTTTGCAGCTTTGCCTTTGAAACTGCTCTTGGTTGGTAACATTCTCAGATAATTTCTTTGATCACTGGAAAGTCTCCATAAAGGGCACAAGGGAGCATCCAGACAATTGGAATTTCTAATTGTGTGTCACAACTGTAGACACACTGTGAGTCTTATAACTGCAGCACACAAACTCCATGGCAATTTGTCATAATGCATGTAATTTCTCTTTGCAAAAATTCCACCCAAGAAACTTGACTTCTGCTGTGACATATGCATTTGGTGACTGGGTTTTTGTGAAAATGAACGTTATTTGGTTTGTGATGAAAATAGGAATGTAGTTTATTTTTCAGTATTGATTTCAGTCCTGCTTACACACATAAACTATTAGATGAAAACATGCTCACACACACAACTTTGAATTACTCTGGAGAATATTCTGCAAGGTCTCTGAAAAGGTCTTTAATAATCGGAGAACAGATGTACCTCCTATAGGTTGTTGCAAAAAAACTCAGGGGAAAAGTAAAGACAACGCAAACACTTCCAATTTTTTTTTTTTGAGATTAGCAAGATGAATGAGACAGAGGCAGGGCATTGGTAAGATGCTACCAGGCAGAATGTGACTGTAGTGGCTAGGGGATTCAGGAAGCTGTAGTCTAAAAAAGTAAATATCCCAAGCTCTGTTTTTCCCCCTGTGGGTTTATAACAGACATGATATCCAGCAAAAACATACAATAGTGAGGAGTTGGAAGAACCTTGTTCCATTTATCCCAACAAAAATTGCTACTGTTGATACTTAAAAGATTCTTCTGCATGGATTGATTTTATTAAAAATTCACTTTCCAATGTCCACTGAGTTTCAAAGAGGCTTCGATTAAAAATCATCCAAACCCATATTGCTAAATCACGCTGGCAATAACTTCCTTCAAAATGTTATTTAGTCCAACACAAAGTAATAGCTGCTTCTTCACACACTGTTTAATGTCTGGAGGTTAATGATCTGAATGCTTTTCTGAGGTTTGCTGAAACAGAAGTCCTTGCCTTCTTTCTACATCCATATCTGAATTGTTTTCCCTCTTAGGAAAGTTTTTTTTAAAAAATTTGGGCCACCACACAAAATGTTGTAGATGTGTGGTGCATATCAACACAATTTAAAAGCAAGTATGACAGATCATACTGTACATAGAAGAAGAGTCATTTCTCATTGTGGAAAACAAGTATAGGTCCCAGAAGACTGGAGCAGGGTGAATGCTGTCCTTGGGCTTTTTCACACTACACTATTATAGTGCTACTTTCTACTTTCAACATCCCATGGAATTCTGGAGTTTGTGTTTACTAAGGCCAAAGAGCTTTCTGGCTGAGACTTCTAAATGCCCCTGACTAAGCTGCAAACCCCAGGATTCCATAGGATGTTGAAAGTGGAATAACAGTATAACTTATGTCCCTCTAACATTAAGAGCTTATGGTTATCCAATAACACCCATGGCATCATCCAAACTAAACAAGATGCTGCATGATAAATCTTCAGGTCAGGTACTGCAAACCCTCCTCTGTCTCTGGAATCTGCCATTACTCTAAACCTCACTCTTGATCTCTTCCCATTCCATAAATTTTTTTTAAGAGACTTCTTACAACTGTCAAATCACTTGTTTGAAATCACAATTGGAATCATCTAATATAAAAATAATAATCTAGGAAGAACATTCATTCTGATCAGGGAGACCTTACCCAATAAAGACAAGTCTAATCTTTTCCAATTTTCAAACTTATTCAAAGTCTGTTTCCATATAGGTACATAATTGTTTGGAAATAACTGATTATTATTACTCATAATTTGAATACCTAAGTATTTGACTTTGTCTATACATTGGAGTCCGGAAGCTATTTCAAGTCGCTTCTTCTTTTGAGCCTTAATGTTTTTTGGAAGAATTTTAGTTTTAGCCTTATTAATTCTAAATCCAGCCATTTGACCATATGTATTTAGGATATTATTTAACTTTGTAGTCTGCGGTAAAGGATCTCCCATAAATAACACAACATCATCAGCAAAACCCCTTACTTTATAAACATCTTTCCCTATTGTAGTTCCTTGGATATCTTGCTGATTTCTGATTTCTCTTAGAAGTACCTCCAGAACAGTTACAAACAGCAGCAGAGAAAGTGGGCACCCCTGTCTCATTCCTTTTTGTATAGGTATTTTCTCTGTCTTTTCAAAATTAATTTGTAGGGACGCTCTTTGCTCTGAATATATAGACTTAATCCATATTAGGAAGGTTGATCCAAAATTCATTCTTTCTAGTATGTTTATCATGAAAGCCCATCTGACATTGTCAAAAGCTTTTACACTTTGGCTAGCATGCCTATTTATGGCATGATAAGACTGAAGTACAAAATATCTTTCTTAATCATATAATATGGAAGTCTTTATATAAAATATGGTCCAAATATAAATACTTCTTGTGCCCTAAAGTACCATCTTGGGTCTCCCCAGCCAAAGCAATGTCAATAAGAACTTTAAGAAGGGAAGGTGAATGGGTGACCTATAAAGAATTATTGTACCAGTAAGAATCACAAGTATTAATGAAATATCAACACCAATTAAAACAAGAAGGTATTAATATACATTTGTTTCCTTATCTTCAGATTAAAGAAAGATATAAGAAAGATTTATAAGCAGGAGGTATTGAATTAGAAATGAAAGATTTTGAAAACCTGTTACTTAAAGGAGATAAATGTTTATTATCCAGACTGTATAATCTGCTGTTAAAATATGATTTTACAGATGAATTTGTTAAAGATTACATGATAAAATGGTCCAAAGATATTGGGCGTGTAATTAACCTGGATGAGTGGGAGACACTATGGAAAAATTATAGAAAATATACCAGATCATATATGCTTCAAGAAAATGTACTAAAAATGTTCTTTACATGGCACCTCTCACCAATGAGAATTGCTACTATGTTCAAAAGTGTTAAGAACCACTGTTGGAAATGTGAAAAGGAAATGGGCTCTTATATACATCAGTGGTGGGGGTGTAACAAAACAGAAAAGTTTAGGTATATGATTCGATCAAAAATGCAAAAGGTGCTGGATATAAGAATCGAGCTGAAACCTGATTTTTTTTTTACTGGGAATTTTCAATCTGGATAGAAATTTGGATAGTAGGCTAGGCAGACTTATGTGGCACATGATAACATCAGCCAGAATGGTCTATGCTAGACACTGGAAAAGTAGCACGATTCCAACAGAAGAAGAATGGTGGGGAAAGCTAATAGAGGTTGCAGAAATGGACAGATTAACTCACATGTTAGACAATAAATCTGACGACCAATGTTCAATGTATGGCAGCCATTACAAGATAATCTTAAAAGCAGAGTTTAGGGTATCAAAGAGTAGCAGAGGAATTACTGAAAAATTATAATAGAAGTAAAAAACTTTGAGTATTAAAAAAAAGAGAGAGAGAGAGAGAAAAGTGCTCTAACATGACTTTATCCACAAAGATGAAAATTTCCATTAAGTTATGAGGGGAGAGACCTATAGAACTACTTTTGATTGTAAACAAATCATAGTAGAAGATATTGACTGATTCAAAATTCACTTGTTATATATGATATGCTTGTTATTTACAAGCTTCTCTCATCTTATATATGAGGGTGTTGAAGCAATAACACTGAGAAAAAACCATATCCTTCCTGTAGGGGGAGTTTTCTTGTTTGGATGTAGAAAATATATGATGATGTGATAAGAATGTGATATGATGTATGTATAGTGGTATGATATGATATGACATTATATATGATGTGATAGGACATAATGTGATATGATGTGATACATGAAGCAATGTGATAAGATGTGATGTGATGTGATAAGATGTGACATGATATAGTTTTTCTTTTTTTATTAAAAAAAAGAAAGAAAGTGGAATAACAGCACTATAACAGTGTAGTGCGGAGAGGTCTCTTATCTTCAAAAAGGTGCGGAGGGAGACCAACCAGTCAGCTTGGTATCGATACCACGAAAGGTACTAGGACAGTTCACTAAACAGTTAGTCTGTGTGCACTTAGAAAGCAATGGTATAATTACTAAGAGCCATGGGTTTCTCAAAAACGATGTGATTTCAAACTATTTTTTTTTTACAAAGTCACAAACTTAGTAGACCAGGGAGTGCTCTGGATGTAGTATATCTTGATTTCAGTGAAGCTTTTTGATAAGCCTCTCCCCCCATGGTATTTTTGCTGATAAGCTGGTAAAATATGGGATAGATAGTGCTACTCTTATGTGGATTTCTAACTGGTTGACAGACCAAACTCAAATCACCAATGGTTCCTCTTTATCTTGGAGAGAAATGACCAGTGGGGTGCCAAACTAGTCCTGGATACGGTGGTGTCCAATATCTTTATAAAAAACCTGGATGACAGAATAGAGGGCATGTTTATCAAATTTGCAGATAACACTAAATTAAGAGCGATAGCTAGGACCTCAGGGGGCAGAATCAAGATTAAAAATGACCTAAACAAGGCAGGATGCTATATCAAAACTAATGAAATGAAGTTCAAAAGAGAAAAATGTAAGGTATTACATTTAGGCAGGAAAAGTGAAATGCACAAATGTAGGATGGATAACACCTGGCTTGACAACAGGATGTGGGGAAAAGATCAAGGAATCTTAGTAGACCACAAACTATACAGGAGTTAACAGTGTGATTCAGCAGCAGCAGCAGCAACAACAACAATAACAACAACAACAACAGCAACAACAAAAACAAATGCAATTCCAGGCTGCATTAGCGGGAGTATAATGAGGGAGGGACTGAGGGAAGGAATATTTCCATTCTACTGTGCTTTAGTCAGACCTCATTGGGAATACTGTGTCCAGTTTTGGGTATCATGGTTCAAGAAGGATATTGAAAAGCTCATTCTGGGAAGGTGACTAAGATGGTAAAAGCTCTGAAAGCTAAGTGGTATGAACAGTTTAGGGAGTCTGGTAAGTTAACTTTGGAGAAGGTTGAACATTGACATGATGGCCATCTTTAAATATATATAGGGATATCATATAGAAGATAGCACAATCTTGTTTTCTGCTTTTCCAGAGACTTTGACATGAACAAATGGGTTCAAATTACAAGAAAAGTGATCCATCAAAACCCAGGGTGGGCAACTGTGGAGAGATGAGGGCTGCATTAGTCTCCCAGGAGAGCTTGGGAGGCTATGCCCACACTGTACCTGCTTCTGAAGGAACATCAAAATGTTTTTTTTTGTCCCCAGGTGCCTCTAAACACACTCTAGGGGCCATGGGGACATTTAATCATGTTTCTCCACCTTCAGGGCTTGGAAAGTGCTTTTTTTTTAACAATAGAGAATGAGCTGAAGTCAATTCCTATTTCTGTCTAAACTGGTCTATGTGGGGCAAAATACTAGGTAGCATTTTGAAGTAATTTTTTTTGGAAAAAATTTACATGGTCTTGACCCCTTGGGTCCCTCAGGGCCCATAAAAACTGCTCTGGAAGCCTGCATGTGTCTAGTGAGCCACAGTTTGCCAATCCTTTATCTAAACATTAGGAGGAACATCCTGATGATAACTGCTGTTCAACAGAGGAATGTTCTGCTTCAGAGGTTGATGAACTGTTCTTCATCAGAGATCTTTAAACAGAGTTGGATGGTCATCTCTCAGGGGTGCTTTACCTGTCTATTCTTTCATGGCAGGGGTTGGACTTACGATCCCTTCCAATTCTGTGATTTTGTGATCAACAGAGTGATATCTTTGATTCTTTGCATTCTATCCACAGACCATCACAATATGGCTAAGGCAGGAGCCATAGTTGCAGGTGGAAGTTCTCAGATTTCAGGCTCTGC